>JAWNMY010000007.1:20332500-20662500 GCA_035043505.1 Drosophila setosimentum
GAAAAAAAAAACATTTTAAAATAATTTCTGAATTTCCATTATTTAAAATAGCAGTGCGCAAAAAAAAATAAAAAAATATTGCAGCAAATTTTCAGTGTAAAAAGTGCACACTTAATTTAAATATTGATTTCATTTGAATGCAAGTGCAAAAACATCAATTCATAAATTCAACATAAAAAGGTGATTAAAAAAATTGAACATGAAATTGACACAGTCAAATAAATTTCAAAATGTGATTTTACTAGTGCATGAAAAATATATATTTATTTAATTTATGTTGTTTTTCTCGTAGTGAATCTGTTTTATGAATTTACTGGGGAGAGTCATAAAAAATCTGGACTATTTAATAATAACGCAGAAAAAGAGTATTTTTTAGAGTGTTGCCAATTTCGTTGGTGTTAAAATTAAAAAAAAAAAAAAGCAATGATCAATGCATAAAATAGCTATTTGTTCTTTATATATATTTACTATAGTTTTATTATGTGTCATCTATTGACATGTTTTTATTATTATATATCATCTGTTTAAAATATTTTAAATCTACTTTACTTTAATTCAAGATTTTATATTTCTATTCAATGCAGTAAATATTCAAGTTCGGCCAAACAAATTAGAATGTTGGGAAATAAATAAATTACTCCCCATTGGAGGGTTTTTTTTTTTTGGTTGTTTTGTTTGTTGCTGTTCGTTTGTCTGGCAACGCATTTGTGTAGCTGTTGGCTAATTGACCTTGACTCTGGAGTGTCTGCTGTGCGAGGCGTGTAAATAATGATAGACACACGAGTAAAACAATAACAAATACACATCGCAGAGCTGGGAAAACAAATGTGTATAATTATAGTACTCGAATTGCCATTAGGGCATTTACCAGCAACTTTTGGGGCATTATCTCTGGCTCTCTCTCTCTCTGTCTCTCTCTCTCTCTCTCTCTCTGTTTGCAGTTGGACTAAACCCCGACGCATTTGCTAAATTCGCATTAATTAGATTGATTTATGCCGAGACGCGTAGCGTGAGAGATAGCGATTGAGTGTGCGAAAGAGAGAGAGAGAGAGAGAGGGAGAGAAAGCCTGAGTCATAGACTTGATGACCGGCAGTGACACAGACGCAATTTGTGCTTATTTATATTTGCACAAGCAGACGCCCACTTTCCCTCACTCAATCACTCTCTCTCTCTCTTTCTCTCTCTCTCTTTCTCTCTCTCTGTCACTCTCTCTCACTGGTCGGCAATCAATCAATTTTTTAGTCCAATTTATCAAACTATTACGCAGCATCACAGAAAACTTTGGCGTCTTCTGCTTTTGTTTTGGTCAATTTGGCATTAAATTTGTTGCCTAGTTTGCGGCAGCACGCCTCCATCAGCGTAGATTTTGGTAGCAGTGTGCACACTGAGAGAAAAGCAACAACAACAACAACAACATTGACATAATGAACAGTCTATAATAATCGTGTGGAAAGTGATAAGAAATCCTTTAAGCATATATATATTCACTTTGATTAAGTCTTTCTATATCTGAATGAGAAACTTTACATAAAGTTTATAGTCTTCTTCTTCTTCATCTTCTCATTTTTATTTGCTGTTTGCTTATTGACTCAAGACTGAGCTTAAATGCAAATCAAAATGTAAGATTCTCCATTGTAAAATGAACAATTTTTCAATCAAATATGCTCAATACGTGCAACTACATTTTTAGTATGCAGTTATTTCTCACTGTGTACATAGTACATACCACACGCATTTATTGTTAGTTTCCTTGATGACAATTTTTATACGCAATGTGCGTGTAGTAGTAGTTGTAAAACCAAAAGGCAGGAAATTGAACTAGAAATTGCCAGTCTTGGCAATAAAATTTGGGTCGACAATTTGATGGATGTGTTCTTTGCTTGACCATAAAAACCATTGAAATGTGCTTCAAATGCTGATCGAATATACGCAATGTTAATATAATAAAATACTCTGCGTACAGCCTGTGTCACTCTGTCTAAAGAGTGTGCCATAGAGAGAGATAGAGAGAGAGAGAGAGAGCGAGAGAGGGAGAGGGAGAGAAAAGGAGAGCAGCTGCCGTTAAATGGCGTTTGGCTTTTATGGTCGTTATGTGTGTGAGAGGTGCCACGCCCCTTAACTATAAATATTATTTATGTTGCTGTAATGTCCATTTGGCTGCTGCTGCTGATGCTGCTGCTGATGCTGATGCTTCTGTCTACAGTTCTGTGGCATGTTCTGTGCCCAGCTAGCTAAGCATTAAATTGTATTTTATGTCACAATATTTTTAACAGACTGTTATTGATTTAATGAATAGTGATTGGTTTCTTACAGCCGCAGCTGTATGTGTTTAAGCTTTAAAATATATATATATATATATATAAATATATGTGTGTGTGTGTGTGTGTGTGTGATTGAATAACAAAGCATAACAGGAAGTTTGCATGTAAACGAAAATAGTCGAAGAACAAAAACAAAAACAGAGTCGAATTTCAGTGCTTATTTCACATGATGTCGTCAGACTTACACACATCACTGTATGTGTGCACAGTTAGTGAATAAAAATTGCATTCACTGTGATTGTGATTGTGATTGTGAATGTGAATACAAAACAATCGAATATGTTTACATATATGCCATGCATATTGAAAACTATGAAAGCTAACTGCAAATTGGTATCCAAAATATTTTCATTTTCTATGCATTTATTTTGTTTGTTTTTGTTTTGAATTGTTTTCTTTTTTGTTTTTTTTTTGGGATATTCATTTCAAATGATAAAACGGAATCACAGCTTATCTGGTTACAGGCATGGCCAGGCTTGTAGATTCTTACAATTTTGTATTTTCCCATTACGTTGAAGCGATATGAAATTTGTTGTGTCGCAAATTATTTTGCAATATTTTCATTATTTTTGTTTTGAAGGTAGGAAATGAAAACAAAAAAAGATATTCAATTGCTGTGGATTATTTTGAGCTTTTAGTGCTGCTCATTAAGTGAACCCGATCAAAATTGTATTTAGAGTTGGAAATATGAACTCAGTGAAAGCCAAATCAGGTCCTAGTTGAAAATATTTCATGTTGTGCTTTGCAGATTTTTGATTTGTTACATTTGTCGTGTGTTCAATTGTTTTGGTCGGTTCACAAATCTTTCTACTTTATTTGTGTGTGTTTTCCGGCATATGCACATTTTAGTCATGAATATTTGCATTGCCTGCTTTTCTTCCATTATTCTGTTTGCCCAGTTGGCACTTTTTTTTGTTGTATTGATCCAAAACAAAGCAACAAAACAAAAAAAAAAATCGGAAAGGGAAAGCAAATTCCGCTCGGTTGTTGGCAGCAAATTTGTTTGGGTTCCGCTTTGCTTTCTGGGAGTTAATCGTATTTCGTAAGCCGCTTAAAGCAGCTTATTTTTTTTCGTTTTTTATTGTTGTTGTGAGTTGCACAAAGTTAAGTGAGCTGAACTTTAGCGCCAAAGTAATTAAAGTTTTACCTGCTCGCAAAAAGTGGAGTGGAGCAACCAAAAATAAATAAAAATAATTAAGTACCAAACCTGTCTCAAAGCCACAGCAGCAGCTGCAACTCTGTAATTGAAGTTGTTGTTGGCCAAAAGTTGATCAATTTACCTGCAAAGAAAAATAAAAAGTGTGTTTTAGTCACTTGCAAGTTGAAGTAAATCAGTTGGTGCAGTAGTCGCTATGAGGGATGCATATCCTTGTTATTTTCCACTCAACTTAGCTCAACTAAACTAAATTGCAACAAAATCGTTCTCAACTACAATGCACAATATTTTAATGCCCATTTCACACAAATATGCTGCCCCTTTTTAAAGCACACTTTGTAATATTCATAAGATAATGTAAATGCCCATCTAAAAATAGCTTACACTGCTCAAAAAAAAAAGAAAGAAACTGACTAAACTTACACAACAATCAACAATGCAGCACAATCTCTTTGGCAACCTCGCTTAAATATGCATAAAAAGATAATAATATTTATCGAATGTTGTAAAACTGCAAACAGGCACTTTTAGTTACTATATAAATATACATTTATATGTATGTCTATATATATATATATATATATGTATGTATGTATGTATGCATGTATTCATGTAAGCTTTTGTGCTGCTGCATAGATAAGCTGCATCTTATGCAAATGTAATTAAAATGCAGCTGGGCGCCATTTAACAATATTTTATGTTATTTCTCTAAGTGCTCCAAGTGCTGTTACTGTTACTGTTACACTCGCTGTTGTTGTTGTTGTTGTTGTTGTTTTTTTGGCTGTTACTGTTGTTTAGGATTATGCAGACTAAATATGCAATGCACACAATGTATGTGTGTGTGTGTGTGTGTGTGTGTTTGTGTATATTTATTTGTGCTTGGGGCATCCCGATTGCCCCATTTAATGTGCAGCGGGCGACGAGAGCATTTTCTAGTTTTAATTAAAACAAATTAAAGTTAATTAAATGCATTTTGAAGACAACTCAACAGCGTCAACAGCGACGCGCAACCAGCCGTGAAATTGCTCGCATATCTTCATTGTTAATTATACCGAACATAACCTTACAAACAGTAAAGCAGGCACACCTTTAAATCGTCCCCTGATAAATGACATAATTTGTACAAATTCCAACAAGTGGAGCGTTTGCTAAATCCCTTACATAAGAGGCCATTGAAAAAAAACATACCTTTTTCTATATACAATACATATATATATATATATATATAACAGTCGAATTAAGCGAAACCCGAAAATCATTCAAACTCAAGCCTAAGCTGATTACAAAGCAGCGCCCTCTATTGTTCACATTTCCTTCTCTTTTTTTTTTTGGACGATGGCTTTGTTCTGATTATTTTTTCATCAGCTTGTATAGGGGTGGTGCTGTGGTGGTGGACGGAGAGGGGGGAGTGTAAACAAAATTCACACTCATTTTATTTGGTTAAAATTTCAAGAGAATTATGCGCGTATACTTGATTTTTTAATTAAATATACGAATTGCTGGCAACTCGTCGTTGTCGTTTGTTATTCCTCATTTTGTTTTGTGAATTAAAATAAAAATTATAAATAAATTGGTTTATTATTGTGCGTATGCCAAGTGCAGAAATTGTGGCAAAAGGTGCCTACGAATTTTTTTCTCTTCACCTTCATAATAAACAAATTAAGTTCACACAATGCCAATGTGGAAATTTAATTAAATTCTATTGTTGATTGATTGAGTTTCACATAATATTGTATTACTCAATTCGGTTGCGTCTTGTAAAACCATAAAATGTGTAAGTTAGAATAGAATTAAAATGACACAAGAAATAATAATAAAATAAGAATTAATAACAAAATATTCTTAATTCAGTTAGCAATGATTCAAGTACCGAAAGGGGAACAAAACTATATATACTAGGAGTATTTGACAGATTTTTAATTTTTTTAAGCTCTTCATATTGTTTTTTGCATACTGTAATGAAATATTCCCAAATACGTATTTATAGAATTAATTTTCCACGATATAAACTTATTTTTATTCCACAAATACAAAATACAAAAACCGAATAACAAATACCCCATTTCAATTAAGAAAGTAGTTTTATTATTTGGCGTATTTTTTTCTTGTGCCACTTGTGGCTAAGACAAACAGACGCAAACTGAGCGGAAAACGTTGACAAAGGAAGCAGCAACAAAAATTGTCATAAAAGGAAAGTGGTGCGACACATGTTCAAATTGTGCCAATGCTATAAATTCCCTTTGTCAGTTTAGAGAGAAATAGAGAGAGAGAGAGAGAGAGAGAGAGAGAGAGAGAGGGAGAGAGGGAGAGATGGAGTTAAAATCGATAATTGATGTGCAGTGTTACAATGTGTTTAAGTAAGTGCTGCAAAGTGCAAAGTGTGCCATTGTCGCTCTATTATTTTTAATAATTATCAATATTTGATGGGCAGCATGCGTGACACAAATGCCGCTGTGGCTCTCTGTGTGCCGCAATGCAATTATAATCAAAATGAAATCATATTTTTTACACACTTGCTGTCTCTCTCTGGCGCACTTAATTACTTTCACAAAAAATGCCACAAGTGTTGCTGCAACTATTATTTTTTTTATTTTCTTTAATATTTTTTATTGTTGTTGTGGCATGTCCCAAAAGTGATTGTCAATTTCATCAACAACATCAGCATCATCCCTGCCAAGATCATCATCATCATCATTGCGTCAAGTAAAAAAATGGCTGTCCATTTAACAGAATATATCAAACAGTTGCCGCATTGTTGCACTTACACACACACACACACACACACACACACAGAGAGAGAGAGAGAGAGAGAGAGAGAGACGAAGGCAACCATTTGAACAAAAAATGCTAACAACACAAAAGGCAGACGATGCACGAAAAAGTCACGTCAACAATTTGGCAACACGTTGCAAGTGGCAACGCGCACTTTATCGCCAGCATTGTTGCCATATGTATATATATATATATATATATATATATAAACATTTTGTTGTATCTTTCTGTTGTCCAGTTTACACTGGCCATGCTTGCCCATAATTTGTGCGCGTGCAAACGATAGGAAAGCATTTGGCTTGGCTTTTGCGCGTGGCACGTGCCACTGATTAATTGCAGTTGGTCGTTGGCCACTGGCCACTGGACACTGCCAAAAGTTAAGCTGTTAAATGTTTAGCAAGCGAATTTCAATTGCAACAAAAAACCAGTCCCCATCCACAAACGAAAATGTGCCGCACGTTGTGGCGCCCTCTGTTGGGCGCTTCGCTCCTAACTACAGTGGTCTCTGCGTAATTAAAATTGTCCGTTATGGGAATTTTCTTGCAAATTAAAAGCATAACTTTTAATGAATTGGAATTGGTGAGTTCCGAGAAAAATGTCTGTTTTGATAAACAATTATTTTCTTATTAATTTCAATTGATTAACACTTATTAATTTCTAGCTAATCTGTAATTAAAATCGCTCTGACAACGCAGAAACTTTAATAAATTGAAAACGAAATCTTAATAGATATATTTATTCTGAATAAACTTGCACAATTCCTTTCAATTGTTCAGTTCTCAGAAAAATGTCTGTTGGCAACTTTCGACTTTTAAGACTTTTGATAAACGATTAAATTCTTATTATTATATCAAAATTTCAAATTATTCAATAACTAAAGTCACTCAAAATTCGCAAAGATTTCAGTTAAATGATAATCGAAATATTTAAATATTTTTCAATTGATAATTAAGCTTAAAATAAATGATTTACCATGAATAACTCAATTAATACGTTTATCAGTTCTAGGCAAATAAATAACTATTTGAATCTCTTCTGAGTACTAATAATATTTATAACTATTATTGCAAGATGTCAACAGTTGCACTTTTTGGAGTATTCACTGTACCTGCTGTTTATCTTACGTGTCCAGCTGTTCGCAGTGCCAGTTTTCCTCCCTAATTTCTTCTTACAATGAAGCCAAAGGAGCCTGCTTCTCATTGTTTTACTTACTTACTACATTTTGTTGTTGTTTTTTTTTGTTGTTGTTTTGTGCTGATGCAGCAGGACTCTTGTTTCAACTCGACTTGAGTGGAATTGAGTTGAGTTTCGTTTCGTTTAGTTGACTTTTGATTATTGGCTACTGTTGCTGTTGCTGCTGCTGTTGCTGTTGCTGCCTCTGTGTTTGCTGATGCCGTGTTTAAGGCTTGACCTCGTTTATAGCTATTTCAGTGGCCCCCACAGAAATACCCTCTTCCACTCCCTCTTCTAACTACCCGTATCTGTTTTCCCAATGGCAATCAGTATGCACCTTGTACAAAATTAAGGCTCAACAATCAGTGCCAACTCAGGGGTTCAATAGAAACTATCATAGTACTAAAGAAAAACTAAAAGAAAATGACCAGCAGCAACAACACTCGATTGTAATAGTAGTTACTCAACCAGACTCTTCCTCTTCTCCATCACCATCTCCTTTTCCCATCAAGTACACTGACAAGCTGCTTGGACAAGGTCTGCTCTTAATTTGTGTGCTGGCCAATGTTTAGTTTAGTCTTTTGGTAAACTCGAGTCATGCCCCAATTCATGCTGAAAACAGCTGCCCAAGGTCTAAGCTGGAAATTAAATTAGCTGTTAACAGAACTGAACTTGCCCTTGTAGCACACCCCCTCCCCTCTCTCTATCTCTCTCTCTCTCTCTCTGTCTTTTTTGATTATAAACTTTTTTGAATTATGCGACTTAATGTGACCACAAAAAACCAAAAAGAATAATAAACTAAATATAAAGACGAGTCGAAGAAGAGCAGCAGCATCAGAAGCAAAAGCAATGGCAAAAGCTAAACTGTAGCCAAGAGTGGGCGACATATAAAATAATGGTAATAGCCTTTGAGGGTTGTCAGACCAGTGCAGGGAGTTGAGACCTTAAACAATTGCACTCCCTGGCATTGTCCCTGTCTGTGTCTGTCTGTCTCTGTCTCTCTGTCTGCCTGTCTCTCTCTCTCTGTCTGCCTGTCTCTCTCTCTGTCTGGCAGCTGACGAAGCAGGGCAGCAGGGCAGCAGGAGACAATAAACATTGCTTCACTTTCATAATAATGACGATAACAGCAGAAATGTTAACCAACTTGGCTTCTTCTCTGCATTAAGCAATGATCTACAAGTTGTAAATGCGCACAAAATGGAAAACATATAAACGAACATCGTATACAAAAGTTAGCATAATAAATATGAAAAGCAAACTTATTTTTATGAAGCTAGTTTTGTCATTTGGATTTGGATACTTGACCATATTTTGGAAACCCTTCTCAGCTTAACTAAATGAAATTTATCACAAATATATTGATATTTTATTACTTTCTTGTAAACAGATAAGCTGTAAAATGCTTAAAAATTACTGTTAAATGAAATACCAACTATCATAAAAGTTATAATAATAAATAAAAATAGGCAAAATATTTTTATGAAGCTGGCTTTGTCATAACTAAAGTTTCCGTTTTGTTATTTGTTTTTTTTTTTAATAAATCCTTTCTTAAAACGCAAAACCTTTAAAGCATCCCTCTCAAAAAATATAATATTTATTTTTATAACTTGAAGGCAACTTAACGACTTTCTTACAAATGAATCGCTTAATCTGTATTTTCATTAAACTGCAAAACATACAACAACAAAAAATTCATATAAATTCCTGCAGCGCACAACACACGCACACACACACGCACACACATAGAAAATCACATTTATATTTTTCATTCAAAAAAACCCACAAATAAAATGCCCACAAACTTAGTTTTAGCTGTTTTTTTCTTTTTTTTCTTATTTTTTTCTTATTATTGTCCACATCCCCAGCAAAGAGTCTACGCTTGAACGAAGGCATTTAAACTTGTTATGAGCTCAACTTGTGGATGCGATGATGATGAGGCGATGTGGGTGGGGAAGGAGAGGGGGAAGTTGGGTTGTGATATAAGTTTACCGCCAAGGGCCAAAACACTTGAGCTCAATTGTGCACGCGTTGACAATGCGAATTACAAACAGAGAGCGAGTGAGAGAGAGAGAGAGAGAGAGAGAGAAGACGAGCCAGCAACAACAACAATAATAATCTCGGCCAAACAGTTTAGCGAGAACTGAACCTAACTTGGCTTAAAGTTGTCGAAACTGACGGCTCTTAAAGCCAAATTGAATTGCTGACGTTCAAAGTTGAGCAATTCGAATTCGATTCGATTCGATTCGTTTCTATTTCTAGTTCTATTTTGTTTACACCTCACTTTTTGAGTCGAAACTCAATAAAAAAAAAAAAAACTAAAGTCATATTAAATGCGTGCAATAATAAAAACTATCCGCAAGAGTCGAGTCCAAACTGTGACTTGACGATAGGAGCAAATGATGGCACAAAAATGAACTAAGCGAAAAATCAACTCCTTTTGTCCATAAAATGCTGTTTTTGATGCATGCCACTTCGACAGACAGTCAAAAACTTTGTGGCAAGTAAAGTTTACCATTTTATGGCATTATCTTCTCCCACTCAACGCAGCAAACTTTTCCTCTTTCCGTTTGATGCATTTATCGATATACGATTTCAGGCGTGTTGATGGACGGATGTTCTCTGCTTGTTAATAAACAAATAGTGGGCATAATAAGAGGAAGCAGACTGCTTTGTTCTCTTTCAATATATGCCATAACTTTCACACAAATAGTCAACTTAATTAGCAGCCTAAAGAGGATTGTTATAATTGTTACGTAAACAATGCAATGGGGAGTTGAAATTATGAAGTCTCTAATTGCACAACAAACGGACTCTGAATCTCAAAGGGATTGCAAATATGTTAATCTATTCAAAATAAAAAATATATAAAAAAATTCAATAAAAGTAAAGAAACATTAAAAAATATATAATATAATAATATATATTTAATATATTATATACTTTTATATACTTTAATTTTAAATATTATATCAAGAGTAAGAGTAATTTAAAAAGAATCCGAAACTTTCACATCTGATTTAGTGCTTTTAGTTTTTAAATTGAAATTTTAAATATTTATATATTTATTATATATTTTCATGTGTTTAACATACTCTACAAAGAGTAAGGGTATTTAATATTAGACAGAAATGTTCCTGCTTTTTTTTCTCATCTCATTTTGTGGTGTTGGTTTTATGGTTTATTTCTATCGAGTTTTGTTTGGTTTTGTTTTTGACTTGTCTGCGTATTGTTTTATTTCACCGTGTTTGGCATTGAACTAGAAACACACTCACACACACACACCCGCACACACCGGCACACACACACAGAGAGATTGACACACATAGAGATGGATTGCACATCTAATTGCGTTTTTAATTAGTTTGCATGCAATTGCATAATGACTTAATTAAAGTTTTAAATCCTCTCTCGCTCGCTCTCCTTGTCTCTCTGTTTCTCTCTCTCTCTCTGTCTCTCTCTCTGTCGCTGTATGTGCAGATAATTAATGCAAAATCCTTAACACGCACTAACAATTTGAAGTCTGCCCCACGATGCCGCACCTCGCCTGCATTCCACTTAATAATCAAGTCGTGCCGTGGAAAAACTTTGCGTTATTATCAGTTTGCGCAGCTCGAGAACATAATGCACACCTGCAAACCACCCATGCCTGCCCCTCCCCCCCCCCCCCCCTTCCACACAGAGCATTCATTTGACTGAGTTCTGCTAGCTGCTATGAAATGCATCTTAATGAGCGTAAAAACTTGGACCCAGAGTTCAGTAGGGGTTTTCATATTGTGAAAAGTTGCCTTTTTGTGCAGTGTCAAGAACTCAACCGAAAAACTCAGGCATAAGTTTTAAGAACCATCCCTATCACCACCCCTATCACTTGCACCCTGCCCCACTGCCTATCTCCTCTCTTCTCTCTTCTCTCTCCTCTCAAATCACAGTTGGGACTCCTAAGTAGCTCTTAAGCAGCATTAAGTTGCCGTGAAAATTGTTCAGGCAAAAAGTGAAAATACATTTTTTATTTTTTATTTGATTTTCGCCATTTTTCTTCACTTCGCTTTTCAATTTTCTTTGATCAATTAGAGGGCAGACAGAAACGGAAATGCGAGTTTGTATATAGATATATATAGATATATATATATGTATATAGGTGTCTAATAAGTATGTGTGTGTGTGTCTGTGTGTTTGTGTTTGGGTGCGCCTGCTGTCGCCTTAGCTGACATGATAATGAAAATTTGTTATCTTTTGACAAAGGTCGCACAGCTGACAGCTGCCACGTGTTAATAAAGCAAAACGCGCCCAGATTGCAATAACAAGTGTAAAATGAACAGAAGGCAAGAGTCGAGAGTGCTCGTCTCAGAGCAGCTGTGACCAGCAAGCAAATGGAGTTGAAAGGGTTTATCTATCGATTCAAATTATTCTATATCAAATAATGTTATCTAAAGTTGTGGCATTTCCTGTTATCGTTAATCGATTTTAATCGTAATTGGAGCATAACATTTTATAGTTGATTTGTGATTGAAGTAGCTAAACTTATATGCTACACAAGTATCTAGTATTGATAGAGTAGCTTGTAGAAGTGTGAATGATGAGTTTGAGTTTAGTATTGTAATATTTTTGAGCAACATTGAATGCTTTTTAACTCAAGCATTACTATTTACTCTAATATTAATAACTTAACTTGTCCATTCTTCACTGTAATATTGTAATTTGAATTTGCCTCAAAAGATTCATGAGACTCAAGTTGCATAGAATTGCTCCATTCCATAAGTGGTCTCGTTACTGAGTTGGCAGCATGTGATAATTGCCAAGTTATTTCATCGAATGAAGACGACTTCAAAATTAGAGCAAGTCTCAATGAGAGAGAAAGACACAGAGAGAGAGACAGAGAGAGAGAGAGAGAGGGGGGAGAGGGAGTCTGGTCAGTGGTGTCGACTTATTGTAATGAGTTTTTCAATTTTTGCCTGTAGCTGCTGTTTGAGCTCGATGGCGTGTGGATGATGTGGAGGCGTCGGTGGGTGCAGCTGGTGCTGTTGCCCAAGCCTGATGAATGATGCCACACAGTCGTCGCTGCCATTCATCACAGCTGCCCACCCCACCCACCACATCTCCTCTCACTGCAATTTCAACGCGCGTTTTTGACACGCGTCTTTTGCGGTCACAAGTTTGACACACACTCTCTCTATGCATTTGTGTATGTGTAGTGTGTGTGTGTGTTTGTGTGTGTGTGTGTGTGTGTGCGGTTGACTTCAGTGGCATTTGATGAAATATTGAGGCAGTAAGTCTGCCTGAGTGAGTGACTGAGAGAGGGGATGACTGAGTGAGTGTGTGAAAGAGACGAAGACAAAACTAATAATTTAAGACTTAAATCCAATTAAGGTAGCAAATAACCCAAGTGAAAACTGTATTGAAAATCCATCGAATGTCTAAAATTCTCAACCAAACAATTTATTTATATTAGATTAAATTATATTAAATTTCCTTATAATAGATCTAATTTATTTTAGATTAAATATTAATTCGATTAGATTTTGTTTAGATTCGACTCAGTCTAATATTCTGGAGTAATTAATCTCTAATCATGCTGTCTTCTTCTACTCATTTTCATTCCCAATATTAATTAGACTTCGTCTTCTTCTTCTTCTTGATCTAATTAGCAAGCTTGAATCGATAGTCACCCCCCCCCTCCAACCCCCCCCCCCTCCTCCATTCTTTCCCCGCTTTCCAAACACTACAATTTGTTTTCCACGTTGATCTGTCGACATTTTGTGTTGTTGCCTAACCTTGACGCTAGATGGAAATTACAATTACATGAAGCGCCACCTACTGTACAATTCTTGTGGTGCTCTGTTTTTATTGTTGCTTCAATTTACGCAATGTTTTTCCTTGTTTTAGGTGCAAATGCAATCTAATTAAGGTTTCCATTGGCACAATCCACACACACACGCACACACACACACGCACACAGTACACTCGCGCTACACATGTATGTGCAAAGCAATAACATTTCTATTGGAGGCACAAAATAGTTGCCACGAATCATCGTCAATCGACAAGGACGAGTTGAGTGGGTGGCAAGGGAGGTTGAGTTGGGGGAAAAGGATATTTGCTGTTAGTTTGTGACGTGCAAATGATCTACAAATTAAAGTACCTAAGCAAGACAAAATTGTGTTCATTGTGGCTTGTCATTTATTTAGGTTAAGGTCTTTGCAATTGTTTTACAAATTGACAAGTTGTTCATCAGTTTGTTTAAACGTAGAAGTTGTTTAAACTTTTCTCATTCTGTCTAATACTAAAAATTAATAATTAATTATTCTATGCAGAATTTCGAAATTGATCGCGCTATTAAAGATAACAGAGCACTGTGCACTGTCAAATTGATGCACATTTTGTCGCTCTGTTAAATCACTGTTATTAACTGCTTAAGTTGGAATTGTATTTGAAATTGACGCTGCAAATTCAATTTCGGCAAGTGAGAAAAGCAAACGCCAAAATTCAAATTTTAATTTGCAATGCCAATCATTGTTAGGCGTTATACACACACATACATACACACACACACACACATACATAGGCACCATTCCCAGGCACAATTCATAAGCAGCACCAGCAGCAGCAGCAGCAGCAGCAGCATTTCTCAAATACTCAGCCTTTGCCTCCTCTTTCTGCTTTTGCATATTAATGCTGTATATTTGTTGTTGTGTATCTCTATCTGTTTCTGTGTCTGTTGCCCTGTTTGCATCTCTGGCGTATAGTTTTCCAATTAGGCGAATAACAAAAAAAAAAAAAAAAAACAACAACAAAAAAAACAAAGAAAAACAAAAACAGAGCGCAAAATTGAGCAAAACAAAATTTCGCTGCTATTGCTGCTGCTGTTGTCATCTTCTTTTATGGGTGCCACAAATGGCGCAACAACAACAACTACAGGAACAGCAACACTGGCAATAAGTATGAAATTGCAGTGACAAGCAGTTGAAATAAAATTGGGCAATAGTAAAAACAGCACAAATGAAAATAGCACACAGCAATATTCTGAATTTGCAACTGGACTCGTAACTGGTCAAAGGAGGAGTAAAAACAACTACCCACCCCCTCCCCACTACACCCCACCCCACCCCACCGACTACTGCAACCCTTTGCTTAAGATATGCATGGCGCTGCTCATTTGCACATTTCCGTTTCATTCCATTCATTCTGTTTCAGTTTCAGTTTCTGCCTCGGGTTTTTTGTTGGTGTCGTTTCGCTTAGCGGAAGTTGCCATGTTGCCAAACTCGAACGAGAAGAAGTGAAAAACTGCAAAGTTGACAATTTCTTTCCGCCAACGAGGTAGACACCCCATCAACCCACCATCAAAACCCACCTCCCCCCTCTCTTTCCCCTCAAAGAAACGGCATCTTGTCGCCGGATGTGAATTTATGCGTATTCAGCTTGAAGAAAAAACGAAAATACAAAAAAAAAAAACAAAAAAAAAAAGGTTTATATATATATGCAAAAAAGAGGGAAAGAAAAGCATGAAGAGAAAGCAGAAATTGCATGCTTCTTTCAGGCATCGCTGCAATTGCTTTCAGTTCGTGTTACTCGCTTGATTTGTGTCTGCCTTGGCTGCAAATTAATTGCACAGACAGGCGGAGCAGACATGGAAATTGTAACTGTAACTGTAGCTGTAGCTGCAATTGCAACAGCAACTGCAACTGCAACTGCAACAGCAAATGTAAGTGTGACTTGCAGCAGCGTGACAAAAAAAAAAAAACTAAACTAAACTTGAAGCTGCCTGCGACAAACGAGACACATTTTCTCTGCTTTTTTCAGCTTTTTTCTGCTTTTCACTTTCCGACTGGCAGCTACATTAATGCTGTGCATTTGCCTCGTGCCTCGTGCCTCGCGCCTCGCGCCTCCGCTGATTGTTGCTTAATTAAAAAATTGCAAAAATTATTTTCAAAAGTTTTTGTGCAGCAAAAATGTTGCGACAACCGTTTTAATTATGCGAAGAAAGCTGCTCAGCTATTTAAAATATGTTGAAGATAAACTCCTTTATTCCTTTAAGACATACTTTGTTTCTAAGCATGAAAATTGGATGGAGCGAAATTATGCTTGAAATACGGTAGTCGAGAGAGTTCGACATGAAGATACCCTGCACTCCATAGACTTCTTAGTAATGGTTTCTTCTTCAACAAAATCTGTGTTTCTTGTTCGATTTTTAGGCAATTTTTGACATATATTGCCATCTATATCGAAAATTGATTAACATCGATAAGAAGTTATCGATATCATAAACCTAATCTGTTTTAATACAAGAGATTAGCTTGTTTGTTCAGACAAACTTGTCTTAATCGAATTGGTTGCTAAACCTGAACAAGATTATATATATTCGATGGTTTCTGAGATACTCTCTTGCGTCTTTCAGTCTCAGCTTATAATGACTATGTAATTAATCAGAATACTTTTGCTCATCAATAAATAAATATAATAAATAAAATATAATTAATATAATTGTCTTCTTATTTGCATCTCTTGTTGTTTTTTGCTGTTGAGAAATATTCAGATTCCGGCGGCATTTTGGCAATCAATAGATTTGTCAAAGCCAATAACTCAAATGTCCACTCTGCCACAAAATATGTTTTATGTGTGTGTCTGTGTCTGTGTTTGATTTATGTGACTCGTAAAAAAAGAGTGAGAGGAGTGATTAAGGCGGCTCTTAAACAATAAGACTCGTCTTTAAGGGACAAGGGTTAGGGTTAAATATATATTTATATATAAAATAGAATGATAGAAATGGTGGAATTGCTGGCAAACAGTTATTGTTATTGTGAAAAGCGCGCACATAAATCAAATATAAATACATTAAGCGCAAAAGATGTGTAAATTGTGATTAATAATTGTAATTTCCTAAAGGAAATGCGCCGGCAATTAGTTGAGGTTAGCATTTGGGTGATTCACTTGGGTTGCTCATTAATATTAAATATTCATATATATATATAAAATATATAAACACATTTCGGAAATGCAAAATGTTGCAAGTGATATGTTCTCAATTTATAATTTTCATTTTTGTTGCATTCAACGTGGCATTGGATGTCAGCTTGCAACTATGCATCGCTGGCTTAATTAAAACTTTACAGTCCACTGGATTAGAATTATTTTTGGCGTTGATTATTTGTCAGTTGAGTAAACTAAATTCAAGGGTGCCAACGCTACGCTCTGTGAATTTGCAATTATGTTGGCATAATATAAATTTCAGACAACTTGTATATGTACAAATATATATATATATATATACATATATAACAACATTATTTCTTTAATGATTGAGCTAAGCGAACTTTAATCTTGTATCTCATTAAACATTTCAATTTGAGCTAATTGAAATAAATATTTGAATTTTCTTTGGTGACCCTGAAAAACAGTCAACATTATTTGTTGAGCAACGGCAAAGATTGATTTGAAGGCAAGAATATTGGTTGAGCAACTCCAAAGCTTGATTTGCCAACTGGTTTAACTTAAACTGATATAAAACTTGTCGATTTTCAGTAATTTACATTTCAGTTAGCTAAATTTATTAATTTTGTGTCTGGCCCATAAAAGTAGGCAACATTATTTATTGAGCAACTGCAGACAATATTTTGCCAACTTGCTTCGCCATTTTTAATCTAAACTTATTTCAATTGCTTGTCAACTTTTAATTGCAGTTAAACAAACAAACAATATTTCTGCCCATTAGAGAATTTCCATAAAGAAATGCAACTTTGCCACATATAAAACTATTTAATTGAATGATTATTTTCTTAGCAACTTGTTGATTTTTAATTTTGTTATAAAAATAGAGCATTTTCTAAAGAGCAAAAGCCACTCAGCTATCCAATTAATTTGTGATACGTGAAAAGACAATTGTCCAAATGAAAATACAACTGTTTCCTAATCATTCCAATTCAAATAAATAATGCGGCCAGCTGCCTGCAAATAAAGGCTTTGACAAACTATACACAAATAAATGTTCGTATTTCGTTTGGGCGCATAATAAATTGCACGAATCTTTTGTTGATTTGTTTCTGTTGTTGTTTGTTTGTTTTTGCGAGTGTTGCAACAATGTGTTAGCCAAACAAGAACTCAATTGACTGCATTATACGGATACGATACACTCGCCAATATGTATTTCTATGTATATATATATATATATGTATATGTATGGCTTTACATTGCTTATCGTTCGTTGTGTGGATGTGCAGGTGTTATTTGCCCGTACAAAAGTCACGAGTCATGAATTTGATTGTGATTTGAATTGGAAACGTGTTAGTAATTCCATTTAACGCTTTCATACCTAGTACCGAGTGCCGAGTGCCGAGTGCCAAGTCCCCATATCAATTCTCATTCCCATTTCACAAATATCTCCATTCCCCAAATTCCCCATTCATTCATTCATTCCCCATTCTCTTGGCAAACAAATTTACGTGCAGCTCAAAGGCTCAAATGTTGATGGAAAATTGACTGACAAATGTGTTTGGCTTTCCATTGTTGTTTTTGTTGCTCTTATAGTTGTTGTTGTTATAGTAGTTGTTGTTGTTATAGTAGTTGTTGTTGTGCCAGCTGTTCTTGTTTGCTTAACAGCAGCGTGTGGCGTATTTGTCATGCAGACGGCAGTGTAAACAGAACAACAGGTAAATTATTCACATACAGACACTTAACAGTCCACTTCAGTTTGGCAGCTTAACATAAGCTGTTAACAAGCCAATTAGCAGATTAGCAACTATTGTTTGCTCTGCTATTTTGCTGCGCTGTTAATCAAGGCGCTGTTAAGCAGGCATTATCTTATTCCTTTATTCTTAGAAAAGTGCAAGACACAGCAGCCAAAAATACTAAAATTCTCTTTGAAAGTCAAGCTGATTTACTCTTAAGCAAATGTGGAAAGAGCTGTTATACGAAAGTCTGGACAATAAAATTATGGCACAAAGGGTTAATATAGCCGGGACTATATCGTTTAAAATACAGGTATTTATTTATTTGGAAATAAATTAAGTCCCGTTTTTATTTCCGAAATATAAGACACAAAAGCTGTACACAAACTTTGGCAAGGCATTCAATTTATAAGTTCTTAGAAAAGTTATTATAAGTGTGAAATATCCTTTTGTTCACTTATACAATTGCATAATATATATAAGTGTAATTTAATTCGAAACAAATGTATTATCCGAATTTGATATCGCATATATTTTATAAGTGTGGCACTTATAATTTCCCTTTGATTTAAAATATAATAGCTGCTTGAGTTACACGTCTTATAATTTGCAGTTGTGCGAAAATATCTTTGTTACTAGCTTATAAAAATTTGCATATTATAAGTTTGAGTACTTTTTAGAAATTTTGGCACTTATACGTTCTTCTAATCGTTCTTATATTCTGGGATTTATAAGTCCAAGTTGAATTTGCAAACTTCCTTTTAGTAGATGTCTTCGAAAGTGGTTCTGCTAAAAAGGCATGCTCTGTCTTATACTTCAATACTTTTTTCCTTAATATTAGATGTCTTAGAAAGTACATCTACTAAAAAGGAAATAGCTTTTGGGCATTTTTAGCACAAAAATATAAGACATATATGTACTTTCAAAGATATCTTCCAAAAAGGAAGTAGCTTTTAGGCATTTTCACCATCAAAATAGAAGACTCAGAAGTTCTCTTAGCTAACACCAACTTATACGACAAAAAAAGGCATAACTTTTAGCTTATACAAGTAAATGTATAAGTGGAGCTTATTTCGAAAGCTTTTTGCTTATTTTATAGCAAGAAATGGAAAAGCTTTTAACGAAATGCAAGTTTTGTAGAATTTATTCTGCTGTTGTTGAGTTTCTTTGGAGAAACAAAATTTGAATGTGGATTGAGTAAAACTATTGTAAATGAAGATTTTTTTGAACAGTGTAAAATTAAAGCATTTTTTTCATAGCTTAAATATCAAGATGAATTTATGCTAAATTTGCGTATATTAATCAGCTACTTTTCTAGATGACATGCAGTGGGGGAGAGAGAGAGAGAAAGAGGGAGAGAGAAATTCTTGAGCTGCAGTTGAGCCGCTAACAAGGAAGTTGACGAAGAAGAAGAAGACGCAGCAGCAGCAGCAGCCGTTAACAGCAAAGAACTTTGTCTAGTTTGGCAACATTGCGATGGGAGTCACTGTAAAAGTTTATTAGCACGCAAGTCTGGCAAGGCTTCAGAAGCTCATTAAGTTAGTAGACAACCCCCTACCCCCCACACCCCCTCACCAAACCCCTTCCTCTCCCTGTCAGATTGCAACTGCTGAACATATTTTTGGAGAGCATCCTACAATTTACAGTTGTTTCTGCCTCACCTCAACAATGTTTAATGCAAAGTTTCCGCTAAGTTTTATAACCGAAACAGAACTCAAAAGCAGGCAACAAACAGGGTGAGCAGGGGTGGTATAGTGTGGCGGTTGGTAAGGGGGGAGGGGAGGAAGCAATACTGATTTTGATGAAGATCAAATTGCATAGTTTAGGTTGGGTTTAGTTTGCAGTTGGAGTTTTAAGAACTCGACCATAAAAAAACACTCGAAATATTTATCACACTACTCATGATTTCATACACTTTGCTTTGGTGTGTGTGCCTGTGTGTGTGTGTGTGTGCTGCTTATTAAGTGCATAAAATGTGACTTGAAATCTTACAAAGTTCGAGTTATAAAAAACACATTTTGTTAGCCATCAAAAATGATCAAAAATTTATGAACTTGTGAAATGAAAGAAAGAAAAAAAAGAAACCTATAATTTAATGAAAATTATGCTTATCTCAGAAGCTTGTACAGAATTTAAATACAGTTTGTGACAAAGTTCAAAATAATTCTCAGCTCAGAAGTTTATAAAGAATTTCAGCACTAAAATTACTTATTAAATTATTTAATCAAAATTAATTAGATTATAAATATATATATAAAAATATTATAATACAGTAAATAAAATAAAATCAATCATAAATAATATAGAATATTATCTTTATAATCTTTGCCTACACTCAATCAATTGCTATACTAAATATATATATATATATATATATATATATATCTTAAATGTATATATATATGTATTTTAAATTGAATTCAGAGCTATCCGGCTGGATCACATTTACTTTTGACATATCTCATAAATTATTGAGTGCAATTTGTCGCTTACACAATATATTTATATATATTTTGTGTCGTTCTTTATGTGTTGCATGAACAATGTCCATTTTTGCTATGACAGATGTGATGCGTTGTGTGTGTTGTGTGTTGCACAGACACATTGATGCCATAAACAATGGCCAAAAAGGGCTGACCCCCAAAATACCACAAACCACTGTGTGGAAAGACAGAAAAATTCACTTTGTTCCTTGCCTGGCACAGCACTTGAAACTCATAAATTACACGAAACTCTGCTGTCTTCATAACTTAAAGCCACACACAGCCAAACACACACACACAGCCAAACACACACACACACACACACACACCTGAGTTTCATATATACTATAGCGATATTATAAATATTTATAAATAGCTATATAAACATATATATATATATATATAGATGGCTGTTGTGTGCCAGTTATTTCAAGTGCAGCTTCAAATCAATCGGTTAACGTGTAAAAATAATGATGCCATTCAAACTGAATCCCTCAGCCATTGTGTGGGTGTCAAGTGGGTGGTGGCAGGTGGCAGCAGCCAGGTGGCAGGTGAGTGGTGAAGCTGGTCGGCCACTTGCTTTGGCTTGTTCAATATTTATGACAAATATGGCACTGACGGCAACGCGCACTCAGCGCCAGACAGAGTAGAAAACACCCACTCCCCCCCTCCCCTTCCCCCCTCTCTAGCTGTGTGTGTGTGTTTGTGTAAATGATAAATGGCGCATCTAAAATTTTTTAGCAGAACACAGATAGTGTGCCCTAGTCCATCAGAGTGAACGACTGCGCAATACACTGTCATCTGCCAGGAGGTATTCAGAATCCATCTATTAAATTGTATTATTATTATTGAGATAAAGTTAATTCCAATATTGTATTATTGGAAAAGTTGGGTTTCAGAGATAATCTAAATCTGTTTTAATAAATGACAAAGGTTTTGGCAAAATTTATAACCAGAAATTTATATTAGTTTTACAAATATTATAAGTATTGAAAAAATTGGTTTCTAAAATCAATTTTAATCAATTTAGATTAAATTCTATTATTTTTATTGATATTATATATAATTTATTTTATTGGAAAACCTATTTCATCAATTTGAATCGTTTTTATTAAATTTTTTAACTCATTTGAGTTGTTTTTAGTAAGCAACACTAAAGATAAATTGCCCTTTTCTGTTTAGGCAAAGAGCTAATTAATTATTTATTTTTTTGATTTTCAAAATATTTTAACTTTAAGTGGCTAATTTTGGTAAAAACCTCTTCGAATTATAAAGCATATTTTTCAGTAGAATTACTTAAATTGAGAGTCGAATGGCACTAAAATTTATGAGCAAAAACTAAAATTCCTCATTAAATCAACCCACAGAAAAATCCCATCATTCTTGAAGAATCTGCTTCTTGCAAGAGACGTTCGATTGGCAACAGGGTATTAACATTTTCCGTGGAAAATGGAACTGGGAGTAGAATTGGGGGTGTGCCAGTTGGCTGTCTGTCTTTCTGTCTGTCGCTGTTGGTGTGTGTGTGTGTGTGTGTGTGTGTGGCTGTGTGTGCTTTTGACACTTTAACTACGCTCGCCACTTGAGGGTGGGGCAAGTAGAGTCCCAGTTTGATGCCTTTGCTGCTGCTGCTGCTGATTTTTTTTGCTGTTCTTTTCTGTTGCTTTTTCTTATTGGCTGTCATTTTGTGTTTCTTTTCAGCTGGGTTGCAAATGGCGTCGCCGCCATTGTCAGGTAACTGCTTAAGCTCCAAAACCAACCACCCCCAACCAACCTTGCCTCAGCATTGCATTGGTGGCAACTTGTTGTTTGCCATTCATATTTTTGTTGTTGTTCTCTATATTTTTTTTTGGTTTGCGCATTTTATGCAAGTGCGTTCATAAACATTTGCTCGATTGATTTTTAAACTCATTTTAATGGCATTTCCACACACACATATACACATATACACATATATATATATATATATATATATAGTTAATGTATTATGAAGCGATTTGCCTCCTGATGGCGATATTTGATTGCGCATGTTTTGCGTTCAATGCGCATTTTATTTGTTTAAAGCTGATTTTCGGCAATTCAAATCTATTGAAACAGAAGATTATTTATGCGCAAATATTGGCTCAAAATGCGATTCATTTGAAAATTGAAATCTTTTGTAGATTACACAATGCTATTTTCAATATCTAAATTCACAACTACAAATACAATTTGTAGCAGTTGTAATTATCATTTGCTATATCCACAAAAATTCCCCCAAATAAAATGCTAAATTTGCCGGCTATTTTAAATATTATTTGCTGTTTTTACATACGTGTAATTTTTAGTTACGTCATTGAGATGTAATTGACTTTGATTTACATACCTGCAATGAGAAGAAAAAATAACACTTTTAATAAGTTTTTTTTTAAATTTTTAATTACATTTATTAGAGAATTTTTCTATATTTATTTTATCACTATCCAATATTAAAATAATAGTAATTAAGAATTCTCAGTATTCAACTCTTGCATTACTTAAATTAATGATACTAAAAAGATGAGTGCAAAACATGATAAATTCTATATATATATATATATATATATATAGATCCATTATCTGCTGTTGTTGGAATATATATCAAATATTTAATACACTTATCAGATTTATGTATCTTTCGCTGCTTCTCTCACGACGCACTCAGCACTAAATAAGCTAAGCAGTAAGCACATAAAGTAGCTGTGTTATTCCATCAGTCAATAGGGCCAAAAGGCCAAGAAAAGCTGCTTATAGGCAGCTGTAGTCATGCCAAGGACTACAAGGATACGCAAAGGCAGCCAGGATGTGACATTTATTGAGGCTATGTTGGCAGTTGCAGCTGCATTTTGTCTAAGCCAATAAGCGTTTAAGTAAAACGCGCAGCGAAGTGCACCTAAAATGAATTCGTAATAAAATACAGAGGCGTGGCAATGTCTTCAACTTATGGCGGGGAGTGGGAGTGTAAAGTGGGAAGTGGGAAGAGTCACTTTATTCCCCTCGTCAGCTTGTTGCACACGAATTTAGTTGCCATCGCTTCGCAATGGCTTTGAGAGTGCTTCTCCTCCTACTCCATCTATTCATTGACGAGGCCAAAACTGTCGTCACGTTTTCTCGCTTCACGAGCTGCAATTTGTTGAAGCATGCCCCAAAATTGGGTGCAAAGTGCACACATGTGCAAATAACTCTGACGGTAATGCAAATTAAAGCCAATTTACTACCTGGAATGTAACACGCAGCTCAACTCAACTGAGCACAAAGAGTCTATCTGTCTTTCTCTCTCTCTATATATATATATATATATACATATATGTATGTATATATATATATATGTATCCCTTTCTCACTCGCTCAATTGAATTAGGTAGCCTAATTTGCAGCTGACGAGGTGTGAATAAATCAGTTTAAAACGATAAGAGAGAGACAGACACACAGAGAGAGATAGAGTGAAAGAGAGAGAGAGAGAGAGAGAGACAAACAATTTACATTTGCTTTGCTTTTTAGACTTATCTCACTTTAGATTTATTTTAATGTCTATCGAGTGCAGCAAACGTGTTTCAAGTCTTCGATAAAAATGGATAAAGTCTATAATTAAATTGTGCAAAAGTATGCAACAGGCAGCAAGTAAGAGTATATGCATATATATTCCTGATCAGCAGCAGAGACTATAAGAGCTACAGACTTTAAATATGATATATAAAAATATAAAAATTTTGATAAAAATGAAATAAACGTAATCTGTGCGCGGTAATTTAATCGATAACTTCGATAACTTATATAAATAAACTTAACTTCGGCTTGATAATTTCAGCATATATTTCCTTCTTAGCGAGAACTAACCTCACTTCAGTAACATCACGATTCTGAAGCTAAAACCTTCTAATTAATATTTATATTATAATATTATGTGCAAAACCTGTAAGAATATCATTAAGATCGACTAAGCAAAACCGATTTTGCTGATCTAAAAGTATTTTTATGTTAAACAAATTAATATCAAAAAGCCTACTACATATTTAATAGCGAGTTGCAGTGTATCTCCCAGTGAAGCTAAATATATTCAAGACTAAAAAGACATATAGATAATATACAATCCTAAAAGTGAACAGCTGCTCAAAACTGAAGTAAAGTCAACAAAAAGCATTGGAAAACATTGCTCAAATGCGTGTTGCAAATGATTGCTTCCAGTTCAGAAATGTGTGAAAGGTTAAAAACTATTTAATTTGGGCGTAAATATGCAACAGCTTTTTGGGCAAAAACAAAAGGCCATCAATTGCCAAAGCCACTCGCCTTACACACACACACACACACACACACACACACACACACACACACACAGAGTCAAGAGCCAGGTCCCAAAAAAATGGAATAACAAAAGAATTTTCAAAAAGGCCAGGTGCAAAAAAACAAAAAAACAGAAACAGAAATAACAAATGAAAAGTGTTGGAAAAACTATTTCATATCGTGGCAATTGCTGTTGCCTCTTCCTGTTTTTTGTAGCCCCTTTTCTGTATTTTTTTTTTTTTTTTTCGGCAAGTTGTGCCAACAATTAGTTTTGGGCTACTTCAACAGGGAAAAGTTAAGCCCTCCCTCAATGCCCCACATCGAGTCGTCAGGTTGTAAATGCTGTATTGTTGTGACTCTTGACCGACGAGAGGATTTTGGCTGCAAAATGCCAGAATTCTGAACGAAAATGCAATAAGAGAAGCTTTTTGTATAAGCCAAAAATGGATGAATGGACCCACGGCACGCCTCGTTGGTCATTTACGCCCAAGCAGTTGCCCCCCATTGTTGTGCGTGTGTGTGTGTGTGTATTGGTATTTATATTTGCCTTTTGTCTGGCTGCTGCTGCTGCTGCTGCTGCTGCTGAGTGTGTGGCAAGAGTAGGCGTGGCGCATTAAAACACAATTTGTTGTTTTGACACCAAACTGGCCAAAGGCTTTTGACTCTCACAAAAACCCTAACCAAAAGCTGACCTCAACTGACCCGCACAACCAACACACAGTCAGCTATCTACACACATACGCATAATAATGCGTTTGTTCATTTGTTTGTTTATTGCTTTAAAGGATTTCTCCATTTGCCCTCGTCTGTTTGTGGCTGGCATTTTGAATTTAGTGTTTTTGTTTTACACTTTTCATTTGCCAGCCAACTCGAGAGTCTGACAGAGAGTCCAGCCAGCTCAAGCACTATTTGTTCTACGTAGAGAGCTTATGGGCAACAAAGCAGACAATCGACAGGGCTGGCCAGAGGCAGCCGATAGAAGTCGACAGCCAATTTGTATGGCAGCAATAATCAGAAATGATTTAAGCAATGGATTTGACCTGCACTTGGAATACTAACAGGTCTCTTGACAGGACACTTAAGTAGTCATCTAACTACACTAACAATGTGGAGGGATTCTGAAAGCAAATCAAAGCAGAGCAAGTTGCCTTAGTAGCCACCAAGGGCAAACAATGTTCTACAACGAAAAACATGGCAACCCTTAATCCAACTATGATTCGTGAATATTCTGCAAGCATTTGGATTGAGTTAGCTTAGAGCTATGGGCACAGAAACTGCCATAGTTGATCTCATAATAATTATAATAAATATTAATAAGAAGTTGAAAAATCAGTGTTCATAATTCTACTCAAATTGTGCATCGCAGGATCAAAATATAGATTAGATTAGATTAGCTTATCGAAGAAGAAAAGCATCCCAAAAATTAAAAGATAAATAAATAAATCAACTATCAACATACACAAGTAAAGATAATAATAAATATTGTATTATTGCTATCTGCACACACTTTTATGGATCTATATAATTGGAATCTAAGAGAAAAATTAAAGTATATAAAAAAAATAATACACTCTCGAAAGACTCAATTCTCAATTCTTATCAATCAAAGAAATCCAATCTTACAGATTTGATATGTTGAGCTGATCTATAGTTTATTTGTAGTATTTACAAAAACTGCTAATAGCAAATAACAATTTCTATAATAAACTGTTTTTTTTGCAGTGCATCTCTACTAATCAAAAATGATGGTTAAAACTTTAGATACATCAAGGATAAGTTTCCTTGCATAATAATTAGCCAACTTTTCACCAACTCTGCTTGCGAAGCATAACAAATGAGTGTGTAAGCGAGAGAGGGAGCGAGAGAGAGAGAGAAAGAGAGAGGGAGAGAAAATTCAATTTTTAATATGGTGGCATGTAATTGAAAACTTTGCAACGCTAAATTCAATCATTAAAAATATATGTTTTCAATTTGTAGCAAAACGCTTAAAGCGCGCAAAAAGCGCAAAAGCAGAAAATGGAAAAAAACCGCCGAATTTGTGCTGTAAAGTCGTGAGTAAGCGGAAAACCGCTAAAAATTGCTAAGCGCATCGGATTACAGAGACAAGCTGTAAAATACGAAAAAAAAAAACCTCTCGCTTTGTCTCGCTGTCTCTTTTCTTCTCACACACACAGCAGAAAACAAAGCTCCCTCGCTCTCTCTCTCTTTCTCACCCACAAAGGCAATTTGTGTGCTTTATAAGCTTTCACGCGTTCAGCGTATTAAGCGTATTAAGCTCACATACGAAAGCAGAAGAGGGATACTAAGAAGAGGAAGCAGAAGAAGAGTGTGGGGGGGGGGGGGGGGCAGTAGTCGAAAACAATTTGTTGATGAACTCAATTAAAAGGCAAAGACGAAAAGAACTCGCAGGCATTCAGCTCAACGGAGGGAGGGAGGGGGAGATGGGTTTGATGTGATTTGTATTTTGTATTTTTGTATACCGTATTTTAATTAATTTTACGTTATTCGTACACACACAAACTCCCCTCTCGAACCTTCCCTCGCCTCTCCCACCAATGTTCTTCTTAAACAGTTGTAAAGTTAAGCGTTAAATCAAATTATGCAAATTATAATACATAAATTTTGGTTTATTCTTCTAACTCTTGCAAAAGGGTATCAGCAGGCATCTAAACTATTGAAGGAACTTGCTACGATTATATAGACTTTATATATACTTGTCATATTTCAACTATTGAAGAAGCTTACTATGATTATATATATACTAGTCACATTTCAATATAAGCTAAAGTTATTGTGCAATTCATGATTCGAGAGTAATTATTTATTTAGAATTCCGTCTCTAAATGTTGCACACAATTTTTAACTTTATTTAAATTATCCTTTTATTTATTACTTAATATTGCTGAAATTTAAGATTTAACATATACAGTTTTTTTGGAATTTAGTCTGTAAATGCTAAATCATTTTTTAGGCACTTTAACATGTTTATTACTTTGTTTTTAGAAATTTTATTAGACAAAAAAACTTCTGGGAATTGCTTAAAAAAGTTGTGACTTGAAGACATATATGTGTAATAACATATATAATTTAGATAGATATATATATAATAATTAATTATATAATTAACGTTTAGCTAAACAATTTAAGCAAATTCGAAAAATTAATTAAAATAAAACTTTAATGATGAAATAAAGTATGTAAGAAAAATGTGGAAAATTAAAAAACTCTAAAGCAGCGAGGACATTTCACATTCTGCGTGCCTTTCGTGTAAGAACAAGGATTTCAAATCTTATTTGTTGCCACTGCTTCTTCGAGCAAGAATCAAATTTGCAATTAGGCAACGAAAAGTTTGCAACACAAATTTGTAATTGTTGTTGTTGGTGTTGAGTTTCAAAAGTAATGCAAATTGTAAAAACAGTTGCATATGGGCTGAGAGAGTGAGAGAGAGAGAGAGGGGGGAGAGGAAGACAGAGGAGAAAGCGAACTGAAACCTTATGTATAAAGTTGCCAGATGCGCTTAACAGCAGGCAATAATCCATACATGCCACACATACGTCAAGTACACTGACGCACACACATCGATACACACACGCACACACATCGATACACACACGCATATACACTGCGCCAAAACTTAATGCAAATATCATAGATACTGTGCTGCCTGCCTGCCTGCCTGCCTGCCTGGCTTCCTGCATTTTGTGTGTGGCAGCTGCTGCAGCTCAAGAAAGTGCAGCCAAAGCGCAGCCATGCTGCACAGGATAATCCCAGAAATAAGCCACTCAGCAACCACTCCCCTCCCCTCCACCCCCCACACAAATCCTCTACCCTTCAGGGCAGGAACATCAAGTCAAACAAGGCTGCACACAAAAAGCGCTTGGAAAGTGTGTTTCAGCCACGCAGACATGTTCAATTTTTGTGCATGCTAACAAAGCGTTTTTTATTGGCTCACCCCCTCCCCCCCCCCAACCCCACCACTCTTACTCCCTTAAAGTGTATGTGTATGCTTTGTGTGTAAGGTTGTGCACTGCCTCAAATATGGGCGTGGCACAGTTCCGCGGCCCTTGTCAACATTTATGTACTCTTTTCAAAAAGGGAGAAAAAATTATTTTAACCCAATTTTTTTCAAGCTTTGCTGTTAAAAATTAATAGTTGAAATACTCAAAAGTTCTTGTATTTTTTTGGCTTTTATAAATCAAAATATATATATATATATCTTCATAGCTGCCAGCAGAGCATGTCTTAGTCGGTTATATCCAACAGAAATGTTAATATATGTTTTATATTTTTTTTATTTTTCTTTGGTTCTTTACTCAGCAAAAGTGAAATGCATTGGAAAGTGGCGACTTTGAGTGCGATTTGCAATTTGCAATTTACATTTTACCTTTTTATATATTTTTTTCAATTTCCACTTTTCATTTTTTTTTAGTCTTAATGGGTAGCTTAATGTAAATATTTGAGGGCTTTTGATGTCAATAAATAAGCGAAGCTTACAAGTTAGTTGAAATCAAGGTTATTTTCCTCTCACATCTAAAGTTGGAACTAAAACAAAGTATTTATTTAAGATTGTAGCTCTTAATTTGAGTTAACAAAGTGTTGATTTAGGCTAGAAAAGTTTTAACTAAAGAATAATACAAATTCGCTACAATAAGATATATTTTAAATTATATTTGCTTTTTATATTATTTTTATATATTTCTATTTTAGATTTTTAGTCGATCTGAAATCTTCTCAAATTGAATTTTTTATCACAAAAGCTAAAGATTAATAAGCTGCCGATAAATATGGACAGTTAAAGAGGCTGCTGCTCTTGATGATTACGCCAAGCCTCAAAAGCACAAAAATAAACAAAAAAAAAACAAAAGATGCATTTTCGAAACAAAAAATAAGAGGAAAATAACTAGTATAAAATTTGCATGCATATCTTTATGAGGCACAAGGCGTAGCTGCAAAACAGCAACACGAAATGTTGTACAACATATCAGCATGACCCCCCAACCCTCCCCCCATTCCCCCTCCACCCTTAGAGAGCGAGCAGATAAAGAAGCAAAATAAAACAGCAGCGCAACAATTTTTCGGTGTGGCGCCTTCGCAGCTTCTTCTTCTTCTTCTTGTTGTTTTTTTTTATATTGTATGCAAATTCGTTGCATATGAAAAATTGTCAGAGTTGAAGAAGAAGAAGAACAGCAACAACAACAACAGCAACAGCAAAAATACGAGGAAGCTGGGCAAAAAATCATAAGCGGCAAATGCGAAGAAGAAGCGCATGTGAGGAACGAAATGTGCAAAACTTTAATAAAAGACTGTGTGCAAAGCGAGAGCGAGATGGGAAGCGAGCCATAAATTTGCAGTGTTGGCAAACGAGTGCAGAAGTGGCATCAAGTGGGGCAGGGGCAGGGGCAGGGGCAGGGGCAGGAGCAGGGACTGAACAAGTAGCACTTCACACAAAGCAACACTCAACGAGACAGCGAGAGAGAGGGAGAGAAAGCGCCTCTCCCCCAAGCAACAAAATATGTAATTTTAATGCAACAACAATGAGGCAACTGGGGGTTTAAGTAACAAAGGGCAGGGGGGTGTGTGGGTGTGTGGCAACATGGGGTTTAAGGTAACGAGGGCTTTTGGGTTGCGCACAACAAAACAAAAAAAAAACATATTAAAAGTCAAAAGCGTTAAGCTCTTTTTGGGGAGTGCAGGAGGGCAAAGTTGCCGTTGCCTTTGCCTTTGCCTTGTTGCATGTGGCACGGAAATTTGCGTTGACAACAATGCGAAATGTTCTCGGGAACCGCAAAGTAGCAAAATGCAATAAGGGAAGAGGGGAAGAGGGGGGCCGGACGGGGTTGGTGGTACTCTTAAAAAATTACTTAATAATAACAATGTTTGCCTGTTGTGGCATGTGTGGATCTCAGTGTTTGTGTGTGTGTGTGTGTTGCATATTAAATGTTGAATATTAAACAAATGAGAAAATATTTAAAAGCAGCCAGCAAATGTTTTTAATTAAGTTCATGCGAGAAGTTGTGCAGCAAACTTATTTGCATATATAAAATCAGCTGATAAAGCGTGAATAAATTATGTAAAATGAAGCCTTGCACAATCTACCCGATACTGAGCTTAAGTGTTGATTAACGATTAAAGTTATAGCTGCAGAGCAATTTATTTGCATTTAAGAAATGCGCGAATATTTTACTTTCTTTAATTATTGTTGTTCGTTTATTTCTTTTGCACTTTTATTCATCTTATGCAATTTCTACTTTTGTCTTGTGGCATGCTTGAAATTTATATCAGACACGCAACAAGAAGAAAAACTTGTTACGCATTTTGCATCTTTGATTTATATGATTTCATCTCTCTCTCTCTCTCTCTCTCTTTGTCTCTGTCTCTATCGCTATAAATCAGAAATAGCAATGAAAATGTCGACGCAACACAAACACACACAGCAAACTGGAAACTTCTAATTGGTAATTGCACTTGTATTCTGTCTCTCTCTCTCTCTCTCTCTCTCTCTTTCTGTCTCTTTCTATGTATCTTTCACTCCCACATCCACTTACCAGCTTACTAGCTGCCTTCTTTAGTCATGTTTCTTATGCAGGACCTCAGCTGCATTGGCTAAAGTCACCAAAAAAGAAGAAGAATATCTCATTGTCAGCTACTTGAGAAACTTGTGAATTATGCCGACAGTTTTATGCATCTTTTGACCTGAATTGTGTTGTGTTTATTTGTGTTCACTTACTTGATAACTACCAAAAAAAAAACTAAAAAGGAGTGAGAGAATAAGAAGAAGAAGAATAGATAAATATGCATTATTGTGCAACGTTGAATGAAGATTGATCGTTGCGTGTCTCAGCTAAATTGTTTGATGTATATTTAAAGTTCTTTGCATTATGATTGATTGAAATTTGAAGAGATATAATCAGATTTAATAATTAGAAATATAACTATATATATTTTATATCAATTATTATAATTATGATTGCTATACTACGAAATTTTATTGAGATTATGATTGATTGAAAGTGGAACATCTAAATTGATAATAAATATCGATGTATTTGACAGTGTTTCTTTTGTCATCATAGCAATTAAAATTCCTGTGACATCTGATTAGATTAATAAATTCAAAAAATTTGAATGCTTAGATCAGTTTACTTACAGTTTTTTGAATTTAACTAGTTGTTTACTAAATCACATCACAATTAGAGTCGCAATTATTGCATTTAATTAGCTAATTATGAGGGTTATTGAATTCAAATCGATAATTGACAATATGCATAAATTAATAATTATGCTCATCAGAGTTCAACTGCAACTGTTGACAGCTGCTGACAAAATGGCAAACAAAATGCAAACAAACAGCGACAAGCAGATAGACAAGAATTACATGCACATGTTGATTTAATGCTGTTTATGTTGGGCAAGGGACAATTTAAATTCATTAGAGTTAATTACGCGCAATTAAAAGCACATTTAAACAACTAATTGACAATCGCAATTAAATGTTGTAATAAAAATAATACAATTAAAGCCAGAAATGTGCACAAAAAGACTTTGACTTTGAGCACTTCCAATTATGTTTGCTCAATGTGAGTTTTATTATTTTGTAAAATATGCATATATATAGATATATATATATGCATATGAAGAAAAGAAGGGAACAAAATTTGCATAAATGTCTCGAGATGCGAGAATAATGAAGTACTTCAAGCGCAACAAATGCGACAAATGTGAGTTTAACTTCAGCAAAGCAAGTAGGAAAATGTGCAAGGCAAATGCGACTTGCAGATGCTCAGTAAAAGGTCCTCAAAATATACAGGAAAGTTAAAGCCAAAAATAAAACTGCAATCAAATAATTTCTTATGAAACACCCTGAAATATTTATTGTTATGTATTATTTAATCATTGCCATTTGGAAACAGTGAATGCTTCCGTTAAAATAAATAAAAGGGGAAATCTCTACAAGAAATGCTTCTGAAGAGAATTTATTACTTTAAACTAGACAACAATTTGTACAGCAAAATCAGAAAAAGTATGAATAAAAACATTTAAATTGTGATATAATAATTAATGCCAAGTCTGATCCTGAAGATCTTAGCTTTAGCATAAATTAGCATTATCTGGTTCACAATGGCTGTGAACTAGAAACAAATCATAATTGTCATTTATTATTTTTTGTTTTTTTTTTGGGCCCCGTTGGCAATAGGGTATAAAATATGAGTGGAGATAAGACAAAATGCCAACACAGCAACAAGCAGCAAATAAAACAAATGCAGAACAGCAAAGGAAACACTAAAAGTCTACTTTTGTTTTGCTTCGTTAGCTTTACAGCTATCCCATTTCATTCACATTCCCATTCCCATTCCAATTATTTCATCTTATGTGGGAAATGCGTGCGGTTTCATTTTCATTTTCATTTTGAGTTCGAGTTTGAGTTTGAGTTTGGCGGCAAGTTTAAGTAGATTTTCATAATTTACGCGTTGTGCGCAGGCAACATTCATAAATTATAACGTTGCCGACACACCCACACCACACCCCCTCCAGCCTCCGACCCCCCATCCCACTTATCCTGCTCCCATCCTCTGCATACCCCTATGTCCTGTCCTTTAAGCCTGTGTCCTCCTTCAGGTGCTGGCTCAATATTAACTTCGTTTCGAGTTTGTTGTACAATAAATCAAGGGTGGCTTTGCAATACAAGTACACACTTATATGTACACTGAGCGAAAAATCAGACTAATATGGTATTCTTAATTCGAGTAGAAAGCGCTGCAAAAATCAACGAAGAACGGATTGTATAAGTTGATTCAGAAATTAAGAAATTAAATTAATCTAAATTGAAGTTTGCTGTGTTTTCCAGTTTTCCTTTCGAAATATTCTTCTTCTTCCTGAAATATATTAAATTAATTTTGCTTTCTTCTTGCTTATTTCTTATTGTTCTTAACGTATTATTTAGAACAAAGTCCATCTTCTTATATATTATATTTAAAGAATATATTCTTTTAATTCTTAAAGTATTTAAAATCAATTTATAATTTCTAAATGCAAATTCTTCTTATTGGTAAATTTCTATTTATATTTCTACTTGTTGAATATATATTCTCCATATTCATAAAGTAACTAAAATCAAGTTAGCTCTTCTCTTATTTCTTCTTCTTAAAGTTACATTTGCTGACTTTTTACTTCTCATTTTTAAGAACATATTCTTAATTTCAGCTTGATATGCTTAATGTCAGATTTTTGTCCATATTCCTTATTTATAATTTTTGCCCAGTGCATATTAAGCGACCTTCATTGTTGCGAACAATTGCATTTAATTGTATGTAAAATATGTGAAAAGTTTTGCCCAAAACTTTTCAAGCGTCTAAAGTGGATTCTTCATCCCTCCCCCCCAACGCCCCTCTCTTGTGTGTATATCTTTAAACATGTCAGCGACATGTTGTTTTCATGTGATTCAACGCCGTCAGACACAACTGTGTGTGTGTGTGTGTGTGTGTGTGCCTGTGTGTGTCTGTGTGTGTTGAGTGTGTCTATTTTTGTCCATTTTTACGGTATATTTTGACTTGCTTCCTGGTTTGGCTTGGCTCTTTATCTGTGATGATTTTCTAGCCTGTGATTCTCATATTTTTGCATTTCGTCATCGCTTTTGGGAATATATCAAAAGCAACAACAACAAAAATAACAGCAAACAATTCCAGGAACAATTTTTTCATTTTGCGATTATTGGTAAAATGGGCAAACTTTTCTCAACAGCAGCCACAATTGTCTGCCACAGAAGTTTTTCAAGTATTTTTTCTTGTATTCCGCATAAAACAAAAAAAATAAATATAAAAAAAAATAAGCCAAGAAACAGGAAATGCTTTTCCCTCCTGGACATTTTTCCATAGAAATGACATCGTGTCATAAAGTTTTTAATTAAATTGTTACGTTTACATGAACATTTTGCCATGCCAAGCAGCGAAGAAAATTGAGTTAATCATATTAAATAAATTTGCGAGTGAAATTATTTCAGATGCGAATAGTGAAAAATGACTTCAAAGAAATTGAGTTAAATAAAAGAATGGAAATTTTCATAGTATTTGCAGATGAACAATAAACCATTTTAGCAAACTAATTTGATGTGGCATAGTTTGTTGCAGCAAATTTGAATGTAATGCAAGTAAAAATGTGATCAAGAAAATGTAATTATTATTTAAGCAACACATTTGGCTAATTAATGTCAGTCTGAGACTAATTGGAACTGGGCTTACTGACCAGTGTGTTTACACACGTATAACAAAACCAGGAAAATTAGAGAGGAAAATGCAAAAGTTCGAGAAGGGGAGTTGCAAGTGTGGGCTTAACGTAGGTGGCAAGAAATAATGTGCCACACGCGTGTTGGCAATTTAAATTACACAGCTAAGTCGACAAGTTCTTTATGCGACAAATGTTGTAGTTGTTGTTGCCTTTGTTGTTTATGGCTGAAACACGCTTACACAACAACAACACACAACAACAACAAACAACAAAAAAAACCAGGTCAGAAGCAGGAAATGTAGAAATATGTAAAATATAAACAAACATTGCGTATACGCCTTGTAAAGCCCTTTTAATTGACATTCGTGACCAAAGCCAATCGAAAAAAAACGAAAAAAACGAGAAACCTCACTAAATAAAAATCAATGCTAAAACAACTTGATTTGTAATAAATAAAACAAAAAGAAATGTAATAAAATATTCAAAGCCTTATTGAAATGTAATTGAAATGTTGCAACAAGTTTGTTACAAATTCAAATGCACAATAAATAACAAGTAGCATTTAGAGAATTTTAAATTTATAGAAATTTAAATGCATTTTTGGCCAGTTTTAATGCTTTACTTAAAGCTTTTCTACTTTCATGTGAAATGAATAATTAAATTACCATATATATCTATATATATGATGTATATATATACTATACACAAAAAAACAACCTTATTTCCTACATTATTTCAGACATTTTCAATTTTGACTTTTAGTTTAGTATTTATCCTAGAAATAAACGTAAATATTTTGCTTTTACTTTGTGCTTCTTTAATCCTAAAATTTAATTATTCAATTGATATTTTAAGTATACTTCAATAAACTGAAAATGTTGAATAATATTATCGTTCTATTGTTCTTCACTTTATTAGAGATTCTCTTTCGTATTAAGAAAAGACACATTTCAAAACATTTCCCGTGCGAGTGGTGCTATTATTTTGTTCGCAACTGTGTGTGTGTGTGCACCTAATTTCTTCGTTTTGTTTTTTTTCTGGTTAAAAGTGCCGCGTGCCACTTGCAGGCTTTTACTGCCGCTGCTGCTGCTGCTGCACATAAAGTGTCAAGTTTATCGCAAGGCTGCTCCAAGCAGGCGCAGAGCTTCACTTGCGTGTCCTGGGAACGTGCGACGAGAACATGACCAGAAGACTCCTTGCTGGCTACATAATAAATCCTGCATCGCATGCCATTGGGGAGGTGTGGCCAGATTTGCCAGCACTGCCAGGTGGAAAATGCATTTAAATGGCAGCAGTTTTTCCGACTATTTTCAACACTGACTTTTCAATTGGAATGCGTCGAATTTTAAACTGAAGCGAGAAACAAAACAAAAAAAAACTAAATCCACGAAAAAGTTATTCGAGTTTTTAGTAAGTGAAATATTTGCCTCAAAGCGTGTTGCACACACTGACTGCGATTGCAGTAAATTACCAACTGAATATTTTCACATACGCATTCCACACAGTTTGCCGTTTGTTGCCTCCATGTTGCAATCAATTTCGCACATATGCATGTACAAATATGCAAGTATTTTACGTATTTTGTATGTAAAATGAAGTATATTATGTTGAAAAACGCACAAATGAATGCTGCATGACGAACTGACTGCATGACGAACTGACTGACTGACTCACTGACTGCCTGCACATGCAACTACAAATGCCACAAAAAGAGAGAGAGGAAAAACCGACAACAACCAAATGCAAAGCAATCAAAACATTGTGCAAACAAAATTGGGGTTGGCAGTGCTGCTTGCGTCGCTGCTTGCGTCGCTGCTTACGGCGCTGCTTACGGTGCTGCCTTTCAATCAAATGCAGACAAAACGCGACTTTGGTCGCATCACTTCCACTGCCGCACGCCAGATGTCGCTGCACGTGACAAATGCCGTCAATCGACGTGGATTCTATACAACCACCTCCCACACACCCTCCCACCCCCCCCCCCCCCACACCACCCACTCACTCAGTGTTCAATTTGCCTAACAATCGAACAAGCTCTTCCTCTCGCCCTCTCTTCCTCTCTTGCTCATCCATCTCTCTTTGTCTTTCACCTGACTTTGCTTGGCATCCTTTGCATTAATTTGCCAGTCGTTTTCTCTATCTGGCAACGCTGCTGACAATTGATGAGCGGCTTTTATATTTTTTATTTTCTTTATTCTCTCTCTCTCTCTCTCTCTCTCTTTTGTATATTCACAAGGGAACAAAGTGATTATGCACATTCAAAAGCTAAATTTCTCTCTGTGCATTTTTGATGATGCCTTTGACTCTTTTGTGCGCTTCGTTCAGTTTCAGTGGCGCTATTTCGTTCAGTTTGTAGTTGGCAACTTGAACGCTGATTAATTTATGTAAATGCTGTCCAACAAAAACGGAAAAAGCATGCAAAAGGAAGTGGGCAACAAAGTAATCTTCATTATCATCATGAAAGGTCGTCAGCGGAATTGGCGCCAACAAGTAGATTTCCATCAAATGCCAAAAGTTTTCCCCACTCAAAGAGGGCAGGTGGTGTGTGTGTGTGGGGGGGGGGGGGGGGGCGTGGTTTCAGTTAAAGACGGGCATCAGCAGAAAATCGCTGTCATTAATCATTTGGCCAAAAAGGTGGCAAGTGGCACGGGTGACGTTAATCTTTGACTACGTACAAGAAAAACACACACAAAATAAGCAACGAATGCAAATAGTCGCAAAAGAAACAGATTACAACGAACTCTAAATGCCCTGCAATTCTAGATTTAATAGATATTAAATATATATATATATATATATATATATAAATTTATAGAATTTTACTAGAAAAAACAGTATTTATTTCCAGCCTAATTTATTTAATTGTGTTTTATTAAAATTGTAATCTTACATTTCAATTGAAAAGACCTTGTTTGGTATGCGTTTACCAACACTATTCAGCCCCATCGAAAGCAGAAGGACTTCAAGAAAACAATTAATAGCATCATGTGGGCGTGACAATTGGTAACTGTTGTTGTTGTTGTTGTTGTTGCTGCTGACATTTGACACGTGTCACTGACGAAAAGTAAAAGTGAAAGTGAAAGTGTGAATGACACTCGCCTAATGATAGCCAGCAGCAACAACAGCAACATCATCAACAACAACAACAGCAACAACAACATAAATAGTTGAAATAATTGTGGTCAGGGCAGGGCAGGTTGCGACAATTTCATTGCTGCATTCTTTGCTCACCTTGAGAATGTGTGTGTGTCAGCTGAGGTCTAATTAAAATTCCTTGACTTTGGCTATTTGCCAGCACTGGCTGACCGCAGGTATTTAACAGAATAACTAAATCCCAACCGCACAAAAGAACAAAAAACTCTAGACAACATCTGCGCAAAGCAGCTCAAATATTTTGACAGATAAATATTTGGAAAGCATATAAATAATATATATATTTATAATATTCATTAAATATATATTTGCATGTATTTTAAGCATTTTAAGTCAATAATTAACTGTTCCCATTTTGTTTATGAAATATCAAATATCAAAATAGAAAATTAATTAACTAATAAAGTTTGTCTAGCTTTTAACAGCAAGTCATATATAATGAAATATTATAAGAGAGATCCTTCGTGATTATAGCAAAGCTGCAAATTGTAAACTAAATTTTTAGCTTTAAGGTGACCAATAATTTTTAATTTAACAGTGTTTCGAATATAAATAGATACATGGAAAATAGGCCAACTGAAATGTGGCTGAGCTGGCACGTTTAAAAAAATGAAGTTATTTATATTATCCTAATTCTATAATTCTTTGAGAAATATAGCGTAACATGTAGTTCTTTCTTCTCATTGTTTGTTCTTTATAAAGTATTTCAGCCAAACTCGCACAAATGTGAAAGTATTTCCACACAATATTTTCGAATGCAGCTCAGCTTACTTTATCGCTTTTTATGTTTTGAAAGTTTAACAACTAGCAATGCAATAAGCCAAACAACTTTTAATGGACCATAGAACATTTCTAAACAAAATTGGTAAAGTTGACAAAAGTTAGAGTTATAGTTATTTGTGGGTTAAAGCTTCAACCAACTGTTAACTGTGAGAAAGGGCTGCTAAACATACCTTATCATTCCAATAAACATAGCTTAACAGACTATCATTCCAATACACAAACATTAGCAATATTTGAACACACTCTTATTATATATATTATATATATACGATCTGCCTGGCAAACGTTGCGAACCTTCAACTGTATCAACTTCCAGACATAGATGGCGCCAGTTAGCCAGTTAATCAGAAAACGCTTAGCAAAGCGCAATTCTAAGCTGAACACGCGAAACGATTTATGTCAAAATAACCACAGGAGGGCAGTTGGGCAAAGGGCAAAGGGCAAAGGGCAAGTGGCAAGGGGGGAGTGGGAAGTGGGTGCCACTAGAGGCTGCAACAATAATTTATATGCACTTTGATAGCAACAAGATGCAAAGCAACGGGTCAGCCGAAGGAGGGGGAGGGGAAGGAATTCGCTCGACCCACTTATAAATCACAGCAAGGATATCAACCAGTAGTTCTTGCTGGTGCACTGACAAATAAAATCGGACCAACATTTTTGAACGTTTTTCCTATCTTTGGAATTAATTTTTAAAAATTACGAAACAAATTTAAAACTTTCTTGTTTTTTTGGAATAATTTCTGAAAATTAGAATGACTAAAAATACCATAATTCAAAGAAAATCAAAAATTTTAGTAATTTACTTTCTGAACAATGTCCAATGGCTTTACTAAAATTTAATGTAGGTTTTTTTATTAGTGTATTCAGACTGGCAGGCACAAGGGGAGGAGGGCAGACTGGCAACTAAGCAGTTTATTGAAAAGTGCATGAGTTGAAAAAGTTGGAGTTCTGTGGCTTTTTAGAAGGCCGTAAATATGTTTTGAGTGTGGAACGCTTTCAATTCAGACGCCGCCCACAAATGACTCTTTTTTTTCTCTCTATAAATATATATATATATGTCTTAGATATATGTGTTTTTTTTTTTGCTCTTTTATTCCTGTCTGGCTGGTGGGCGTTGAATGCTGTTTTGCTGCTGGGTCACATTAGTTGGCAGTTTGTCAAGGACTTGGCTTGGCCCTTGAAGAAAAGGGTCCCGTTAGCAGATGACAAGCACAAAGCACACACAGAAAAAGAACTGTGTATAAAAAGAAGAAGAGCTTTAAAAGGTGTGTGCAGAATAAAATGTGAAGTTGAATTCTGAACTCAATTCAAGGTCAGAATATAAAATGACACAAACACATTCACAATTCACACATATTCACATAACAGCTACACTTAACAGCAACAATAACAGCAGAGCGAGTAGAATATTTAAAGCACTGCACTGTTCAAAAATGCATAGCAACAAAGGAGCATACATAAGAGCTGGGGGAATGGAGCGGACCAATCATGCATCCAGCCGAGTTCAAAGAACTCACAAAAGCCGGCTCTGTTATTATTCAGTGAGAGCATTAAATGGCTTCCACCAACATTTGTTTTGAGCTGTACTCGAAATGTTCAAGTTGCCCCAGCATGTTAACTATTTACAGCCACAATTTAACAGAGGCAACGAACATGTATATCGAATGTTAATGTTAACGACTGAAATATAGCATCCACACTCCTCTAATTTTAGAGGAGAGTAACATTATATCAATGCCTAAATTTCGAACTGGTTTGCGAGGGGCACTTAACAGTTTTACAAACTGTTAAAGTTGCTCAAACTGTTAACTTGGATTCCACACAAATTCGAACTTGTTTGAAGAGGAGACACGGATTAAACTTTTCCCCAGCATCTAAAATATGTGCAACTTTTTGAACACATTTTGTTTTGCGTGCAGTATATGAAATGAAATGTAATTAAAAGTTGTCTTGTTTGTAAATAAGAATACCTAATGACAACTACAACTAAGCAAGCTTACCGCTTAGCCATTAACTAATGTTAATCTTTAACATGTTCTATGCTGTTATTTAAAGTAGGAGTTGTTTAACATGCTCTATGCTGCTAAGCAGCCCCTACTGCAGATAACATTCCGTTTGCAGAAAACTGTTAACAGTGCTTCAACCTATATTTGTCTAGTTCGAATAATGCGCTCCTCTCTCGCAATTCGCCAAACATTAACATAGAAACCACACACCTAATGTTTTTTTTTGCCACATTCGAATAATCATTTCTCCTTAACATTTCGCTCACTCTCAATTTAGCAGAAGAGAGCAACATCTCTTGCTACTCTTCGTGCTACGTTCGTGTTTTTGATTCGTTTCGGCTTCGTTTTTGTGGATGTTAACCTCATTTCGTGCGACTCTTTTGGCTGCAATGCTGGCCATTGTCATTGTCTCTGCGACTCGCCTCTGAGACACAGCCAAAGATGCAAAACAGGCGAAACGAAGACAAAGCGAAGACTTTCAATTGGGTTCTTATTTTTTTCTTAATTTTTTCCTTTTCTTTTCCACTTTTTCGGCTGCTGCTTTTGGCTTGACAACTTTTAGTTAACTGCTGCTGCTGCTGCGGTTGTTGTTGTTGTTGTTGTTGTTGCTGTTATGCAAAAAGTTGTTGACAGGCATCTCTCAATCCACCCCACCCACTCCCCCCTCTCTTTCTCGCTCATAGTTTGCATGAAATTAAAATAATCTTTCTAGATTTATTGCAAATAGACTTAAGATTTTATTTGGCCTTAAATTTTCACATTTTTGCTGCAAATAAATCGAATATTTGTGCAAAGAAAGAGAGTTGGCCAAGGGGGAAAGGGGGGTGTTTGGAGAATTAGGTGTGTTTTTAGCTGTTATTTAATGGCTCAAAGCACAGCCAGACAAATGGTATTTCTTTCATTTATTTAGCTATTTATTTACTTTGCCTTTGGGGCCATTCATTGCTCAAGAAACTGTTGTTCCAGCTGCAAATGCAACTGCCACTTTTTAAGGTGATGCTGTGGCAGGGTGTTGGGAGGCGATGGCAACTTGTTGACTTCTTTAAAAATGGCTGGTAGCAAAAGAAAATGGAGTTGCCACTGCTGAAATGCCATTTTTCATTATTTGCTTAGTGAGACAAAAAGAGCCTTAAGCAGGCAGATAAAGAGAAAACGAGAAAAACAGAGAATGAGAGAATGAGAGAGAGAAAGAGAGACAAGTGCATTTCCCTAGCTTTTCAATTTTCATTTGTTTTTCTTCCGCTTGTCAATTTGTTAACTCTATTTCTTCTTTAGCTGGCTTAGCTTTATGCGACATCTTGATACCATTTTGTGGAACAAAAATATAAATTAATATTGAAATTGCTTTTCTTATTGGATTATAATTTGAATATGAATTCACTTTTGCATGTAGCATTAAATAAGAGATCAAAACGGAAACAAAAAGCTCTGGTTTTTGAAAATTCGAGTGAGTTTTGACCAACTGCAATGGAAAACTTCGTTTAGTTTTTGATAAATAATTGCAATGGATAATTTTAACCCAATCAATTCTTAAAGACAAAACTTGCATTTAAATTTAGACCAAAAATGTTGAAATTACGCCTTTAAATTTTTCTCTCTACCAAATACACTTAAAACTATATTTTCAGACTAGATTTGTAGACGACATACCTTAAAAAACTGCTTATATAAATTGTAAATGACACATTTTGTTTCACATACCTGCAATGAAAAGAGAGGAAAAATGTTAAAGTGAAATTTTAGCTAAAGCAGAAACTTAAAGTCATTTGGGGAAATATTGTGTGTGTTGGGGCTGTGTGTGTGTGTGTAGTGTGTGGTGTGTGTGATTGGGGAACTCCACTCAAACATCGATCATAAATGATAAAGTGTGGGGCAGTCAGAGTTTGTAGTCAAGCCAGACAAATGACCTCAAACTTGGAGAGCTCCGTGCAAATAACGAGTGAAAGTGCGCCAATGATGACTGATGACGGCCAAATTTACGACCTGTTGTTGTTGTTGTTGTTGTGGCATGGATAGCGCCTTGAATGCGACGAATGAGTGGAGGCGACACAAAATCTAAAAATGCTCACAAACTATTTGCAAATACTCAAAATACGGTTACTGCTCAATAGTTGTTGCAACAAAATTAATGGCCAATTGGACCAAAAAGCTGAGGCAACCAATAAACTGAAAGGCTCAAAGGCATATCAAAACATTATCGCATATCAAATATGAGAGGAGTGAGTGAGAGGAGAAGAGAAGAGCGTTTAGAGAATGGCAAGATTGTTATTGATATTGTTTTTGTATTTGTTTTTGTTTTGTTTCAGCTTCCCATCCAATTTTTATGGGCTTGAACATTTTTTACGAGCACTTATTTCCGCCCCAGAAATTAGAGAAAATCCAAACCCAAAAACAAATCCAGCCCCCTCAAGAAAAACAAGAAAACAACAAAAAAAAACACAAATGCCTAATAACTTCTTGGAGAAAGAGTTCAGTTTGCCCCTTTGCCACTTTGCCCCCTTTGGCTTTTTGGGTCTTGCCCTTTCGCGTTGTGGCTGGCAAAGATATTGCCATGGAATTTATGATGTGTGTAACAACAATCGAGGCGTGGCGGGGCGAGGCGAGGCAAGGCATTGTTCTCCATTCTCCGTGCATCTCAGTCAAGTGTGTCATGCAAATTTTGCTTATTTTATTTAATGCGATTTTTATAAGTGGCAATTTTGGATGGCTACTCTGTTTAGTGTGTTGCTGTCCCCGAGGCACATGCCCCCAAAATAGATATTTCATTTAGCATTTGCATTTCCACTTTACCATTTGCCCAAACTTCTGCTTCTATCAGCTGTGAGCAGCTCAAAGACCAGCTACACTTTTGCTACCAAAAGCTAACGATTAATTCAGCTTTGAGGGCATTATATGTAAATAATGCTTGACTTTCGCTTGCAGACAATTCCTTTTTCATATTCCTTGCTATCCTTGCTTTGTATTTAGACAATTGATTGAATCTGATTGTATGATTTGACTCAGAACAGGCTATTGTATACCCAATAATGTGTCAAGAAAAGTGTACATTTGCTAACCCATAAAGTAAATATATATATATATATGCTTGAGTAGCATCAACAACAGAGTCGATATAGTCATCGTTGAACTAAAGGCTTCATATTTGGCATAAATCATACACAGATCCAGTTTATTTCATTTAGTCGATTACAAATCGATTTGCGATAACAATAAAAGCAAAAATGTTTAAAATACCTTTGCATATTATTGAATAACTGTATAAACTGCATTAAGATCTGTTAAATTATATAGAAGTGATATTTTCTGACAATATTAAATGAACCTGTGTTTTTGAATCAATTTAATATATATCGAATATTTGGTATACTTGGAGATATCCTTCCAAGTCGTGTTTGCTTTACTAGAGCATTTTAACTATTATTTTTCAATACTTTTTGTTGGATTAACAAACGTTTTATTCTAAAATAGTATAGTTAATACTGGATTAATACTGAATTTGGATTAACTCTCTCTATCTCATTCTTGCTCACTGTGAATAACAAGTAAGAATAAGAACAAATCAGATTTCAAACGGTTTCACAATTGCATATTGAGCATGCCACAGATATTGTCATATATATTGGAGATCTTCTGATTATTACATCATATATATATTTACATATCATACTGATCAACTGTAAAAATACCATTAGAATCTGACAATACTACTATCAGCTGTTGGCTACAAGTCTCAACTCTCATTCGAGTTACTTCCTTTACTTTCATTTTTGCAAGGTATTTAAAAGTATTGATTGACTGATTGACTGACTGACTGATTGACTGACCTAGGCAAATATGCAGAGAGCCAATCGTTTAACTTGCTCAATCGCCGCAACTTAAAAATACCACATTTTTATCATTTGTCATAATTCTTTTCAATTTTTTTTTTTTTGCTGCTTTACTTTTATTCTTATTGTGGCGCCACAAGGCAAATAAGGGCGAGTATGGCGAGGAGGAGGAGGGGGGGAAAGTCAGTGTGCGTTAAGCCGAAAAGTGTGCACAAATATGGAAAAGAGCACGTAGAACAGACTACACAGATAACAAAAGTAAGAAAACAAGTCACTGATAAATGAATTTCCATTTGTGTATTTATATATATATATCTATATATATATATATATATATATATATATGTGTGTGTGTGTGTGTGTGTCTGTATTCTTTCATTTGTATTTGTTTGCTGTGGGATCTGTGCATAAACAGTTATGTTTGTGTGTGTGAATATTATTTGAATTTTAATGATTTGGGGTCACATTCTGATATTACTTTTAATGCGAGTAGAGCCACAAACAGCAACAGGAATTCACCTTAGCAAATAACAACAACAACGACAACGACAATATCGGAAATGAAACTACAATTCGATATCTGTTGTTGTTGTTGTTGCTGTTGCAAAAATACTTTGTGAATGAAGCCAGCAGCTTTGAAGCCAGACAGAATAACAAATCGAAAAGACAAAGTTGCAAACTGCAATCGCAGCAAATGTTTTGCACAGAAATGGACCCAATCACAATTCCAACCAAATGAAATAGAAAGCGTACATTGGCAGGGAAGGGGGGCAGAGGGGGAGTGGTGAGGTTTGGGGGAGGTTTAGATAGAGGATGGCCAAGAAATGCAGTCAACGTATCGGCAAAACAACCAGAACAAATAAGCAAAAAAAACAAATCTAAAGAAAAGTAAAATAAGGTGAGTTAACGCTGAGAGAAATAAGCAAGAAGACAACAGACGAGAGTGCTCGACGTGAAGATACCCTGCACCAAAGACTTAAACTATAATAAGATAAGTTGTTGATAAAATTATATGATAATTTGATCTACTCATTTGAAGTCACTAAGTGACAATCAGAATGACTGATTGACTGATTGACAGATTGACAGTCTGAGATGATATATTTTAAAGCGAATAATGCTTGGAAATTAAAAGTATTTTGCAAACATTCCCAGATGAGAAATCAAACATTTGTTTTCTTTCCTTTTTGAAGAGGACTCAATTTGATTAGCATAAAATGAGTTATATTTTGATTGAATGCTTTTATAACTTATATGCTTATATTACTTATACTATATTATTACTTATATTGTTGCAGATGCTTACTTCGGTTTGTTACAAACTCCTGTACCAATTCAATATACCCTTTGTAGATATTTTGCATTTGCTGAGGTTACCAAACGGAACCACATCATATTAAAAATAAATTCTGGATTCAAGCACTCACAACTCGCACACAAATTGAATATTTAAATTGAGGCAACGACAAACGACAAGTCGACAATTTAAGAATAGTTTATGGATTTGCTGATGAACAAAGGGCGGCACACAAAAAGAGAACAAGAATATTACGTGCTTTTTCACACTTTCAGCTTGCAATAATATTGGCAGACCGCAAGCTGTTGCCAAAAGCCTGCAAGCTTACACACACACAAACATACACACACAAACACACACACGGGGCTTTAAACATTTGCCTGTTGCAAGAACATGTATCAATATGTGTTAGTTCAACAACTGTTGTAATTTACATGCCACCACCACCCCCCCTCTTTTTACGCCCTTCTCCACACCCCACTGACAAAAAGCGCTCAAAACAAACAGAAAAACTTTTTAATTTTCGTGCTCGCTTTCATGGCCAACACAAGAAAGGAAAAAAAAAAACTGTTGCCGGCTTTTGCGCGTGTTGATTGCACATCATTTTCAATGTAGCACGAAAAAAAAAAAGAAAGAAAAAAAGTACGTTGCGAGTTTTGCCGCAATCGCTGCTTCCACGCCGCTCGCTTTGGCAGCTTTCGCTTCCATTTAGCAGCGCTTATGTGCGGCTCAGCGACATATTAAACAATCGAAAAGCACTTGTCGAGGACATCAAAAAAATTACAACAAAATGAGCAGCACAAATCGGAGGGGAATCAAAAGGAAAAGTACGCAAAGTCTGGAAAATAAAGCAGTGGAGAATAATTTGCACGCATCGCAAGAGATACGAAGGAAAACGCATAGAAAATTTGATTGGCATTTCAGGGGCACTTTTTAATGAACAGAAGAATAAAAAAACACAAATCAAAAACAAAACAAAAAAAAAAAAAATCCAAAAAAAAAACCATAACAACCACAATACACAAAGAAAATACAAATACAAATTGACTGTAAGCCTGAAATGTGTTCATTTTAATTGTGAATTTGATGAGCAATCACTTGACTCAAGTGCAAAATGATTTTTTAATTAAATGGCTTTGACGCTGAAAATGATTACATTTATTCCACAATGCCAGCAGGAGAAACACATTTAAAGTTTAATTTATTTAATGCATGATTTTTAAGGGAATTCTTTATTTATGCTGGCAAAAAAAAACTATATATTTCTATGACTGTGTTCTAGCGAGGCATTAAAATGATATTTCGTAAAAATCTAATAAATATTAAATAACATTAAATTCAAACTCAACTATTACTTGTTTAACATTTCATTTAAATTTAATATATTTATCATAAGTTTTAATTGAAAGCTTGTTTTTAAAGTCAGCAGTCTGCCTTGCATTTGGAATATCGTCAAATCGAGCAAATTTTAACTTGTTGTTTTCCTTTTTGGCACTAACATAAAACAGCAAATATAAATTGATGTTAGCAAATAACACGTTGATCATTCTATTAACTGAATTAGGCGCTTAAATAACGCATTTTGTGGCTGCTGTTGAACGATTTTGGTTTGTGGCATAATTGATTTTATTTTTGAATAAGAACACACAGTGGCCAAACAGCAGCAGAATGGGGGCAAGCCTGCCACATCAATAAAAGCCAAAATGCACTTGCCAAAACACACCAGCACACACACACACAGACACACACACCTAGGCACACACCTATTTGGTTTGGTCAATATTTATCGTTGATATACTCGAAATGGGACTGCCAGCAAACAAGTTTCGCTGCAATGCAAATAATCAAAGAGTCACAAAAAAAAAAAAAGAAAAAAAAAGAAGCTATTGCCAAATGGTATTGACACGCGAAATGTTTAATGTTTTAACTGGTTGCCAACTAATGGCCTAGAGAGCAATTTAATGCAATTGCCATAATGTCTTTAATTTATGCATTTTTGAAAGGTGTAAAAAGTTTTTATATAATTTATATATATATATTTATATATTATGATTCATTTTAGAAAATCGATAGGAAAATATTGTTTTTCATTTGGTAAAAATGGAATATCATTTATGATTTTGCCTAAGAGCAGAATATGTTTTATTGCTTCTATAATGCTTAATTATGTCAACAACAAAAAAGTACATAAAATTTTAATAATTCACTTCAGTTAACTAAAATACTGTGTTTAATAAAGGAGTCCTTGGCTCGATTTGTGTGTGTATCGAGTGGGATACAATTGGGGGTGTGGCAGGGTGGGGTTTATGTGTCTTATGTTTGGGGCTTACCTGAATTGGGTCCATTGCTGTTGGGTCGGGCAGAGGGTGCTCCGTCGCGGGCCTCCACCTCGAGGGCATAGGCGCCCTTCTTCTCCCTGTCGAACACGGTTTTGGTGAAGATTTCGCCGCTTTGCAGATTAATTTCAAAAAATTCCTTGCCCTCGTTTCGCGGCGAGTCGACAATGTAGTAATAAACCTGCAAAATACATAGAGATAAAGCCAAACATACAGTTACGTAAAAGTCAGAGAGAGAGAGAGAGAAAAAAAATGTATATTTATTTTGAACATTGTTGACAAATCAAATAATTGTCAGGAAGTTAATTAAAACATGTCGAGTTCAAAGCGGAAATTGCAGAAAAGAATTTAAATCATACGAAAACTGCGCAATGTTCGCAAAAAAACAAAAAAACTGGCTGAGACTCATTAAAGCAAAAGGTGATGACGCTTTTCGTCTACACAGTGAAAAAAGATGCTTTACTATACCAAAAGCTATTAATTTTTGTTTAGTTGCGAATTGAATTATTTACAATCTTGAATAAGGAATGTATTCTTTGAGCATCAATTTCAGCAGCAAGTTAATAAGAAACTTGAGTCAAGAATTTAATATAAGCAGGAGGTGAAAACCAATTTTCTAGGCCTGAAGATAATGAATCGGTTTCAAATTCTGTTCGATATTTGATAACGTTCTTATTCTAATAATTATATCAATTCCGCTAACTGCTATTTAAACAAATGCTAAATTTTGGATCCAGTTTCGATGCGAAATTGTAAACTTTCAGTTTGATTTCCGCAAGCGCTTTAACAAATATATATATTTATATATATATATAAATTGAATTAATTTTCTCTCTGTGTAATATTAATAGTAATCTGCTGCTGGGAATGCGTCTTGCAGCAAACTTGTCGCGTCTGTTTTACAGTTGCGGCTATAAATGAGAAAACGCTAATTAGTGCGGACATTTTGCGCGAACATGCAAATTACTTCGCTGCAGGACATAAAACGTGTTGGCCAAGTAAACCTAAGCCAACAGTTAGAGAGAGAGAGATAGATATAGAGAGAGAGTGAGTCAAGATGGGCAGTGGGAGGGGAAGTAAGAAGGGCAGTGGCCAGTTTCCAGTTACCAGTTGCCAGTTGCCAGTTCAGTTACCCATTTTACCATTTAGCCATCACCCAAGTGCCACATTATTATAATCGCGAGTGCCTAGCCTTAGGCTGTACCCTACCCCCATCTCCCCACTCACACAGCCTGTCAGCATGCCTTTACCCCATACACAATTTTCTTTGAAGGTCCAGCGCCCTCAAGGTCTGCTGTCAGACGCATAAAAGCCGCTTGTATTTTTTCATTTCTATCTTAGTTTTTTGCAGCATTTTTCCTCTATTTTTATGCTGTGTTTTTTTTTTTTTTTTGCAAACACGCTGCGAACTTTCACTGAGAGCTTAACGTACTTAAAAGGCGTGTGAAAATACTTCTGCTGCTGGGAGCTACAAAAAAAAAAAAAAAAAAAAGAAAGAAACACAAAAAAAGTGACAACTCTTTGACATTTATTAGCCCCAGCTGCCCAGATGAGCAAAAGGCGATGAAACCAGCAAACACCAAAAAAAAAAAAAAAACAGAAAAACAAAAAAGACAATTATAATGGGAGAAATAGAGAGCTTAAAAAAGAAGGAGCCGAAAGTGCGAACACTCTCCACATAAACAGAGATAGAGAGAGGAGAGAGGAGAGAGGAGAGAGAGAAGTGGACAGCCCCAAAAGCGGTCAAGGTAAAGCAGCTGACAAGGAACTCTTTAAGCCCTGCTCGACAGCTCGACTATAAAACGCTTGAGCTGTGTTGGACAGTGTTGCACTATAAAAGTGAATATGGACACACTGTGCAAGAAGACATCGCTGGAGCCATAAAGTATATATATATATCTATATATACAAGTTGATTAAATCGTATAAGTGTCAAAAGTACCACACATTAAATCACAGTGTAATTTCTAATGAAAATTTTGACCTGTGAGAACTCAACTCTTGGATGAAATTATTTAGCTGCCGTTTTCTGTCTTTATTTTTAAGCAGAAGAAAGTGAGGTTTTAGAGAAGAAGAAGAAGAAGAGAAGTAGTATTTAAGCATATCTATTCTTCTGAAGATATCAGTCTACATATCTAGTCTAACTTGTAACTAAGTGAATTAATTTGATAGTAGTGTTCTTTGTAGACTTTAAAACATCGTCGATCACATAAAGTATATATATATATATATATATATATATATTTAGACGATTCTATATAGTTAAGTTCCTCTGCCTATCTCATCTGTTTGCTCTACATTTATCGAAGTTAAGTTGGAATACTAAGTTCTTGTTAATTTATATATTCTGCCTAAATACTCGCAATACTTCAACATTGAATTACTATATCATTTATCATATCTAAACTATGTTCGGTTTTTCTTTGTATTAGCTTATCCCATTTTGCAAGAACTTTGAATATTCTTCTCACCAAATCTGATTATTCACTGCCTGATTAGCAATGTAAATGTGAGCTTAAATAATTTCTGTATAACAAGTAATGAATTCCGGACTTGCAACCATTTAAATGAAGTGGCTACTTAAAGTTATGACCAAATTAATCGCTTATGCACATGGCACATGCCACATGCCACATGCCACATGCCACATGGCTTAAGTGAGTGAGAATGAGCACATAACGGTGTACGAGAAGATTTGCAAACGCTTAAGTTGCACTTAAAACGCACGCTGAAATTTAAGCGTCGCTTCAACGCTCCATTAACCAAATGATGCTTTAAACTGTTGTCACAATTCTCCTACTCATCCTACTCCTCCTACTCCTCCCCGCCCCCCCTCCCCGCCCCCCTCCCCACACACCCAGCCATCCTCAAAATAAATGCCACTCTGCCAACTCACTTGTCCTGCCAACTTGTGTCGCTTTTTTGTCATCTTCACTTTACATACACATAGACACACACACACACACACATTGACACACACATAGACACACACATAGACACACACTCGGATAGAGTCATTCATTTGCCAACAATCGCCTGGCATTTCCGTTGCTCAGCTCAAACCCATGCCAGCATTTAATCCAATCCGGCTTCCTATCAACAGTAACCACCTTCCCACTCTCCCACTCCCCCTCACAGTCCCCCTCCGCCCCTCCGCCCCCCTATGCCACCACTGTATCGCTGTCAATTTATTGACGTTTCGCTTACGTTTACGGGCTTGCTCACCTGATTATTTGGGAATGTGCCATCCTTGTCGATGGCATTCACTTGTGTCACTTTGGTGCCAATCGGTTCGCCCTCCAGCACCGTTTCCTGTTCGCGTTCGGTGAATAACGGTATTTCGTCATTAACATCCTCGAGCATTATGTAAACGGTCGCTTCCGATGCCAATTGCTGGGCGCCATTATTCTATAATGTCACAAAAAAAAAACAGCAGAAAAATAAAAAAGAATATTAAACTCGACTCTTAAATGTACAATTTGTCATATTTAATTTATATATATATTTTATTTATGCGTGTATATATTTTTTTTGCTTTGGAAATAATTAATAAATTCTTTATTGTGTATCGCAAGTCAAAAATGCACATACCTCAATGTATTTAATGACTAACCTGATGTCAACACCAAAAAGCAAACAAACTTTATTGTTTCGTTATTGTTTCATTTATTTTTATTAATACACATATGAAAAAAATATGCACTATATTCAAGCAAATGTTAATTTTCCGATTTTTTTACAGTTGATCAATAATATGTCAATGAATATATATTCTCTGTATAGAAAAATCTTTAAGATTGCAATCGATTATCGATTTTTGACGGCATTGAGAAAGCGGATAAAGTTATCGATGAAGTGAAATAAAATCAAACTGATATATCTAAATTGAAGTATACTTTTTATGCTGATCAAGAATATATATATATATAATTACTTAATGAAGAGACATTTTCGTCAGTCTTTTAAATCATTTTCCAGAACTTCACTAAAGTCCTTTGAAAACATTTTGAAATTAAAAGAATTTTTATTTTCCCAATTAAGAAACGAACTTTTTTGCTGAGTGCACTCGATTTTAATGAGCATATGGAAATTGAGTCGTTAGCTGCTTGTTTGATGATTGATTGAGCAAATACAATAAATCAATCAATAAATCGCATGCTTTACTATGCAATTTGTTAGTCTGCTCGAGAATGAATTAAATTACTGAGTCTGTCCGGCCACAGTCAAGCAGGCATTCAGCATTCTGTTTGTCAGTTAACCAGACAGCTGTGGGGGTCATCTGGCTAATACACACACACACGCACACACACACACACACAGAGGCACACATTGGTTATCTATTTGCTTAAAGTCTGTGTGTGTTAATCAATTCAAATGATATGTCTTTCAGATACTTATGTGAAACATGTGTTTACACTGGCTTTGATGGCACATAAAACTCAATCGAAGGATGTGGTTAAACAGAGAAAGAGCAAGAGAGAGAAAGAGAGAGAGAGAGAGAGAGAGAGATGAAGAGACAGAGTGTGTGTAATCGGATGTGGCAGATCTAAGGCAATTGATAATTTCGAATTGAATTATTTATTTTTGCCATGGCAGTCTTTGTGGGTAAATATGAATTTGTTAGTTTGCCAGCTAATTATTAGTTTGCCGACACACTTTGACCAAGTTTGAATTGGTAAACCAGCAAAGCATTTGAAGCATTTGAATTTGAGTACAGTTATCACCAAATATCAAATGAAATTTAATACTTGTCACAATATTTGTTTAGTTAAATTTATTAAACTGCTGTCAAATATTGTGAATTATGCTTTTTCCAATTCATTTAATTTATATTTATACTTTGAAAAGGATATCTTAATTTAAGAGTATATATATATATATATCTGATCAGCCTCATTAGCCTAGTCTATATAGCCCTGTCCCTCTGTCTGTCTGTCTCAGGCAATATATATATCAGAACTGACCCAATTGAATCACTATAGAAATGCTATAGGAACAATCGAATGAATCCGCATCGAACTCATAATTTTATGTGTCTTATTAAGCTTCTCACATCATCAGCAATCGGACAAATATAGCATATAGCTTAATAGGGCTAATCAGTAGATTTGATTAATATATAGTTAAGCTAAAGGTATTTTCTATAAGGATATATATACTTAGTTCTGTTTAGTGTACTTAAACTTCTAAAATGTATACAAAAATTGGCTACATTTAATCAAGGGACTGTTTAAACGTGTTGATGTCATCTAAATAACATTTAAACTGTTTAGAAAAGCCACAACCAACATTTGCTGCTAACCGCAAGAACAATTTGTACAAATTCTACAAACTGTACAATTAAAATTGAATAACATTCAAAATATGCACATAATAAATAATTTTATATTAACTTGAAATTTGATGCGACGACCGCAAAAATTTAAAAAAAAAAATTAATTTCACGAACATTTCTTTGATGCCAGCAGCAGCAGCAGCAGCAACAGCAACAGCAACAGCAACAGCAACAGCAGCAACAGCAACAGCAACAGCAACAGCAATAGTGATAATAATAATAATAATATTAATCTGGTCAATGCTGTCCAATTGCTTCATTTGGTATGCATGCCGAGGGGGGATATTCAATTAACTGCATTTAAATTGGAGTTGCAATTGCATTTTAATGGCAGAAGGATAAAACTAATGCATGTCCTTGGGGGGCAGCATTCACATCATCATTTGTGGCATTTGTTGGCCGCTGCTACTGTTGCAGCTGCAGAACTGGTCAGTTGCATGTTTAATTTATTGAGCAGCTGAAACAAGTTGTCAATAATTTTGCACAGCACAGCTGAATGGCAACACTAATGAGCTGCATTAAGTGGAGGGCGGAGAGAATGGGCAAAGAGAGTTAGCGAAAACTTGCCACTGATTGAATTCCAATTGAGAATCACAGTGCCAACTGACTTTGACTTGGCTGAGTGACAGACTGTCAGACAGTCAATCAGTTGTTCAATTGCCACATTCCACAACTAATTGCCGCACACTGCATTTGCATTTGGGGCGACATGAATTGGTTGGGCTGGTTGAGGATGGTGGTGGTGGCGTTGGTTGTGGCATGCTAGAGGCGGTTTGGTCGCTAAACTCGCGCAAGTAATTAAAACTTTTCAAATAAAATAATTACGAAACGTATTTGGAAGTCATTCTCAAATACAAAAGTCAAATACATTCTGCCGCTCAAGCTGTGCGCTTAATTGAGCTCACAGCAATCTTGAAAACTTGAAATAACTTTTTAGGTTTTTGCGTTTTTTTTTCACTTTTTTTTTGGGCACTTCTTGATATTTATTCACTGTTTGCCGAGGCGTATAATGAGTATATTAGTTGTTTTCTTTTTTTCGAGGAGTGCAAAAGATTTGCAACTTTGCAACGCATGTCTTGGAAAAGATTTAAAAATCGCTTAAATGTTATCCGATAATTGTGACAATTATTTCAATACAAGATAAATAAATACCCATAAAATGATTAAGAGAAAAAAATGATTGTCTTTAAATGCAGCTAAAGTAAGTCAATCCATATTCACCTGTCAACAAAAATACAATATTTTAATTGAGAGTGTGGAACAGAAGACGTTCAATTTATACATAATTAATATATTATTAACCTAAACACAATAAATTCGTACTTTTAATTTACTAGCCTCAAAAAGATACCACTGTTAACAGAGTATTGCGCAGTCGGCTCTACCCGACTGAAACATGCCTAAAATTTGTATTTTTAATTCTGTTTCTTGTAATTGAAACGGGGATCAAGTTGAGCAAGTGTTAAATATCGAAACTTACCTCGACACGTATGGTCAGATTGTATTCCTTGATGCTCTCGTAGTCGAGCGGATGATTGACCTTTATGTCTGCCCAGGTGTCGCCATTGTCCGGTCTCTGTTGCAGATAGAACGTATGAAACTTGTTCGTCTGCGCTGTCGAGCCGGGCATTAATCTATAGAAAACCGTCGGATTGCCCTCAATTCCCGAACTGCAGACGTTGGCGGGTGTTTGAGCAATGATTTTGAAATATAATATAATCATATATAAGTAATTGGCAGAAATTATTATCTCATTTATATACAGATATGACAGTTATGCAGAGAAAGAGAGATAGAGAGATAGATAGAGATAGAGATATAGATGAAGACAGTCGTTAGTTGGTGTAGAAAGATTGTTTAGTTTTTGGCTACATGAAGTTTAAGTTTTGGAAGTTATGATATTATTATTATGCTACAAAATGAACTTTAAATACTTTTTTATTGCGCACAAAAAACAATGAAAGTATTTTCCAAAAAAGTTTAGACAAGCAGTTAAGAACTCATTTCCGTTATTTATAAGTTTCTTAAGTTGCACAACAAAAATAATGAAATGTATTTAGAAGCTAGATGAAGTTTATAAAATATCTATATATGTTAGATACACACACACACACACACACACACACACCCACACACACACATGCGACATATCAAAATACAAAAAAGTTTGATTTATGACACACACACACACAAAAAAAAACATATTTTCAAGAAATTCGATTGCAAAACAACAAAAAAAGAAGAAAATGCTGCGCTTCAAATTGGAAAATTCTTTTCCGTTGCGTGAGCGTCTTTCGTGCAAATCAACCCAAAAAGAAAATAAAGCGTGAAAAGCTAAGAAAAAAAAGTCGACTTCAACAACGGCAAATAAATAAAGAAAGTGAAAAAAAGTAAGCAAGGCGCAAAAAAATGGCTTCAAAACATTTAATTGCCATTCGAGTGTCAAAAAAGTTGTCGGAGTGGGTTTCAAGAGGGTGGTGGTTGTGTAACAGGAGGCTGTGGGTGGTGGGGGGGTGGTTGGTTTTGGTGGGTTGGTGTTTTGAGTAGAGGGGCCAGCAGATGATGACTGTTTGTTTGCTGTGTGTTGTTGGCTGTTGTTGTTGTTGCGAGTAGGCGAGGCGAGGATAATGAAAAACAAATTAGGCACAAGGAGGCGGCAAACAAACAAAATAAATTTTATTTGCACTTGGACAACACTTGCAGCTGACAGAAAGATGATGAGCAAGAAGAAGAACAACAAACTTTTTGCAAAAAGAAAGAAAAAAATTAGAAAGGAGTTGGAGAAAATCTGTCAGCCTGCGCCAAAAAAATATATATATTTGTTGTTGTTGCTGCTGCTGCCAAGGACCAGGACTTAAAGGATATTAGTTGGGTACAAGGCAAACAAACAAACAAAAAAAAAATATGTTGCAAAAAAGTTGGTTGTGGGAATTTTTTCTTTTTTTTTAATGATTGGTAAATGATTTGGATTTGGTGGCTGTGAGTGTTGTGTGTTTGTTGTAGTATTTGTTTTTGTTGTTGTTGTAGTGGTGTATTATATACTTTATTTTTAATTGATTTGTCGTTGGTTGTATTGCAAAATCAAAAAAAGAACTATTGTATTTGTGTAGAACTTGATGTGAGAATTTTTGTGTGTGGATTTTTTTTTAGGAATTATTTTTTTTTTATTCCGAGCACTTGGTTTTTATTTTATTTTATTTTTTTTTTTTGTAAATATATAAAAGACTTGGTTTGCAGTTGGCGCCTAAATGCTATAGTTATTTGTTTGATCTAAATGCTAAAAATTATGATTATCAATTGAATATAACAGAATAGAAAATAAAATATTTCGTTGAGTAAAAACAGGCTGTCAAACTGAAACTTTATATTAAATTAACTTATAATATATATATATATTAATATTTGCTTGTAAATGATTCGATAATTTAAAGCATTAAGTTTGTGTTTCTGGTTTCGGTTTCGATTCCGGTTTGACAGTCTGCTTTCAAGCACTACTGATAACATCGTTTAACGTTAAATTCTGCTGTTGAGTGTGACCCTCATTTAACTTAAACCCATCTCATTGTTATTGCTGTTATTTGTTGTTGTTGCTGTTGCTGTTGCTGTTGTTGTTCTTATTATTATTATTAAATGCATGCCACACTTGAGCCATGAACACTTGGCAACTGGCGCATAAATCGCACTAAAGCTACAACAACATGACAACAACAAACAATAGCAAACACATTTATTATGAGATACGCGCACTTGAAAATTGCTGCCAGTGTTGCCACCCACCCACACAACTCGTTTAGACGCTGCTCTGCACACACTTTGTCGCTACGCGCTTAATAGCATCTTGGCTAAACAAACACATACAAACACACACATATATATAAAAATATATTTATATATATATAGTTATATATACACCATCTCTAGTAATATATATATATATATATATGTGTATATAAAAAGTTTACAATTTTGTGCTGGGACAAGATAATTGCAAAAGGAAAACAAAAACAACAAATTGAAAACAAAATAAAAAAAAGTAATAAAATTGTTTTCTTTTCTGTTTTTTTTTCTGATTTTTTTTTTGAGTTGAAAATAATTGACACGAGCGTAATGGAAAAATGAAAACCCAGGCACGTTTAATAGTTGGCAATTTCCTATTAAAAATACTTAGCATAGAAATGAAAATTGTACTTTTTCGCATCTAAACTAACGCTAGGTGGTGCTTTATTTTAGGTTTAGTTGGTTGTATGGTGCACGGTGCATGGTGCATGGTGCATGGTGCACGTTGCGTATGTGCAATATTTGCAAAGCAGACCCATTTTAAGTGCATTGCTTTGCCAACAATTAAAAGTCATACAAAAAGCAGAATGACAAAAATGAGAAGCCACCAAACAAACAGAAACAAACAAACAAACAGAAGCAAACAAACAAACAAACAAACAAACAAACAAACAGACAGACTGACAGACAAACAGTTTGTACTGGCCACAAACGGACGCATAATTAAAACGTCAGTGGCATGTGGTTGGCTTGCCACGAAGATAAAACTCTACTCGTTATGTTAATGCCACACGCAGAGAGAGAAAGAGAGAGAGAGAGAGAGTGTGTGAATGAGAGAGTGAAAGAGAGGGAGAGAGAGAGTGGGAGACATAAGTCATTTAAGTGCGGCACTTAAAGTTTTTAATTGCAATTATAAAAATGCAAAACTTTATTTTAAACAAACTTTACATTTTGCTTTCTCTTTCATTTTTTCTCTTTCGTTTTTTTCTTTTTGCATTCCTCAACTTGACAAGTTCTATGATCATTACAGCAGTTGCTGCCCCTTCCACAACTGAGCAGTGGTCAGCAAGTTGAGTTTTGGCCGGTAATTTAAATTGCCACCTCAGTTGAAGGTCAATTAAAACTTAACCCAAATGAAATTGAGTTTAACTCTAATCGAGAACGAATGACCAACTTAAGATAAAGATTTAATGCGATGACAAGTCCGATTTTACTGTCATTATTCACATCATTATAAGAACATGGGAAACACTTAAGAAATGTGAGTTGCTATAAAATATAGTGATCCGATCTGGCTTTGACAATTTAATATATAAATATAGATATATAATTATATAGTGATGCGATCAGGCTCCGACATTTATATTCCAAGTTTAATCAAAAAGGGGACTAGTTCCCGTACAAAAAGACGGACGGACACGATTATATCGAACTGTTTAGCTATACTAATTGTCTCGACTAGGAGATACCCTCAGCGAAGCCCTAAAATAAATAACAAACTTGCTTATAGTGTTGTTCTATCTGAAAAGAGTTTTCGATAAACAAAATATATTTTTATTCTTATTCCAGATTAATACAATTTTTACAGATAATTGATAATATGTCAGATTAGTTATATTATATATCAATTGGAATGCTATATATATGAAAAGTTGTTTCTTTTAATGCTATCGGTAATCGATTTGATCGATATTTTCGATTTGGGGGAAATAATTTGAATGGTATACGATAACTTTGCTCAAAACTAGAAGTCTCCGATTCTTTTAATCTCTGAGAATGGCTTTACAGACAGACAGACAGACAGACAGACCGATGACACGATCTAAAATATATATACTTAATGTTGTCATAGAGGATACCTTCTGCTTATTAGATATATTAGCTAAGTTCAGTAATCCGTTTTTACCTATTTTCAATGGGTTCATTTTATAATCACGCTAAACTAAAAATTAATTAAATTCAACAAAACATTTAAATGTTTCCAAATTAATGGCCCCCAACGCAACGATGAAAATGTGATTGCAGCTTAACTACCCTTCCACAGTTTAATACGATAAATGTGCTTTATATACAATTAATTCAATCTATACAAAAAACGAAAACTGAAAAAAAAAAAATATTGTGCATTTTCTGTGTGTGATTTGTGCAGGTTTCTAAGAGATTATGGAATGTGTTGTTACTGGTGTTGTTACTGGTGCAGCATATATATATATATATATAGATATATGGTATATAGTATGTGGATGTGGATATGTGCAATGATTGGGAGCAAAGGAGCTATAACAACTTGAGAGTGCGCAACTAAAAACTTTAATAATAAAAAAAAACACATTTAAGAAACACACTCTCAGGCTTAAGGGGGGTGGTGGGGGCTGGTGGGAGGGGAGCTATAGCTCTAAGGATCTAAGCAACTAGAGAACAACATTCAGAATACACACTAGAAAACCAAAAGAAAGAAAAAATATTTAGAAGAATATCTCAAAAAACGACACCGAGAAATGATAATGAAAATGATGGCAAGTAATTGAAACTGAAACACCTTGGAAAATATATATATATATATATAAAATGTAACAGCTTATCAAAAGATAACTAAGCAAAATGGTTTGGTTTTTAATTTTTAATGGATTTGGTATTTTTTTTTAGGTTTAGTTTTTTGTGGGTTTTTTTTTTTGTTTTTTTTTTGTTTTTGTAAAACGAACAGACCTGGCTTTGATCGAGACGACTTTGCCGCCAACGGGCATATTTTCCTTGACATAGATCGGCCCATAAACGGTATGGTCCCAAACTGGGGGATTGTTGGCCCGATCGACCACATCGATCTGTACTTCGACCGTTCGCGATAATGGCGGATAGCCCTTGTCTTGGGCCATCGCCTCTAATTTGTATGTCTCGCGCTGTATTTTCAAATACATTTTCAATTCAATTTATACATTTTTTTTGTTTGTTTTTTTTTTTGTTTTTTTCGATTTGTTTTTTTTTTTTAGTTTTTTATCAAAAATACAAGCACGTTTCAAAATCAAGCGAGCGTTGGACAGAAAAAAAGGCAAAATACAAAAAAATTTATATATAGTTTGGAAAAATACGTTGTTTTTTTTTTTGTTATGAAACAAAATAAAGCAAATTGTTTGTTTTTTTTTCATTTGTTTAAAAAAAAAAAACACAAAATTGTATAAGTCGTAACCAACACCTTTTATGGGGAAAGCAGACAGCACTAAAACTTAAAAATCAAAAAATTTGTGGAAACTTGAATGGTTTCCATTGTTTTGTATACTTTTGTTTTGAATGCCTTTTGCAAAAGTATATTTTTTTTCTCGCAGTGCAAATTATTTGTAAATCAAGTCTCGACCCTAGCCTTCAAAATGTGTACAAAATAAGATATTTATATATATGATAGATATATATATATATAAATATATTTTGTTGCTGTACTGGACAATAACTGAAAATCGCATACATAATATATAATAATAATTCAGTTTTGGAGAGCATAAATACAAATATATATATATGTATAAATATTATTAATTTTTTGTAGTATAGAAAACAAAATGCATAACAAATGAAACCAAAAAAAAAAAAGAAGGGCTTTGTGCAATTTTCGTAGCATACTTTTTGAATTTGATATTTTTTTTTTGGTTTTTTGTATATTTGTTTTTTATTTTTTCGTTTTTCGACTATTGCTTTTTAACATTTTTGAACAGTTTTATTTACCTTTTGTTTGTTTTCCTAGAGCTTAAACTAAACTGCAACCGTTGCGAATAAAATGCATTTTATAAATAATTTCTTTCTTTTTATTTTCTTTGTTTTCCCAATTAGAACCAACACCAAATTTATGTGGAATACCAAACAAACTTCACAGTTATTTCAAGCAACTAGTATTTTTACCATATGTGTGTGTGAGACAGAGAGAGAGAGAGAGAGACGGGTAGTTTAAAAAGGGTCAGATCTGTTATTGTTGATGTTGTTGTTGGGTAAGCAAATCCAATGGGAGAAGTGTTGTTGTTGTTGTTATTGTTGTTGTTGTTTTTGTTGCTGTTGTTATTATTGTTAGGTTAGGGTGAATGAGAAAGAGTTGCAGCAAAATGCAAAATTACCCGTTAGCCGTCATTTACATGAGACTGGCATACACAAAAAAATTTCGCTCAAAACAAACACCAACAACCCTCAGTTGTTTTTCTTTTCTTTTAAAAATTCTTTTCTTTTTTTTTTTTGGCATATTTTCGAATAAGTTGTCAAATGGATTTTGTTGTTGATTGCACAAAAATCAGCATTGAGCTTTTACGATATGCCACAAAAAAAACAAAAAAGAATAACAGTTGCTTCGCCAAACTTTATGTTAAATTAACAGAGAGAGAGCAAAAACAGAGTATGTTAACAAAGGACTTGTACTGGGCAAGAAGCTTATAGCTAGTTTCGTTAGGTGAGTAAACTTCGTTAAGCGAGTACACGTACAGTTCGTTTAGTAAGCACACACATTTTTGTTGATGCTTTATAGCAAGGACACAGTTCAAGTTACTGGTTGCTGTTAAAGTTTGACTCACAAACGAAAGCTTAATGCTATGTTAGCTAAAATGCTGTTAACATATGTAAAATTCTAACAGCTGTTACGATTTCGACTTATGAATAATCTTTAGTAAAAGTAGTATTAATAGTGTTTGTTTTGTAATACAGAGTAGTGTGTAGAGTTAAGTGTTTAGTGTTTAGTGTAGTGTAGTGTATTGGCTATACAAACCTTGCCTTAACCGATGTTACAACCGTACCCACAGTGACATTCTCGCGTATATGAATCGGCCCATAAATGCTCTTATCCCAAATGGGCGGCTTATTATTGCGATCGACGACATCTAACTCAACATCGACATCGGCATATGAAGGCGGATCGCCACGATCCGAGGCGCGAACGCGCAGGCGATAACGATCGCGCTGTTGATTGATTGATTGATTGATGGATTGATTCATGGTTTTTCAATAACAGTTGGTTTTTTGGTTATATATTAGCCAAATGTTAGCCACAATGTTGGACGTCGCGCATGTTATGTTAGTTTGGTTTTTTGGTTTGTGTATTGGGTGTTACGTTACGATTACGTATTTTCAATGGCATCGTTGTTTGAAATTTAATTTGATAGTTTTTTTTTTTTGGTTTAATATAAATACAAATAGATGAAACATAAATCAAATGAAATCAGGCAAATATTTGGAGAAAAACAAATGAAAGCTTTTTGTTTTGTCGGGATAAGCAAAGGATTAAATATTCGCTGGAGTTATTTTTTGATATTGATAAACATTTTGATTATGGAAGGGATTTTGATTTGTTTTCTACATTTTGACGAGACTATCTCTTGATTGATCCTGCCAACAATCTGATGAAGTGTGTTGGAATGTCTTTAATGAAGTAGTGTGTTCGCTAACAACACTATTTTTATATTTTTTAATTATTACGTTATGATTATATACAACATGAAAAAGATGTTTTTTTGGCAAACAGAAAGTTAGTTTTTGCCTATTTTGTTGAGGTTAGCTTACAAAATTTGCATTATTTGATTTGTTCAATGGAAATTCGATATCGATATTGATATTGTTTGTTGCTTTGGGTTAGCACACAGTTATATCTAAAAACACTTCATTAGATATATATATACACACACATATACATATATATGTAATTGATATAGGGGGTAATTTGACATTAATTACTTACAGGATAACAGCCCTAAATTGTTGAGATATATTTCGATAACACCATTTCATATGTAAATATATAGAAATTTGGAAATTAAAATCAAACAAAACAAAAAATAGAAACAGAAACAGAAACAGAAAAGTAAAATTATTTCTCGCCTCAATCAGCTGACTGCGCACAGAATCGAAATTAGTTAAATTAATAAATTGTTAAAGGTGCATTTAAATAATATATTTAATTAACTTCGCCTACATTTAAAATAGTTGAGTATTTCATCATCATTGATCATCATATCAAGACGTTTGAATATTGAGCTGCATTTTCGATTAGCATGCAAAAATGCACTCAATAAAATCTCGATTTATGAGTAGATTAAAAAAAAAAACAATCAAAAAATATTATTCATATAAATATTTGTTTTTTATAGTTTTTATATAGTCAGCAAGAGACCTTCAAAAATTCGCATAGTCTCGACAAAAAACGTTGTTTATATTTTCTAATTTGATTTGGTTTGGTTTTTTTGGGATTTACATTAATTTTTTTTTGGGGGGGGGGGGTGGGGTTGGTGTGTGGCACAAAAAGGGAATAAAAATATTGGCAAGCAAAATAATCAGAAAATACATTTGAAAAATACGTAAATTCTGTAGTTTTTTATGATTTGATTATTATTTTCATATTCATATTGTTTAGCCATCAAAAATGTGTACAACGATGCTCAAAAATAGGCGTGATCGTTATAGTTATATAGATATATATATATATATATATATATATATGTATAGGGGGCAAGTTGTTAAAACCTGTATTTTGTTTTTTGTTTTTTTTTTTGTACAGTTTACTTAAGCCTATAAGCCTAACACCAAAAAATAAATGATGATTAAAGCAGCAACTGGCAGCTAAAAGCTTTTTCAACCACAACCCAGCCTGAATATTGTACCCATATATATGTAAAATACCACTTTTATTTTTTTCAGTGTATGTTAGTTGATTTGTTTCAAAAAATGTTAAAAATCAATTCGCTTGGCATTCGAGTTTTACTCTTTACTCTTTTCTCAGTTGTTTTCATTTTTTTTGTTTTTGTTTTTGTTTTTGTTGGCCAATTACGCACTATAAACTAAACAAAAAACGAGAGAAAACAAAATGAAAAAAAAAAATATGTGAAATGAAAAGAAAACTAACTAAAAACAAAAAATTGGATTACAAAATGCACAGAATATATATTTGGCATTTTTTAATCTTATATATATATATAGATGTAGTTTGTGTTTTTGTTTTTTTCGATTGCGACAAAAAAACTTGCACTGCTTTTCACATCGAATCAATATGGAAAAAAAAACACAACAACACAATTGATAGCTGCCTAAAACATATATATATATTCTTTTTTTTTTTATATTTGGGGAGGGAAAAAGGCTTCTTTTTAAACAAAAGAAAGGTGCAGTTGAAATCATAATTAGTAGAACTGAATTGAACAAATTGTTCTGCTGCTGCTGCTGCTGCTGCTGCTGCTGCACACAAGCCACATTCGAAAATTCTCTGACTCAGCTTTCTTTCAAATTTGTTAGTAATGGAAATTATAATTAAATATATATTTGAACTATTTTTATTCTTTTGTTTTTTTTGGTTTTTTTGGTTTTTTTGGTTTTTTGTTTGACTTAAAATGATAAAACTTGGTTAGTTGGGTTCGCAAACATAACGAAATCAAAAAAAAACAAAAAAAAAACTCAAAATCAAAATAAATAAATTGAGCATATTTGATGCGATAATTTGGATAACAAAACACTTACGTCAAGCGGCTTCTTCAGCACAATCCAACCGGATTCGGCTTGGATGTCAAAGTATTCCAGATCGTTCGGATTGAATGGGGCACTCAGGCTATAAACGATGGCACCATTATTATCGGCATCCTCATCGGAGGCAGAGACGCGCAATATATTTGTGCCAATGCTCGCATCCTGTTTCACATTCTCCACATATTTCTAAGGAAGTAAGTATAGGAAATCCCTATGTAGATAATAACTTTTGAGAGAAGTGACGCCAACTCACCTGTCGATCGAAGAGTGGCGGATTATCGTTGACATCGGTGATCTCCACGGTGAAGGAGCAGACACCCTCCAAACTGGGATCACCCTGATCGGTTGCCTTCACCGTTACGGATACAAATTTACCATCATCCCCTTCACGATCGAAGACTTTATTGGTTGAAACTTCACCGGTTTCCTCGTCAACGGTGAATTTGGTGCCTTTCTGATTCGGTTGTTGAACAATCGAGTATTTAACCTGTACCAAAAGCAAAAAAACAACAAAATGAGCAAAGAAATATATATGCAAAAATGTAGATTTAATGTTTGACACGATTGTGGCGTTGCCACCCCGTCAGCACGCAAAGCGCACCGTTCCCGTTGCAAGTGCATTGAACTTGAGCGTGGCAACTCCACAGCGAAATCTTGTCACGAAATCTCGTTCAACTCATTCGAGCCACTCTAATACAATTTGACAATGTGACGTGACGTGGCCCAAAAAGACCCAAAGACCCCACCAATCCAACCAAGCGAAGCCCTCCATTAACAGTTGGTCCAACACACATAATTACAGCCTTTTAACTTTGTACTTTTGAGCAATTAGAAGAGCGCTGAATGAGCGACAACTATTGCAACCATATTTTGCATGATTTGCATTTCGATTTGGTTTTTAGCTTTAAGAGAATTTTGGCATATTTAATGTCAGTGCTGTAAATGAAAGCAACGTTATTAAAGACTTCAAACTATGAATGACTCTCAGAATTGTTTGTCACAATCGGAACCGAAACTCAATGGTCTGATAAGAATCAGTTACACGAACCGATATTATTAGTTGATAAAGTGCAAGACAAAGCAGAAACAATTCACAATCCTTTATGGAATCCTTGCAATTGGACTACAACTTTAATCTCGTATCTTTCGTATTTTATCTTACACCATAAATATCGTAGTTCGATAATTAAAACTATCGATAATAGCTAGAGCTGAAAGACGACTCAGTTTGACCCCCTGACAATTATTAATTTTGATCTTTCTTTATCTGTAATGCCATAAATATCGTATATCGATTATCGAAACAATCGATAACTTGACAAAACGAAGATTTCTGTACCAAAGGCCGAACTGAAACTTATAGATGATTCGTTTCGACATCCTGATAGTAACAAATCTTTAGTCGTTATCTATCTATATCGATTATCGATTATCGAAATAATCGATAACTTGGCAGAAGGAACCTTTACACTTTCCATAATGGAATCGCAATTAGAACTAAATTATGTCTCGGCTTAACACAAAGCTTTTGATCTTTCTCTATCTAAACCACAATATATATCGTTAATCGATTATCGAAACAATAACTGGGCAAAAGAAATATATCCCTTAAACAAAACTAGATTTAAAATACGATATATTTTTCTACTCCGATCGGTAATAAATCATTGCTTAATCTTTATCAATATTATTTATCGATTAACGAAACAATCGATAACTTGGCAAAAGAAATCTATCCCTTAAACGAAACTAAATTTAAAAAACGATACACTTTTCCACTCTTATAGTGACAAATCTCTGATTGCACTCCATTAATATCATTTATCGATAGTCGAAACAATCGATAACTTGTGAAAATGAATTTCTTTAGTTGGTCAACGCTACTCACCTGTCCATTGACGCCCTTATCCTCATCGGTGGCAACCACTTTGATGACAGGACTGCCATTGGGGGCGCCCTCCTCAACTTTGGGATAATAGGTGCCGCAATCCTTAAAAACGGGCTTGTTATCGTTAACATCGGTGATGAAGACGACAACAACAGCGGTGGAAGTGTGAATTGTCTGATCACCATTGACACAACAGGAGCCATCATCCATGGCTGTCACATTCAGCTCGTACTTATCCCGATCGAGGGAGATGGCCTTGCTATGCAATCGGATGACGCCCGTAATGTCCTCGATGACAAACTGACCCGACGAGGTGCCGCCACCAACGAAACCAAAGCGCACATTATCCCCATCCTTGTCGGAGGCAACCACAGTGGTAACCAATGTATTTGGACCGGCATTCTCATCCACATTCGGTGTGTAAACCTGTTGTGAGAATTTGGGTTCCTCATCGTTTTTATTCTTCGTATAAACACGAACAGTTGCCGTGCCCGATTTGGGCGGTTCTCCTTTATCCTTGGCAGTCACAATAAACTCATAGTATGCATTATTATTATCCGCATCGAGTTGTTTGTTATTCACAATGATGCCATTCGAATCGACTGCAAAATGATCATCGGAGACAAGATATTCAATTTCAGCATTTGCACCCGAATCAGAATCCGTTGCCTTCACCCGCAGGATGCTGGTGCCGAGTGGAATATCCTCGTCGACGTTGTGTGCCTGATAATCGGGCAACTCAAATTTGGGCGCATTGTCATTGACATCTGTGACGCGTATCGTGAGCTGAAGTTGAAGTTGAAGTTGAGGTTGTTTGTTTTTGATGCATTTATAATTGGATAACAAAATCGATAGATGTATATATATATATATATTTAATTCAATAGTCTCACCTCAACGGATGTGGAAAAGCCACCCGAATCCTCGGTGGCTGTCACAATCAGTGTGTAGACATGCGGCTGCCTCAGGTCCTCAAAATCCAGCTCCTTGGCCAGCTTGACAATGCCCGACGAGGGTCCAATGTTGAAGGTGCCAGCACCCTGACCCTGAGCCTTCAACGTATAACGTATTTCTCGGTCCGCAAACGATTTCGCCTTCACCGAAATGATGCTGTAAATGATGAGCACGCAAATCAGTTAGCATGGCGGAGACGTGGGTGCCAATCTGACAGTCTGGCGATTGTTGGGATTGTTGTTAACAATTTAACACACATGTTTGTGGAGTGGCAACTAGACATATAAATAGGCAAATCTCCTACGACTGTGGCAAATGTACACTGGAATTTAAGCTGAGCTAATCGTGCTTTAAATATTGTATTTCAACTGGAATTCAAACTAGTCAAAGTAACTATTGTTTTGAGAGTATAATTTGAATCGGAAACGTTAACAGCTCTTTTGTTTTTGGAATAGAATTTAACATGACAGAATTGCGTTTTCAACTTTTAGTGAAGTATTAATATAGAGACTAAACCATGTTAATTAAGTTATGTTTTAATCGATTAAAGTAAGTATTTTTTGATCAAGAAAATCGAATAAATTGTAATCGTTTCCAGTACTTTTCTTTGGAATAGAAATTGACAGAATCGCATTTTCAACTTTAAATGTATTATTAAACTATAGACCAAGTCATGATTAAAAAGTTTCTAATAATAAAAAAAGGATTTTTTAGCTAGAATCACGTTTTTAACTATTAAACTACAGATGAAACTACAATCAAAATGAGAGAAGTTTGGACAAAGTTGCTGTTGCTGTTTAAAGTTTACACTCGTTCCCAGTAGCAATTCTTGAGGATAAAATGTAAACATGGAAATTGTTCCAGAATCCCATTTCCAACTGTGAATGTAGTATTATTGATCAAAATGTAGAGGATTTGAGAAATCTACGAAGCTTTGACTGTAGAAAGTTTCACTTTTTTAAGTATTCAGTCTTAACATGATTTTCGATCCAAAATCGCCTTTAACACTTTTATGTGCAGTTTCAATTTAAAGGTCAAAATAAATGCATAAAGTGTTGACCAAGTTATGGCAATGGAAAACTGAGACCCATTTATAGAAGCACTTTTTGAGACGACAATTTCAAAAACAAAAATCGCTTCAGAATCACAAACAATGATTGAAAAGCTCCGATTTTTTAAAATCCAATCACTTTTGACAAACTGATATCTGCTTTAAGCAGAAATTTCATTTCATAATATTAACTGGCACTAGCCACTCTACACTCTACAAGGATATAGAGGATATACAGGAAATTCACGCATTTATTAGAAAGGAGGCGAGTTCTGGCTTTTGCTTTGAGAGAACTTAATTTGTATTCTGTCACTCGGTCGACTGCTCTTTCGACACTTCTCATTTGCCATTCCAATGAGGCAAATCTTTGGACTGCATTGTGATTGTTGTTGTTGTTGTTGTTGTTGTTGTTGTTGTGCTCTGCTTCGCATAACTTTGCATTGTGATTTGTGGCTGCGCTCAACTTACTCAGAGTCCTTTTTCTGGTTCTCGGGTATTTCGGCCTCATAGCCAGGCATATAGAATTGTGGTGCACGTTTGCCGCCCACAATCGAGAGACGCTCCTCGGGTGTGCTCTGGAAGCGACGATCATCGACCTTGCCATTCTGATCCTCGGCCTTCACATACAGCACATACTCCATGTCCAATTGGAAGAGATCGGTGCCACGTGTTCGCACCACACCCGATCTTTCGTCCACCTCGAAGCGTCCGCCAGTTCGATCACGTACAATAAAATAGTGTATATTGTGATCGGTGTCGGGATCGCGTGCTTGGAGCGTAAACACTGGCGTATTGGGTGGTGCATTCAGTTGCACCACCGCCTGCATCGGCAGCGGTCGATTGATGAAATACGGCGGCTCATCGTTCACATCCTTGACAAGGATAATCACACGCTGGTTATCCGTGTATTTAATGCCAGCTGCAACACAAGAAAAATTCCAAAAATTTTAGTTTTCTCTGTTTATTTTTCGGTTTCATTTTGCATGCATATTCATGTGTGTGTGTGTGTGTGTAGAGATACTTTTCGGATGCACTGTATAACGAAAAAGTTCTCGTCTTTGCTTTTTTGCTATTTTTAGGTTTTGCTGGCATTGTTATTACAACTAATGGATAGTTGGTTTAGTCAAGGGGAAACACACAAAGAAAGCAGACGGAACAAAATAAAAACAGAGAATTGAATTTCCACCCACAAGTCCCTTTTTAGGGGCGGGGGGGCGTGTAATTTAAAGCGCTCGAGTTTCACTTAAGCCAAATGCAAATGCAATGAGCCAGAAAATCAGTCCAAGGCAGCAGAGTGTTGCACAAGTGGGTGGCAAGCAACTGTGCCTTAACTGTGCTAAATATATTTCCAATTTACACAAGTGCAAATTTGTTGCTTAAGCATTAAACAAATATGTTTAGTATATCAAATGAAATAATTTGAATATCTGTTCGTATTCAATATTCAATTAAATGCTGAACTTAACATATAAATGTGAAAATTACGGACATGAAATAAAATCGAAAGTGGCAGCCAACTGAAGACGCTTTCAACCTTCGAATAACATGAATATAAATTATGTGCATACACTTAAAAAATATTGAGATAAGCTTACTCTCTCCTCTCTCCCCTCTCCCCGTCTCCCCACCAATCCCAAAAACACCTTATTCAAATTTAAATATATTACTTAGCTTTGGTGTATTTGAATTTCTGGTGAAATCCACTTTTAACTAAAAATCCTTTTGGCATTTGCAACTCTCAAGTTTTGTGAGCAAAGCAAAAACTGTTTTTAATTTGAAAGAAACTGCTTCTGAAAATTCCACAAAAACTTGCACATTTTTTGTGTTAACAGAGTTCAGCAAAAAGCAAAAAAATAAAATAATAAACCAAAAAAAAAAAAAAACAGATTGAAGGAAAAAAAATCAATAAAAAAGCCGCCTGGCGAAAAGGCCGGAAAAAAAAGCGGATGAGAGGGAAAAAAATAAATATAATGTGAGGGTCGACATTTTGCTACCTTTTGCAAAAATGTCTGCAGCGGAAAATACCAATCATGTTGTTGTCCTTGTTGTTGGTTAGCGCAAACAGCAACAGCAACAACAACAATAGCTACAACAACAACAACAACAACAACAAACATGGCAGCCCTACAAAAGGACCAACAAGGAACCCCAATGATGTCGCTGGCGCTTATTAGAAACGTGTGCTGCTCTTTGCAGGTGTGTAGGTGTGTGTAGGTGTGTGTGTGTGTGTAGGTGTGTGTGTGTGTGTGTAAAGAGTGTAGTGGTAGACAAATAAGACAGACGATTTACTTGTCCTTTTTGCCTAAGGGGGGATTCTGAGCACAAAAACCAAAATGAAATTCGAGCGCGATAAAAAGAAAAAAAAAATAAAGAAAAATAAAATAAATAGAAGTGAAGAAGAACAAGAGGGTGAAGATGAGTGGGAGGGGTTAAGGGAGGTGACAGAGTGAGCACAGCACAGCAGAGCATGTGTAATTTCTGAAGTGCAGCAAAGTGAATTGTAAACAGGACAGGCAGGACAGCAAAACCCACAAACCAAATACTCTTCCTACTCCTGCCCCCACTGCCCCATCTCAAACAATTCTCGTGTTGCAAGACAAAAGTGCACCAAAAAAAAAAAACATACAAAAGACGCATCGCAAATATAGACACCTTAAGCCAGGGTAATAAATATATATATGTTTATATATATATATATATATATATATATTCAGAAATTCATATCAGTTGCTCAGCAGATTGCACAAAATGGCAATAATGTTGCAATAATGGCATTAGGGGTACTCCCTGGCTGTGTCTTGCCAACTTTTTTGATACACTTTGCCAAGGAATATTATTAAAAAAAAAATATATCAAATTGAAGCAAACAAAAAGTTCATGGTAACTTCATAAATTCAACTATTTTCATATGAAATAATATAAACATGTTTAAATTATAAATAGTGCTTATCAAGCAACAAACATTAATACTTAATTTAATTTTTCTTGATTTAAGAGGATTAAATTGTTAATAAATTTGAAGTGCGAGCTAGTCTGGAACATATCCGGTAAAAAAAAAAAATCAAAAAACAAATTAAAATGTTTATGCCAGAAAGAAGATCACAGAATCAAGTCTCATTTTTAAGATTGAAGATTGGAGAACTAAATTTGATACTTGAATTCTTAATTTTATTATGTTTAGCTTAGCTTTCTCTAATCTGGGATAAGATCGATTTATTTATAGTTTATATTTATTGCAATACTTGTAAGCTGATTATGTAAAACTCACGATGAGTGTAATACTAAGAAGCAAGTAAGCCAGTGTATATACAATTCGACGAAGATGCCTCAACTTTCCTGTTCTTTTATATTTCCGAGAACATTTTTTTCCTATTTGCCAGCTTTTTAGCATTGTTGCAACGATTTTCTATGGCTTATTGTGCAACGGGGCAACGAAAGCAGCAACAGCAGCCGCCGTAGTTGCAGTTGCAGTTTCAGCAGGTAAAGTTGAAATTTAAATAATGCGAAATATATACAAATGAAAGTTGTTGCTGTTGCTGTTGTTGCTGTTGTTGTTGTTGCTGGGGAGGGAGCATACAACATTGTGCATTGAGACGTGCCACAAAGCAGCAGCCAACATGGCGGAAATCCGTGGCGACAATGCACACAATGAAAACTGGCAGCAGACGTAACGAGAAAATGTCAAGGGGAGTTTGCAAGGGCGGCAGAGTGGGGCAAGTGTAACGGTTGGTGGGGTGGGGGCGTGGCGTGGCATGGCATTTCAATAGAGGTGACTTGAAGTATTAGATTTGTTATTTGTTATTGTGTGTGTCGGGCCAAGCCGGAGAAAAGATTTTCAACATCAATTTTATTTGGACTGTTGGCAACAACTTCCAGCAATTTACAATTCATCAATTGATTTAGCTGAGTTTCGGAATAAGTAACCAAAATTGCAAATAATCGTACAGTTTCCGGGCGAAATTTTGTTTATTTGGGGTTGCTGCTTGAATTGGGGTACATATTTCTCAAGAGTTGGATAATAATCGATAAAGTCAGGCACAGAAATTGCTTTTCGTTGGTTTGTGTTTTCCACAATCAATTTAATTTGATTGTTGAGCAAAAGCGAATATCCCATTCCGTATACCTGTTTAATTATTGTCGGCAGTTGGAGGAAACTCTTCAAATAAAGGTGAAATACTTGAAAAGCATTGGGAAATTTCAACCTAAAGTTTGAACAGCTTATTTGAAGTGAATGGAATATTTGATTTAACAGAAGTAATCAGCACAAAGTGTTTGAAAATAAATAAACGAAAATAGTAAAACTCAAATAATTAATATTAAAAAACATTTTTTAAACAAAATACTTAGCACAACTAAGAAGCGAAATACTAGAAAAATACTCCATTTAGCTGCTATTTGGTTGATCATATAAATTAAATAGTTAATTTAAATTGTGCATAGTTTTATGGAAATTCAATTTAATACAACAAATTGAAATAGATGGATTTTTCTTAACTTTCCACACACTTCTCTCCTTCTTTCGATGCTTTAGATTGAGTTGTATCCATGTATACAAATCTAAGTGATTTATCTTCGACTATTAGTTGAATTTTTTATTTTGTATTTTGTATATTGCTGTCAACTATCATCATCTACTGTTGCTGCTACACACACACACACACACACACACACACACACTGTTTAGTTGCTTGCTGTGCTTTGCTGTCAGATGACATCACATTATGAGACCATTAAAATAAATTTCCAAAGCGTAGAGCATAAATAAATTTTGCTTACGTTGCACGTAACACTCGTAGCAACAACAACAACAACAAAAAAAAAACGACAACTTTCAGTTGTCAATTTTGCTAACAAATTCAATTTTTATGCGCATCAATTTGAACACACAGAGCTTCCAAGGACCCAAGAAACGAAGGCTGAGCAATGAGCATGGAGGATGTAGGATTGAGGACCACATTTTTTCCTTCCTGCATTTATATATTTATAAGAGAGAGTTAGGCAGACACACAAAGTGAAAGAGAGAGAGATAGACAGAGAGAGGGAGAGAGAGAGTTGTGAGTTCCACAGCAAACTTCCGCTGCGTCGAAAGACGACAAAGTCGCATATCAAAGGAGAGACTTGTGGTCGGTATACAGATGTATTTGTGTACACCCAGAAAAAAAATAACATTTAACTTAAATACAATTTCATATATGATATGTTATTCTGTATATATACATACATCTTTATATATATGCATAAAGCTCAACAAAATGAAACAAAATTCAAACTCATATTTAAATAAAAGAAAAACTTGTGAAACATTTTTCAAATAGAATTCGAGTATTATTTTTAATCCCAAAATGTACAAACATTTTTGAGTTTATTTTTTTTTTTTAAACTTGAAAATTAAATTCCACTGTACATTTAAAAAAAACACAAACAGAAGATGAAGAAGAAGAACACTTGAAGCTGTGCTAAGCACTTGAAGCTTGCCAGACGCTGCGCCTTTCGAGTTGCGAGTAGCTTGTCACGCACGTGAGGCAAGTTGTAAAGAGGCAAGCAGCGCATGGAGGGGATGGAGGGGGTGGAGGTAAGCACAAGTTGTCGTCAGTGCAGCCACCCTAAACGACAGAGATCAGGGGTGCTCTGTGTGCTTTGTGGCATCGACTGCTGTGCAACATCAACAACATATCTGATGAACCCACTCTCTGCCACACTCTCTTCGCACTTTGCACTTCACACGGCGGAAACAGGAGGGCAATAAGAAGAAGAAGAAGAAGAGGAAGATGAAGAAGAAGAAGCTGGTTTCCACTTAATCCATTGAAACAATAAGCAGCTTTGTTCTTTGCCTATCCCAACGAACTTGTCGCGTTGACTTTGCGCTCCAACTGTATCCCTTCCAAAAGTTCGACAAAAAGCAAAATTGAATGATTAAAGTTGAGAATGCACGACTGGCAGATACCCTGGCACGCTAACAATGCACCACAAACTCAAACTTTATCGAAATCGAAGCTCAAATTAAACTCAATTTGAAATTACGAAGCTAATCCGAAATTCACAATTTCTTCTAAAAGCCAGTTACATAAATTGAGTAATTAAGAAATTATATATATTATATATTATGTAAGAATATCAAAAATAAATTGGAAATACCAAAACCATTTTCTGATATTTATCGATTTTGGGTATAACAATAGAAAGCTATCGAAAGTTTGTCAAATATATTTAATTTGCATATTGTAAAGTGGAAAACTTGTAAAGTGGAAAAAAATTGATTAAACTTAACTCCTGCCACTTCTCACACATTGGCATAGAGCTATTAAAGCCACCATAATCCTTTTCAGCTTGGCAAAAAGAAAAATAAACCAAAAAAAAAAGCAAAAGAAGAAGAAAAACCAACACCAAAGGCAGATTTCCGTTGTTTTCAACACTGTCAACTTTTAGCCTCGTGTTAGAACTCTTTTGGGGCTTTCAGTGTTTATTTCTCAATTTTTTTTTTTACTTTCTACATCACATTGTTGTCTCAAATGTCGCTGAAGTGCAAAGCAAATGCCAGACAATGAGTGGCGCCCCTTTCCGGGTTGCATTTTGGTAAACTTGGCTCGTTCCACGCTAACCCCCAAGAAGAATACGAAGTTTAGAGTGCAACAGCATCGTCCTGTCTTTGCCTTGTGATGACAATGGCTGCTGAATGGCTTTGGAAAGGCATCCAGCATTCCCTTCCCCCATCCCCATCCCCCATCCCCCAATTCCCATCCTTATTCCTTGATAAGCAGAGCATTAAAATAGCTACTCTTGTTGCAGCTGCGGCATGGTTTTTGACTTCTTGAGGGTCTTGTCACTTAATGCATGTGGTAATTTTGATAAAGAATTGCACGTGTCAATGACACCAGCTGAAAGTGTTGCTTTAGCAATAAATTATGGCTCCCAACAATACAAGAGCTTCCAGCGAGGCAAGTATAAAAAACTAAGCTTTGCGTTATTTACCATTGAATGGAACCCATTAAATTGTGTCTTTTAATGTAATGGCTGGTAAATTATTTATGAAAGTAAATCTTGAGCAGCTAAAATAATAAGAAATAATAAAAAAATAATGGGAAAATATTATAATTAAATGGAAATAATAGTACATTTAATTTTGTTTATGAATAATTAAATAAATAAGCTGTTCAGCTGATGCTTTAAGGTAAGTTGATAATAAATATTAAATAAAAAGGTTAAGTAAAGTTTATGCTTCTATTAAACTTAAACTATTCTCGTTGATTAAATAAAAGTTGCCTTTACTACAAAATAATGGATAAGAAATACATTTATTTATATATATATTTATATAAGAGTCTGTTCACAAATAAGTATAAGCAGCTGTTTTCGACTGGTTGCACGACATTCAGTTGCAATTTGTGCAACAGAAAAACAATCATTAAATAAAAAGTTGTATTTTTTTTTTGATCACTTTGTCAATTTAACAGTCAGTTTATTGATGCAATTCAGGACAACAATTCATTTTGAGGTATGCCACGCAAAATATCCTGCCAAAACTGACTTCATCAACAAAAGGTGGCAAGGTGGCAAGGTGGCAAGTGCTTCAATGTATGAGGTAAACAAAAATGCGGTTTATGGTTGCATTTTTTCTGCTCTTATCTTGATTAAAATGCAGTCAGGTTGAAATTTATCTTGACTTTGGTATTCCAATTGGGGTTATTCCTTTCTATTCTGCCTCTTCTTCTTCTTCATTTTTTTTTGTTGTTCTTAGCCACAAATGAATTTCTTCTTCATTGAACCATTCTGTTTGTGGGTGTGTGTATGTGTGTGTTTTTTTCTTTCTTCTTCTTTGCTTTGTTCTGCTTTGTTTTGCTTGTGGCTTTGGCTTTGGCTTGTGCCCCCCGTGCTGCAATCGGCAGCATTGACAAAATTCGCTTTTGGCTTTTACGAGTCTCGCAATATTTGCCTTATGGGGTTGATGCGTATTTATTTATTTCCCTTTATTTTTTTTTCTTTCTCTTTTCGTATTTTTCTTATATTTATATGCCATTTAAACGCAATGGGAAATGTGGGCGTGGGCGCATTTAATGAAGCTGCCAAACAAAAGGCTCAATTGTGTGCTGAAAAAACTAGCCGTGAGCCAAAAGGTAAACACAAATATTGAACTTATTGATTTCTTTTTGTTGAAAGTTATGTTTATATAAGAAACTATAACTAAAAAAAACAATAGTTACAGCTGCTCCTTAGAACTCTTTGTTGTATTTTATCATTTGATAAATTCAAACAAATTCAATTGAATCAGTTTGCTTTGCAGGCAACTTCAAATAAAACATTAAATAAGCTGACAAATTATTAAAGTCAATTTACGCTGAACTAATGGTCTCAGCACGTAAGTTTTCCATTCAGGTGAAATAACTTTTGTTAAGAGTTGGCTCTAGCCACTCCAGTTAAGTTGCAAGCTGCCAACTGGTTTCTGCAGCAGCTGCCTAATTGAAACATTTGACAGCATTCCAAATTTGTCATCCACACGGCGTAACCCAACTCTCAACTCTGTCGCACACCCATATAAGTCTATAACTATCCACACATATTTATGGATGGCTATATGACGCACATATACATCTGTATCTACATCTATATATATATTCATGCACACATGAATAAATATGTATATACATTATGCATTTGTCGAGGCTGTCACACAGCGTGCAGTCCTCGTTTTGAGTTGCCGTTTATTGAGTCACTTAAGAGCTACGCAAATGAGTTAACACCTGGTAGCAAAGCTGGCAACGTGTTTTGTTGAGCTCTTGGCCAACCTACAGGCGGGCATTGCGGTTTGTTTGGGTTGGCAGGAGTGGGGGATTCGGGGGATTCGGGGGATGGGGGGTGGTAGCCAAAGGCTGTCGCTGCTTTTGAATGCAAAATTATGCGACAAGCGAGGCGCAAAAACTGTGTGGCAGTGGAGATAGTGTGTGAGACGCTGCGAATGTGATGGAGATGTTGTTGCTTCTGGTTGTGTTGATGGCATCGCTTGTACACTGAGCGCAAAAGTCAGCAACCGTAAGAACATAATATATCAAAAAAACAAAGTGTCTGTTTTTATATTAAAATGCAGCAAGTGAATCAGTTTTCTTTTGACAACATTTTTTGGATTTGAGATTAATATTTATATAAGATTTTCTATTCCGATTTATATACACTGAGCCAACTGATTCAAGATTGTAGCTCTATGTTTAATCAAAATATATTTTCACACACGCTTACAAGCTGTGTTCAGCTTGTATTTTTCAGCACTAAAAAGCTGATTAAGAATGCATCTGTTTTTTTTTTTTTTGTTGATTTGTATTTTTTATTTGCAGTGTATGCTGCTGCAACGTCCGCTATGGCTGCTGCCGGGCTATGTGCTGTGTGTGGTTAGCTGCCACGCCTCGTCGCATATCTCGGCAGCAAATTGGCAGTTTCAGATAAAGATAATATTATGGTTGTGGATGCTGCTTCAACATCAGCTTCTGCAACTGCTGTTCGGCTGCTTGGCACTTGCCGTCCATAAAGACTTTTACTTTAGTAGGTGTCACATTTCTCCTCCCCCTCCTCCCCCTTCCCCTTCCCTTCATATGTGGCTGCTCTTCTGACAAATAAAGCTGTGAATTTAAAACGAACATTTCGCAATTGCAACAGCATTTTTACTCTGTTCTCTCTCTCACTCGCTCTCTCTCTCTCTGTCTGTCTCTCTGTTGCCAGCTGCTGCTGGCTGTTGGCCACATTGATGTGGGTGGACAGCCATAAAGCATAAGCTCTGCGTGCCATTATTATTGGCATCGCAAGTAGTGTATATATACATATGTATATATATATATATATATATATATATATTTATATAGCACTTTTTCTCACTAACGACTTTCTACTTAATTGCCAATTTCTCAGGGAAACAGTGCAAAAAGCGAAAAGAGCAAGAAAAAATAAAAATAAAAACAAATTTTAAAAGTAATACAACAAAATGTAACAAACATTAATAAATTAATTAGCGAAGGGTGCGTAAAGAATCTTGCCAGCCCAGCCTGGCGAAGTAGAAGAAGAAGCAGAAGAAGAAGCAGAAGAAGAAGAAGAAGGAGAACTCTTAGTTGCCCAGCCGAGCGCAGACTCAATTAAAATTTACGCAAAGAACTCACGCGGCAACTAAATGGGGGCGTGTTGGGGGTCAAATAAGTGGGCGATTGCAATGAAGGAAAGCTGGAGAGCCCCAACATAATAGAGACAGCGAGTGTAAGAAGTAAGCTAAGAAAATGTGAATGTCGCTGGTAATGCTCTTAAATAATTAAATGAGAGACATTTTTAAGCGTACTTTAAAGTTAAATATTTATGATATTTTAAGTCAATTAGCAGTTGGAATATGCTCATCGAATGTGAATTGACTTCAAAGTTGATAAACAACTCGCGAAACTTGTTAAACAGTAGTAAATATTACAAATTGTGTGAACTCGAATTGTGGAATTAAGAAAAAAAGATATATTCAAAAAAAAACCCACTGATTCTTCTAATATGCTGTACAAGATTTGTTTTCCATATGTGATACTTAACAATAAAATCTTAATATACTTAAATGTTATCAGGTTTCGAAGTACCCATTTTGAAAAGTACTTCATTCAATCATAATCCGAAATTTCTAGCACATAAGTTGTCTAATATTTCCGATTAATATAGTCGATTTTAATTAATTTTTTAGGTTAACAGTTGCAATTTCACTGATTATAACCAAGTGACTGAAATAGATATGTGGATATTATTTATGAAATTGCATCTCACAGAAATCTTACCCAGGCAGTAAACGTTTTTCAAAGCTTTTCTTGAACACATCAAGCAGACTTATGCTGCGCCACACCGAATGATAATAAGAATATTCATTGCAAAAAAAAAAAAAAAACACTTAATGTACTGGATTCAGTTGTTTATGGCTGCCACATCGGCAACGTGGCAGCGTGGCAGCGTGGTTGCGTGTGGGGGTCAAGGCAGCAATGGCTTTGGGGCTGGTGTGCGAACTTAAGTGAAATTGCGCACATGGCAGGCATTAAGCGGAAATTAATGAAATTTTGCTTGTGCCAACAGTGGCGAGTGCTGGTTTAGACATGACTCGAAGCGATGTTGCTGATGCTGATGCTCCTGCTACAGTTGCTGCTGCTGCTACTAGTCCTGCTAGTACTGTGCTTTATCTGACTGTTATCCTGCCATCAGCCATGAGCCTGATTGAGTTTGTTGGCGATTGTGTGCACCAACTGAGCACCGCTGACTCTGAATCTGCCTCTGACTCTGCCTCTGACTCTGCCTCTGACTCTGACTCTGCTTCTGAGTTGATTGCAATTTTCAAAATCAACAGCAGCCGTGGAGGAGCAGTGGGGATGCAGACAGGAAGAGCTTGCGGCCAGGCCAGGCTGCATACCAATCAAACCAATGGCTCTTGCAGGTGAGTCAGTTGAGTCAGGTGAGTCAGGTGAGTCAGTTGAGTAGTCTGTTGTATCTCTATGGCCCCGTCAGTCATTAACGCCTCGAGGCACTGCATATTGCCAAGCCACATTAGTTTGATTTTGCCTACTCAATTGATGAGTTTGGCTTTAAGAGCCAGTGAGCTTTAAGTGCACAAATAACGCTGTCTTGGCAAATGCACTCAACCGTAAAAGTCTCTGATAAATTTTGGCTTTTGTGACTTGTGCATTTGGATCGAACTTTGCATTGCAAAGCTGCATTTGCAGCTTGCCAAATGATTTTAGCTGCCAGCCAAATGTGCTTTACAAACTCAATGTTTTTTCACAAAATTTATGAAATTACGAATACGAATTTATTATGAATATTTATGAGTATGTTTAATTTTGCATGCATATAATTTGAGTTGTTATTGAATTTATTATACAAATTATTATAATTTTAATTGGCTTAATTATTATCTTTGATCTATTCGCAGCCATTAGCAAGTTTTTTAAAATCAATTTTCGTCATCAATTTGTTGAGTAATTTTATTGCCTGAGGTTTCCTTTATGTTGGGCGTTGTTATGCAACATAAGCCACTATTAAATTGAGCATCAAGCATTTTCCTGATAGTGATATATTCATTTACATTTCATATTTTTCTTTGATATTTGTTTGCCTTCTTGTATTTTTAAAAGGTAATTTAATTACTATCAATAGCATATCAAATATGCACAGGTTGTTCCCAATAAAATCAATTATTGAAATCAATAAAAATTTACACGAAATTCTTTTGTGCATTATTAATTTGAACAGATAAACTTTTACTTAATTCAAACTGATAATCACTGTTTTTAATATAAATAAAAGTGAACTATTTTTTTATCTGGAGTTAGTGAGTCATTGACTGATATATTTTCCCTTATAGACTGATATATTTTCCCTTAAAGACTGATATATTTTCCCTTATAGACTGATATATATGCCGCCCAACTCAACTGCTGCTCTTTAAAGTCCTTCCTCCCTTTTAACTATAGCTATTACTTTATCCGATTAGCTTGTATCAATTGCTCGTTAAAAGCACACATCCCGCATATAAATCTTTGGCATAAGACCACACCAGAAGCGTATCAGAAAACTGATTATAGTTTTAGGTCACATCTAATAGACAGCTAACCACAGTAATGGCTCCAATAAGGGCTCACACCATCAGAGCCAAAGCCAAAGTCAAAGCCAAAGCCATTCAAACAATATTCACCCCATAATCACATATTGCCGAGCAGAAAAGTATGCTATGAAAATGGTTCAACGTGTTGTAACATAAAAAAAATATATATATAACAAGAAAAAAATGCTTTTTGATGCTGATGCTGATGCTGATTTGTGTGTGGCATGTGCTGCATACTTAAAAGATGACATTATCAACGTGGCACGCCTGCAATTTCAACAAAATACTTAATTTGAGCGATGGGAAATTGCTGAAATTAAAAGTAAATATGCCAACATTTTGTAAATGTTTAACAACAACAACAACAACAACAGATTTAAAACGATGTTGGCTATTGTTGTTGTTGTTATTGTTGATGTTGTTGTTTGCATTGCGTACACGCATTGAATAAAGTTAAAATCGTTAAAAATAGCGCTGCAATTCGCACACAATCTCCATGTTGGCCATGTTGACCAGTTGGCCATGTGGTCATTAAAGACCTCAACTCCCAGCGACCCAAACACTATCAGATTTTTGGTGAAGCTATTGTTGTTGCTGTTGTTGTTGCTGTTGTTGTTGCTGTTGTTGCTGTTGTTGCTGCTGCTACTGTGGTTGCCACCAAATGCGCAACACCAGCGAGCGTTTTGCATTTTAATGAGTAAACGTGGTGGGGGGTCGCACAACATTTGGTATCCACTGTATGCGGGTGTGCTAAAGTTAACACTGTCCGAGTGCCCCAATGGACACAGTTGGACGGGGTCGCTGCACAATTTCATATTGTCACTGGGAAAAAAAAATAAAAATTTCAACCGAAGTCCACAGCATATACATAGTTGGACAGCTCTCCACACTCCTCCTTCTCCTCCTACTCCCCCCCCCCCCCACCCTCACTCTCATCAATTTTTTTTTGGTCAAAGAACCACGTCGAACAATTTGTGTTTGCAGTGTGAAAACAAATTGGCAAGCGTGGAATCAGCTGAAAAAGGCCACCTGCTGTTTGAATTGTGTCCAGTGTTCGAAAGTGATATTAAGGAAATAAGAACTACAAGCATATTGCATTTGTGTATTTTGCATTTTGTATTCACGGCTCGATGATTTCAATCGTGGCCCAAATCGACAAAGCCATTATTAAGCAGCAACTGTGCTAAATTGTAAATTGTTTTCATCTCTTTCAACACCTTCTTTTTTTTTCTTTTTTTTTTTGGCATGCAGAACTAAAACGAAAAGTTGCTGCAGCTTAAAGTGGATTTACTGTTAAAGTTGAAAATATTTGAGTAAATAAATATAATATTATGCAAGAATAAGAATAAGTCAAGTGATACATATTTTGTGCATTAAGCAAAAATGCATTAAATTAAAAACAAATTAGTTTAATGAGCTGTGTGCAAATCTGTCAAACTCTTTTACGGAAATTGCAATAAAATAGCTGAGTGATAAATAATCAGTTTAAAAAAGTTCCACTTTCATTTGCATTTCATGGCAAATATACAAAAAAAAAAAATAGCCTAAAAAAAAATCAGCATTTTAATGCGCTGCGCAGAAATGAATTTATTCAAATGTTATTGATTTAAAGTAAGTTGAAAATAAATACAGTTTTAAATTTGCAAACTTTTATGGCAGCAGGTAAATATTTATTTTATCTGTTAGCGTCATATAAATGGAATAAAAGCTGTGCGTTAAAAAATAACCCTGCAAATATTTATAGCTAACAATTTGCAGCCACTAATTTCATTAGCATGCGATGAGGCATGTGGCATGTGGCATGTGGCAAAATCAAAATCATTGACATGAAACCATTTTATGGATCAACTGGCACGCCACGCACAATTTTGAGTGGGCGCACGATTGGGGAGGGGGGGTTGTAGGGCGTGGCATATCATATCAGGTTTGAGATTGATGATTTGTGGCTGATTTGTTGCAGCTCAAATTAAGTGGAAAGTCTGCTGCTGCTGCTGCTTCTGCTGCTTCTGCTGCTTCTGCTGCTGCTCTTGTAGTGTGCGTTTACTGCTCGTAAGCAGTGTGAAAATAACTTCAATTTGGCGTGCGCTGTTAATTAGACCATGACATGTTGTTTGTTCTTGCTGTGTGTGTGTGTGTGTGTGTGTGTGTTGTGTTGTGCTATGTTCTAACAACAAATGACGCCCACACAAATCACAGCAATTGCTGGCTGACTGCGATAAATAACTGCCGCAATTGAAGTACAATTTCTACACAGCAAAAACTAAAATGTTTTCCATAACTCAAAATGCGAATCGCTAAAAAAAATATTTACACAAGTAAATAAATACAATTTGAGCATAATTTGAATATCAACACAATCTGAAGTATTTTGATTTAAAAAAAAAAGTGATTAAATGTTTTTATATTAGATATATATTTACATAGCATTCAGCAATTGACACAGTGCACAATATTGCATTATGTCATTAGCTAAATGTTACAATTGGGTTCGAAATGTGTATTTAAAGATATTAATTAGATATAAATAGATAGTCTACCACAGATTTTGCAGCTAGTCGAGCAGATTCGCATATGAACACAGTATGTGTTTTTTCTCTCTGTCTAGCTTAGCCACGCCTTCGTCTCCGATATACAATCCTTTGTGTTTTTTTTTTCTTATGCAAATCCACATGCCATATATACACAGGGTGTCCATGGTGAATATTTGAGACCTTTCGCCGATTCCCGTTTATCCGTCCGTTTGTCCGTCCGCTTGTCCGTCCGTGTATTCGTTAGTTTGTTTCGCTAGCCGTTGGGTTGGTTATATTGTAATAAACGCAATTTGTGCCATGAATTATTACTGCGGCGCTGGCCAAAACGGATGTGCGAACGCAAGCAATACAAATGGCAAATAAGGCGCAAAATGCAATTGCAAAGCGCTCTTCAAGGATTTTTGCTCGCGGCGCAAAGGCGGCGCGCGGGCGTGGCCAGCCGTTAGGCAAGTGGCAAGTTTGTAGTTACTTTATAGTTTTATTTTGCTGCTGTTGTTGTTGTTGTTGTTGTTGTTGTTTTTTCTGCATTTTTTGTTTGCAACATGAACTGACGTAAACTTTAACGGAACTTTGTAGTTTTCATTGGAATAAACTACATTTTCCGACGCATTTCGTTTGGCATTTAGTGGCCAGGGAAGCTGACTGCTCGGCAAATTGAAAAAGCAATTTATCAAAAACGCAAAGCAATTGAAAATGGTGTGTTGAATTTTTTATTGATTGATTGATTGGCGGTTTCATTAATATTGATTGCGCTAAATTGCATTTTCATTTAAAAAGTGCTTATCTGTATGATGTGTATGTGTATTGAGTTGGTAAATGTAATTTAATAGTAAATCGATAAGGGATATATAAATTTTAATGATCTTAATATTACAATTTAAACATTAGTTAGCTGTGTTCTCAAATTATAATGCTGAGTTCTTCAGCTGAGTTCTAGTTAAATTAAATATATTATTATTGTTATATATTATTAAATATACAGTTTCGAGCAGAGTTTCAATTTACAACATTTACCAATACTGACAGCTAATTACAAATTCTGCACAATTTTGTGTGGAAATGTTGCAGACACTCGCATAACCAATAAAAAAAATAATAAAAGCAATCCTGTCAACGGCAGTTGTTTGACTGAAAAGCCGCAAAGCAAAGTTGCAGCCACAAAACTAATCGAAAAAGACAGGCGAAACGAAATAAATGGCTAAAAGCCAAAAGCATCGAATGCCAGACTTTCAATTCAAGCTAAACGCCTAAGGGGCCATTGGCTACACAAAAGGCAAACACAAATACACACACACACACACACACACACACACAGACTGAGAGCCAAAATGGCAACAAAATGGCGCCTTTTCGTTTTGAGTTGCCACGTTTTGTTGCCATGGCAGCAGCAGCAGCAGCAGCAGCAACAGCAGCAGCCTCTGTCGCCAGCCAGAATCTACTCGCAATGCGATTTTCATTGTTTGCTGTTGTTGTTGTTGTTTGGGCCAAAATGGCGGCCAGTTTAAATGCAATGGCAACAGCATAAAATATAATGGCGTCCAATGATAAATAATGGCGCAAATTTGTGCAGTCAAAACAGGAAATGCTCGTAGAAAACTAAACGACAAATGGAATAATAACACCGAATCACAGACAAACACAGAGACGAAGAGCAGGACAAAGCGAGACAGAGACAGAGAGAGAGGGAGAGGGAGAGGGAGAAAGAGAGAGAGGGAGGGAGGCATTCAGCTAGACAAGCTGGCGAAATGCGAAAAGTAAACACAGACAAGAGTAGCGCTAACTCCGCAACAACCCCTGGAATTCCTCCTGCGCCAACCCCCCTCCCAAAAAAAGAGGCAGAAGAAACTCCATACACCGCCCCCGCCCCCCTCCCCCAAGACAAGCAAAAGGAAAAGTTATGTATAACTAAACACTTGATGGGGTAAAAGTTTGCCAACAATTGAGCTTATTTTTCTTATTCTTTTTGATTTTCGTCTGTTTTTTTTTATTATTTGGCCAACGCTAGACAAAATGCGGCAAAGCGTTAACATTGTTAAACTGTAGTTGTTGTTAATCCGTTAATTTTGTTGTTGCTCAACACTGGTGTTGCCAACAAGCCAAGCTTATCGTAATTCATAGCCAGTCTCTGAATAACTTGAGCGACTTAAAGTCGAAACAATTTAACTTTGCAGACATTGAGCGATATTTTCTATATGTATATCTGAGATCGGAGTAGCCATAGATATGCATATATATTTCAGCACACATTAACACATTTAAACACATAAATATTATAATTGGAATTTGCTGGGATATAAATCATATTTTCCATATACTAATTAAATATTGCTTAACATCAAAAATCGGACTAAACTAATACGTATTTTGCAACCGAGTCCAACAGAAATGAAATTGAATTTATGCTTATTGGAAACTTTAAAATTGATTGGATTTAACTTGTATATTTCAGCTACGCAAACAATATATCTGGAAATACAATTTTATTCATATTAGCCTAGAAATGTTTCTGTCATTTCTCATCAAAAATGCCAATAAAATAATCCTCAGCCACAATTATTTAGAGAATTTCTCACAGTTAACTGAAGTTTTTCTTTTTTTTTGAATTTTGTGTTTTTTTTTTATTTGAATTCCAAAATGAATTTCTATCGTGGAATAAATTGTGAAATCTCGACTTTAATGCATTTTATTCTCAGATTTCTGATTTTTATGTTCAATGATTTTATTTTAATCAAAATATATGAATGCTCAGCAAAAACTGGCGGAAACAGCACAAATATCAGCTAAATTTCAACTTTTCATTATTTTGCATGTTATTTATATTATTTTTTATTTGTTATTATTTTTTTTTTTTTTTTTTTGTTGAATTCTTTATTCGAAGTGAATGCGAAAATGTTGCACTAAAAACAAATTGAGTTTTGATGGCAACCACTTTTATTGCATACACTCAGTCGGACAAAGGCGTGAGGAGAGGGAGTAACAACTACCTAATACTCTGTACTCTGTAAGGAGCTTAAGACTCTTTCGAAGTCATCGATTTTCACATTTCAAAAAACCTAAGAAAACAATTTGTTGACCTTAATTTGAAAAGGAAAACAAATTTTGGCAAATAAACACTAAAATGTTCTTCACTGGAAAAAAAGGCAATTTACTTATTTTTTCACAACTGCGAACAGTGTATAAGAAACGTTGTTTATGGCAGCATTTTACAGGTACTTTGGGCAGACTGCCAAAAAAAAAAGAAAAGAAAAAAGCCGGAAACCTCCCCCCCAGAAACCTAATCATAAACAGAAAACAGCATTTGCCACGCCCAGTTGTAAAAATTGTACGCTTCACTTGACCAGAAAGCAATTCCAATTTTCCAAAGCATACTGTGCAGGGCCTCGCGCAAGAGGAACGTTTGTGCTACAAATTTGAAAGCTGTAGCAACAACCAAACAAACAATCAAACAATAAACACTGTTTGTAAATATGCTTCTCGTTTGGTTTAACTCGCTTTCGCCATTTGCAAACTGATCCACATAGTCAAACTTAAGTGGATAGTAAAATATTACAAGCTGTCTCTCTTGTTGCTTTTGTGTGTCTCTCGAGTGTTGTGTTCAGTTTCGCACTCGCAAATACAAAAGACGAATACACATCGATATATCCAAAAGAAACACATGAGTAATTTTTCTTGTTAACTGATTTTCACACGTAACACAACCTGATGCCATTTTCATGTTCATTATTGATTTGCTTAAAACAATTTGGTGCATGTTGCATGTTGTTGTTGGCAAATTCAAGTTGATTTCAAGTTGTTTTTCACCTGTCAGATTTACTTTTAGTTTCACTTTAATTGAGTTATTGATTAGCCTTACTGCAAAAATAGATAACAGAATCGAAATGATTTTTCACATTAAACTTGCAACAATTTTATTTAGTTCCAAAAGGACATAAGAAAGAAATTTAATTTAAGATTGGCATGCTAAATTGTGGTTAGAAAAATGATTGTTGTTAAACCGAATCGTTTTACAGTTCCGGTTCCAGCACGTAAAATGCGTAAATATTTTTTATATTTTTGTAACTGGCTCTTAAATTCTAATTTCCAATCGATAAAGTTTCGGTCTCGATGCCTGTCATAAAGTGCAATCAAATAAAACAGAGCAGATTACCTAAATGGGTAATTCTTGTTTTTAAACCATTCTTACTGCTTGCAGCTTAACAATGCCAAATATTCTTAATTCCTACTAAAAACAAAATAATAGCAATTCAAAGTCCAATTTATTTAATGCCCCCCAAAATGAGCTGTCAACTTTTTTGTTGTTGCGCATTTTCTGTGAAAAATTCTTTAAATAATTGCTGCAGAAACCGCACTTATCTCAAATTCAATTTGAATGCAATTCTAATTACATATTTGACAGCCAACCCTCAACAACAACAACAATAGGCTACAACAAAATCAGCAATATAATCCTTAACAATCAAATTGACTGTCAAAATTGTTGGCTAGCTAAGCGATTTGCATTTTTAATTTGGGTTAAGATTGCTCAACTTACACACACATACAGTGTTGCGAGTGTATGTGTGTATATATATATATATATATATATATAGTTTTCAAAGGTAGTCCCCAAGTCAAAAACCCAGCTGTGTGGCACACTTGTTGTTCCATTGTTTTTACAAGTTGTTCGCTGCCATCCAAGGTTGCACAACAACAATAACAACAACAGCATCTCCAACATCTACAACCAGAAACTACAACTTAACATACACTTAGAGAAAATGTTGTATTTCAACTAGTCGCAAAATATTATTCACAACATTTTGCTGTGTTCGAATTTCAAGCACAATTTAAATATTAAATATTCTTGATTGGATTTTTAATAACCAGCATATTCGAAGTTAAACCTGAACTATAATTCGTCATTTTTGTGAGAATCAATCTATATCTTAGCATAACGAAACCAACTACCGATAAAATATTTGAAAAATTTCGACTTATTTGTATTCAAACACTTAAACAAGTCTCAGGTTTTTTCCTCCGAATTTTATTTAATTTCCAACTGTTTTTTTGTTTTTTTTTGTTGCTCTGTATACTCGACTTATACCAAGAATTTTGTAGGAAATTGCTCAGTGGTGTTTTCTTCGAGTGCAGTCACACAGAAATTTATATGCGAACAATATATGAATTTTATGTAGCGTAAACTAAAACTTGCTAAACATTTTGCATGCTCGACTGTCACATTGAAAAGCTCGCAGATGTGCAACTTCTCCTCACCACCCACCCACCATTATTTGCCCCCTTTTTAGCCTGCCCCGTCGCGTGTCACGTTGAGCATATAGAAAATTTGTTGCCGCGAAACTTTTCGCTGTGCGATTTCCACAGCGTGGCAGCAGCAGCTCTTCAAAATTTAGGCCAAAACACTTTGGAGCCAGAAGAGCATCGCGATGCAACAGCAGCAGCAGCAGCCCTGCGAGGTCGGCCAGCGAATGGATGAATGAATGAATGAATGAATGGGTGGACGGAAGGATGGATGGATGGATGGCAACTGCTGCAGCCCCAAATAAGAGCAACACCAGCAACACCAGCAACACCAAAAATATCAGCAGTGTGGTTAACAAGAAAATGAAAGCAATGCCATAAATGATATTTACTCAATGTTTTATTTTAGTTTATTTCATTGCTCGTATTTTTGCACAACTTGTGCAAAACATGTGCTTCATAATTCAGCTGGGCAACTTTTGAAATTCAACGGAATATTTAAATGAGAAAAAGGGGTTCGAAAAGTAAAATAAAAAAAATATATAAAAATCCTTGTTGTACATCATTTACTCTCCTGATTTCTCTCTCTCTCTGTCTCTTTCTTTCTCGCTGTCATCTGTAATTTATTCGCCTGCATTTTCCAGTTTCCACTTTATGTTGCAAAATTAGTAAACAACAAAACAAAAATAACTGAAATATAATCGTAAAAAAACTAAATGAATGCTTGAATAATGTTCGAATTGTGACATAAATTTGGTTTCATGGTAAACTTTAAGCACGAATTGTATTTAAAAACAGTGAGTCTAAAAAAAGCGCTTTAGTTTTAATAGATTTATGGTTCTGGATAGATTCTATCTGTCGCCGAATGTGATTTATTTAGATTAAATTGGTGTCTGTGTCTCAAATCAGTTGCACATGATTAAAAGTTTAGATTAATCATTTCAGGCACTTTTGGCACATCAACTAACAATATAATATTTAAGCTCTGGTTTTTTAAAAAAGTCGGTTCAGTTTAAATAGTAAGAAGTATCTTACAAATGGTATATATATACTTTATGGGCATACAATATTAATGCACAATCAAATATTAACCATAAAAATGGCAACAGATTTGGGCAAATGTTGCAAATGCCAAACATTTTACATGTGTGTGTGTGTGTGTGTGGGTGAAAGATGAAGCACTTTGCAACCAACTTAAGCCAACTTAAGTGTCTTTCTTGCATGCATATAAAGCAAGAAATTAATGCTTAATTGGGCGAGTTGCTTTTCTCTGTCAAGCAGCAAACAGCAGTTCATTTGCATGTGTGTGTGTGTGTGTGTGTGTGTTTGTTATGTAATTACAACTTTGTAACTCGATTTCATGACTTGGCGTGAGCGCAAAACTTAAAATTTCCATATTCATAATTTACGAGGCAGAAGACGCACAAGTTGCACTCACAATTTCATCTTCTTCACCACCTCATTTATGTTGTTGGCAATAAAAATTAGTAATACTGTTGCACAGTTGCATGCTCGACACTCCACAGCTGCAGTTTATGACGTTTTTATCTAAGTTGTATTTCAAACAAGCTCCTCCACTTTTCCTCTCCAGACACCTTGCACACCTTCAAGACTTTTAGCTGCTCCGCTCGAAACTTTTGGCGTGTCCTGTTTCTCTGATATTATCGCGACATTAGTTTTACCTGAGCATTTTTTTCTCGTGTTCGTGTTCGCCACACAAAGTTGGTATCGAAAACCAAAAATAAAATGTAAAAGTAAAAGTAAAACAGTTGCATCCTGTGAGAGAGTCAAACTTAATAATAGCATGAATGGGACACAAGTCAGCCAACTTTTTCGTTTCGTTTTTCCAATCTCTGAGTTTGAAGCTGCCACTTGCCACAAGCCACTATCCACCTGCAACATCCCGCCTCTAGGGAACAAGAACAAGCAACTGCATTGCTTTACATTAAGAACGATCCCCTTTTGCTGCACAACAACAACAACAAGAACAACAACAACAAACTGTGTCCTGTTTCAGCAACAATTGTTGTTTGTTTTGTGTGTTTTGCATGCGTGCAAAGTTTTCATATTTCATGCATCGCATAAATTTCATGCCTCGACCCTTTTGTTAGTGGCACACAAAATAATAAAGGAAAACACGGGAAGGAACAATTTCAGATATCAGAATACCTTTAACAAGATTGGGACTAGGGAATACCCTATACTCAGCTGGCAATTGATGGCGAGATATACGCTACATTTAACAAAGTTATCAGCTGAAACTAATCTCAATTAAGTTACATTTTGCGTGTATAGATTTAACATTAAAATTGGGACTAGGGAATACCCTATACTCAGCTGGCAATTGATGGGGCGGTATACATAAGAGCATTCCATTTGACAAACACATCAGCTTAAATTAATCCCAATTAAGTCACATTAACATCGAGTCAGAGACGTGATTTAAAATTTTCACAATTTACTTTTGAGTGGTTTTTAAGCATCCAAAAAGTGAAATAATCTCAATGTGTGAATGATTTAGTGGAATGTAACACAAACTTTGTTATTGCCTGTATGATATAAGTATGAATGCTTAACGAAAACATTCATTTCATCACATAGAAATCAATGATTGGAATTCATTTAATTTATTTTATATATATTTATATTAATTATATTATATATATATATGTTAATGTCTCTCTTCTCTTTGCAGTCTTTAAGATTGGCAGACCTATACAAATACATATATATATATATATATATATGCATATAAATATGCCATCTTTATCCTGCTTACACAGATTTCACACTTCTCCTTCTACTCATATATTTACAGGGTATGCGCAATAACAGTTACCCTTTCCCTTTCGCACTCGTTTCTTTTTTTTTTGTTAGCACTTTTACCTTTTCTCTTCCAGTTATGTTTGGCTGCATGGCCTCTGTGCATTAGTAAAGGGTAAATGGTAAAGGAATGCCAAAGCATAAAAAAACGACATCAAGAACAGAAATCAACCCTTCAAGCGATGCATACATTTCTGCTGCTGTATTATTTTCTTGGTCAAAACAATGCGCTTGCAAATTGCTAAAACAAACACACGCTCCATTCAAGTGGAGCAACGCAATCAACTTCCCTCCAACATAGCTAACCTCGCCCCTTGCCCCTTGCCACACGCCCCTTGCCCCACTCTCCTCATCCTCACTGTTGAATAACTACAGTGTTTGAAATCAGTATCAAATCATGCGTTTATTCTTAACAAAGACCCCAATTCGTATGTGTTTTTCGGGAGGGGAGGGGAAAGGCGAAAGGATCCCTTTTAATTGTTACGAGCCCTTTTTTTTCTGTTGGACTTGGCACGCGACCCCTGAAATAAGCACAGCTCTGGCATGCTCTCTGGCAGCACATTCTCTCTATCTCTCTCGCTCTCTCTCTCTATCTCGCTATCTCTCGCTCTCTCTCGCTCTCTCGTCTGCGTCTGCTCAGCAGCTGTTTGTCATTCCAATTTCGTTTCATTTCATTTCGTTTCACTAGCAGTCTCTCTCCTGGTTGCTCTCTCTCTCTCTCTCTCTCAGTCGCTCTCTCTATCTATGTCTCTGTCTGATGTGTATTGGCGTAGCATTTTAAATGAATGAAAAATGTTTGTCGTACATTTTGTTGTACTTGGCTTAACAGGAAACTAGAAAATTGGAGAAAAACTAACTAACAAGTTGCCTACGCATTTTTAAGTGTTATTTGTTTTTTTTTTTTTTAGATATTTGTTTTTTGATGTTTTTTTTTTTTTTTTGGGTTCCATTCTGCTAAATGAATTATGTTTATATGGCATTTATGTCCTGGCGCGCACAAGTGGCCCAACAGTTCGTCTCTCTCTCCCTCTCTGTCTCTGTCCCACTCTTCCCGTCGTGGCATCCAATTTATTACTATGTAGTTTTTTTCTTTCATTGTTGCCTGTGCGTGACAAACATGAACTCGAGTTGCAAGAGGCAGCAACCGTAACAATCAGTACTACTACACATGTGTGCAACGCATACCAAATTTGAAGTACCTCCCTCTTCCCAGATACATGATATATAGATATATATATATATGTGCTTGTGTGTGAATAGTTCTGGTCGAATAGTATTGATTGGTTAGATGGCAAGTGCCTTGGGATAAGGATAATGATTTTCGAGTCGGGTATTTGTTGTCAAGTGGCTTGTTGAGTTTCCTTTTGTTTTTCAAATTACGACACTTGAGAAGTTTTCGACTTTCGAGTGTTCTAAAGTATTCCATACACAATTATTAGTAACAGATCTGATACTGAGAAATTTGTTGTGCTCTGAGCAGACTTCGATTGTCGCTTATATGTATATATTATATTATAAGTTCTAAGTAAACTACAAGTTGCAGTAATACGGATAACTTGTGTGAGCCACAAGCAGCTTTCATGCAACATATGCAATTCTGTACTCTGTAGTGTTGCAAAGTGGATGGATAAAGCGCAATCCGTGCAGCAACTCAATCCAAAATAATCACTTCACAACTTTCATTGCACTTAAGAACCGCATGCATATTTAATAAGCTCAATCTTCTTTCGAGTGAGCATTAAGAAAACCAATAAAAATTGTATGCAAAATCAACAGTGAAGCACAAAGAAATAAAAAAGCGAACAGTTGAAATGCAACGAAGTTCGTGCAACAGCAAACATCAATGAATTTATGAAACATTTTTAATTAACTGGCAGACAGACAGACAGAGAGAACTATAAAAAGTCACAGCTAGCAGATCCCAACAGCCCCCCCCCCCTCCCTACCCCCACAATATGTCCAGTCACCAACAGCTGCCCAGACCCAAAACGAGACCCAGTCAACAATGCCCATCACAGTTAGCGAGTGCAATGCGGAAAAAGAGCAGCAGCTGCAAACAGAAACAATGCGAAATCTATGTTCTTGTCGAGATAATGATAGACTAGCAGATACTCTGTTTAGTATCAGTGAGTAGAGTCTAAAAACATTCTTCAATTTTGTGTTATGAGAGTAAAATAAACTAAATTTAAAAATTAATAAAATCTTATATTAAATTTATCTCTTATCTCATCTCTTATCTACAAATATATAACGAATGTTAAAGCCAATTCTTTGCGTATTATCTTCCTTCTTAATGTATGACTTTCCTTATCGCCAAATCATAAACTTTAAAGAACTTGTTGAGGATTTATTTTAAATTTTATTTTAAATTTTATTTTAAGTATTGACTTTTATTTTATAACAATGAAATAACTTGTAAATTTAATATTTTTTTAAAAGTTTTTTAAGACAAAAATGAATAGCATTTTCATATTATCAGCTGCATTTTACAGGGTATATGGCGACAGACATTTAAGTTATAGACGGCTGCTGCTGTGTATGTGCGTGTGTGTGTGTATGTGTGTATGTGTGAAGCGAGTGTATATTTTTTTAACAATTGATTAGCCTGTCTGTCAGCTAGTTGAACTTTTTGTGACTCATGTCAAATTGGCAACATTGGCAACATTGGCAACATTGGCAACATTGGCAACATTGGCACCAATGACGTTTGGTCACTTGTGCTTACCCAGCGAATCAGCGATGCGAAGAAACATTGAAAGAGACAGTCAGTCAGACAGACAACCAGTCAGTCAGTCAGTCAGTCATTCATTCTGTCAGTCAGTCAGGTAGATGGATAGACAGATAGGCAGATTGGTTGACACAATTGATTGGCTGCTCAGTTAAAGTCCTTTGCCATGTTTGTTCTTCTTTTAGAAATGCTCCAATATTTGCTTATTGAGTTACACTTGAAATAACTGGCCAGCAAATCAAATAAGAAACTGTTCCCACTCTCTCTCCCACTCTCTCTCTCTCTCTTACTCTCTCTACATATAGATTTATGTGTAGATATCCTGTGATATCCTTTGTGCTCACTTCGTATGTAATTACTTGTCATGACAATCAAATATTTGAATATCTACAGTGGGATTGAAGAAACCACACTTTATCCTTGCTTCTAAAATTCTGCTGAGTTTTCATTTGCAGCTATTTTTCTTTATTTTGACTGCTGTTGACAGTCCTAATGAAAATTCAATAGTTTCTGTGTGTGCGTGTGTGAGTGTGTGTGTGTTTTCCTTGTGGAAAATCTATGGGAAAATAACTTTGCGACATAGATGAAATTTGATTTGATTTATTTGGGCTTTGTTGCAGTCTATTTGAATATCATCTGCAATTTGAAAATGTTTAATGATTTTACCATTCAAAATTCCCATATAACTCCCCCCAAATTCATTCCATTTATTTTACATTTAGTCAATTTAATTGCTACTCCAGCTACAGTTTAGTTGCTGCATCTGCTTCATCGATTAAGGGACTGCTGCCCATTTGCTATGTGCCTTGTGCTGTCTGCTCAAATTTCATAATGTCTTCGCATTTAGCTGTCAAGGCCTCGAGACATTGAAATCACATTATGCAACCAAAGTGACATACCAGACAGAGACAGAGGCAGAGACAAAGAGAGTGACAGTGAGATAGAGAGAGAGAGAGAGAGAGAGAGAGAGAGAGACGAAGTGGGAAATCTGAAACTGACAGTCCAATTATGGATATCAAGCTGAGATTGTAATAAGACAATGCTTCGAACTGCGCCTAATTACAAAATCAGTGCCAGAACCTTGTACAACATTTTGAATATAGAGCAAAACAAACAAGAAAGTCGAAATCTATTTCAAAGTATCGATTGTAGTAGCTTATCTAAACGCTGCTTTTTTTTTATCAAAAAGGTTATCAGTTTCAGTCTGAACATAATCAATATATGAAATAACTTGAATCCAGCTCTTGCTGATATTACAAGTTTAGTGAATATGAAAGAAATAATGTATCTGTGTATAATATATATATATATATATATGTATCAATTGGAAGACTTATTTATATATGAAATTAAATCAACTTTATCTGCATATGAATTATAATCCATATTTAAAGTTTTTATAGTATTTTTGATTTACACAGCTTGACTAAATCGACTTGACTAAAACAAATTCATTTCAATGGATTTGGTTTATAATTATCGATAGTTATCGATAGTAACTATGCTGCTGGCTATTGAGGAATAATGTCAACGAAATATATATGCACAACACTCACCATTATGTCCCATATTCGTGATGATCACCCAAAAATCGATGGTCTTATCTGGACCCAGTTCCTCGTAGTCCCACTTCTTCTTGACACGGACAGCGCCATTTGTTTCGACCGTTACCCATGGATTATCGTCGCGTATTTTGAACGTCTCCTTGTCCGTTTCCTTTTCCAATTGGAATACGGATTTGCCTTCCGTATCGCCATCGGCTTCGGTGAATTCGATACGTTTTGTGGGACGGACAGCTCGTGTCACGCGTCGCTTTTCACGATGATGCGAATGTGCGTTGACCACATCGTGCTCCAAATGTTGCATGATGAACGACACCGGTTCGGGTGCCAGGAATTCGAGTAGCACTTTGGCTGGCTGAGCACTGAGCAGACTTGGATAGCGCAAATCGTGGGCAATCACCTCGAGGAGCAGTTCACTGGCCGATGGTTCACCGGCCAACATTAGTTCACCCGTTTGGGGCACAATGATGACCACATTGCTGGGCGATTTCAAGCGATACGCAATCTTATCGCCATCGGCATCGGTCGCCTCCACTTTACCCAAAATTGCAAATCGCTGCCAACTAATGCTATTGTTGCCCTCCATATTCAATGACTTCTTGCCGGCAATAGCGAATTTATAATCCTGCGATTTGAATACGGGTCGATTATCGTTCTCATCGAGCACAGTGATTTGAATTTTCGACACTGTCTTGTCGAGGCCACCCACATCGGATGCCTCCACAGAGAGATCATAGTGCGCACGCTCCTCCCGATCCAACGGACGATTGGTGACCAGCCACACACCGGACTCATCATCGCCCTCAATTGTCAACGATTTGGCATTCGATTGAACATTCTGATTGGCACGTCGCTCCTGCAGGGCAAAGGCATCGTTCACATTGCCATCGATGATCGTGTAGCGCACCTTCTTCGGTTTGGCCAACTCCTCATCCAGAATGGAGCCACTGAATGCCTGCATTAGGGGTACGCCCCTAACACGAGTGCCAGCCGGATGATTTTCACGCACCTCACCGCTGGCATCGAGCAGGGCGCCCGAGAAGCGCAACATATCCTTGCGATGCATCACAAACAGTTGCAAGTTGTGCGTATTTGTGGCATTCGGCGTCTGTTCGACAACAATCAGTTGAACGGGTCGATTAATTAGTGGCGATATATCCGCTGTGGTCATAACAACGCCATCATCGAGCACTGTGAAATATTTCGAATAATCGCTGTCCAGCATGTGATAGGCAGCAGCAGTTGCTGTTGCTGTTGCTCTTGCTGCTGTCTTATTGTGATGCTGTTGCTGTTGCAGCGGATGCGTTTTGAATTTCTTGATGCTAAATCCCGGATACGTATCGTGTGGCAATACTAGCGACATTTCACTGTGCTGCTGCTGCTGCTGTTGCTGTTGCAGTTGCAGTTGCTGCTGTTGGGGCAAAATACTTTCCACATCGCCCGGACTGCCAGCGAGCATTCGAGCTGCATTCTCTGCACTGAGTCCGGCATAGCTAGTTGGTGGCTGTTGTTGCTGTTGTTGGTGCTGTTGCTCGGCTGTTGTTGCCACAGTTAGCAGCAACAGTGGCAGCAACAGTGGCAGCATCATTGACAGCAACATCTGTGGCATGCTTTTAATGCGTATTCTTTCCAATTGATATCCTCCTCGCCACTTGGGCGCCAACGGGCAACGTCGTGCCGCCATTTTTTGACTGGTGGCACGCGTTGAGCGTTGTTGTTGTTGTTGCCTCAGTTGTTCTTCCTTGTATTATTATTGTTGTTATTATTGCTTCCTGCTTGCGTCAATATAATTATGAGAATTTTCCCGTCTTAATTATTGATTTTACACGTTGCACACTCGCAAATTATTCATTGAGTTTGCTTTTGACCCTTTTGGGTTTGTTTTAGATGCGAATATACTCTAAATACCCCTTTACTCTTGGCTTAATCAATTCATCTTTGCTGTAATGAGAAAGGGAGAGACTTGCGTTAGAGAATGTAGAGATTTTTGGTTTTCTTTCTTATAATAAAAGTATTTTATTTGATTGTATATGTAAGAAAACTAATATGGAATCCAAAAAGTATTTTTAGGAATTGGCAAATTGATTTTATGAGTTTTCGCATCAATGCAAAATCAAAATAAATAAAATCTAATTTTTGTGCAATATGCATAAAATAATAAAAAGCAAATAGAAATAAATTAAATCTGATAAATCTGGCAATTACATAATTCAAATATTTTTATGCAAGATCTAAACTTTCAAATCATTTTCCTCATCTACAAATATGCTATGTAGCTAATAAATATATATAAAAAAAAACCTTATTTATTTTCCTTTTGGTTTTGTTGCATAATGTTGCATACAATATTTATGTACTTTTTGTTGCATTCTTTCGGTCGATTCGGTTGACATTTCAATATAAAATTAAAAATAAATAAAATCTCCAACCACTTAATTAGTAAAAATCGAATCGAAATGATTAAATATTAATTGGACAATTTCGAACATGATTTATAAAATAAACTAGCCAATTAAAGGCACAATAGAAAATGTTAACTGTTTTTATTTCCTCATTTGACATTAAAAGGGAGCTCTGAATTTGCTTTGACATCATTTGACTGGCGACATTTTCAACAACTTAATCAAGTTTTCATTGATTTTGTAAGCAAATGGAGAGTGCACAACTAACAAATACTCTGTAGCATATAGTCATAATAACATTGAGCTGAGAAGGGCTTCATCAAAAAAACCAAACTTTCAAATATTTGTTGCATTTTACCAATATTTTCACTCTGTTTTATATGCTTAGTTTGAAAGTATTTTATGTTCACAGGGTATACAAACTGTGAACTTTTCACATTTTAATTGGTTGTGAGTGCAACATGGCGCACAAAATGTTGCACAAAGCACCAACTTTTTAATGACATTAGCAGCAAATTATTAAATATTCACGAATGTTTCGGCACACACACACAGAGAGAGAGAGAGAGAGAGAGAGTGGGGGAAAGGGTTAGAAGCTGTCGCTGTCTCTGCTGCTGACAGCTTGTTGCAGAGTCAAGGCTTTTGTGCTGAATTTCAAATGTTGTTTGTTGTATTTTTGTTGTAGTTTTGAGGTGTTTTTGAGTTGCCCTTTGATGTGTTGCGCTGCACGATGACATGCTCTACATAAGTAAGCCTCAACAGCATTTGTATTATAATTATTACGAATTTTGGTTTTCATTCTTTTTTTCCACCCCATAAAGAGGGAAATGTGTGTGTGTGTGTGTGCCACACATGGCCGCCCTTGAAAATGTGCTCTGTGTGTGTGAACATTATTTTAATTACCCAAGTGCGGATCAGAGTCTGCCGGCTCGGCACGCACCCTGTCATTTAAGCCCTAACAAAGGTTCGCTTCGAATTTACAACAGCTGCGCAGGCGCCGCCTCATATTATCAAATACACACACACATATATATATATATATATATATCTATATATATATATATTGGCCGTTTCACGTTACTCAGTTGGACGAGTCGCGCAATGTGTTGACAATAGTTTTATTTGCTTTTTACGCGTAATTATCGGCAGGATTTCAGCTTCAGCAAATGCACTTTACTCCAGAGGGAGACACACACAAAGAGAGAGAGAGAATATGCAGAGAGAAAGAGATAGATAGAAAGAGAGCAGCTGAGTGAACAGTCGTGTCATTAATCTAACGATCAAATATAACAAGCCACGTTAATTATTGACTTTGTCAGCGAATGAAACATTGACAAATTGTTAAGTTGATTGCGTAATTGTATAGAATATAGGATAGTCATAGATTAGATGGGAAGACTTCCTACCAGACGAATACAATTTATATGGAATACATATGCAACATTTTATATTTCATCTATGAGTAATGTTTTCGAGTTTTCGTAGAAGTGAGCACCAGAAATAAATACAAACATCTGTGATTTTTTTTTGGAAAAGGGAGCAACTGACAAATTGTCATCAGCATCAACTTAAAATATAATTAGATGCACATGTAAATATCACATTCTTTTTAAATATGAAATATTAAAATATAAGCATATTAACTTAAGTTTTTGAAATGTTTAACAGATCCAATTTAAAATAAATAATAATAAATATAATCAATTCCTAAACTGCAGTAGTAATAAGGAAAGCAGTCATCAAACAAACCTCAGCAACTTGTGATTCTGTCATAATTAAGCTGAAGCTACTTTCAACTTTAACTAACTTTAACTATCTATTAATCAATCAATACATTTATCTATCCATAAATTATTTAAATGCAATTATACATAATTTGTTAAGTTTTTCCTTGTATACGATACACAAATCCAGTGTGATTAAATCAGTCTGCGATTCTTTGCCAATTTATGACTAATACACAATTCGAGTTTTGCTTTCCAGAGTTCTAGCCACAAATATTCCATTCCAATCAATTTTTAATGAGACATGGCAAACATTGCATAAAACTTTTGATAGTTGTTGTTGTTGTTGATATTTTACTGCTCTTAATATGGAATTTATTATATATGTATATATATATAGAGAGAGAGAGTCTCCCATCAAATTGACTATGTGGCAATCAAGTGGACAGACTCAAACGCATATTGGTCAAATTGTTGGTTGGTTTTCTATGGGAATGTTCGCCAAATATAAAAAGGACGTCGAGTGGTAAACGAATTCAAACGACCATAACGACTTTGTTTGTGCGGGTGGCCCAGAAGCGGGGCAGTGAATAAAATGCCATGAATTTTAATTGCATGCCGGCCAAAAATCAATAAAAACTTGATAGAGGCAAAAGATATTGATATTGAAATGGGTATCGGTATTGATATTGGTAATGGTATCAGTATTGGTATTGGTATTGGTATTAGTATTGGTATTATCGTATCGTATCGAAAAGCGACAATTAAAGCATCATTAAGCAAGTTTCTTTTTATGATTATTATTTGGCATTGGCCGCATGCAGTTAATAACCGAAATATTTGAGCTGTTTCAAATATTTATGACAACACACACAAAAGGGCTGTCCCGCCAGGCACGCGTTAATGCAATGCACAGTTGGCCAGCTGAATCTAGCTTTTGTTACCATACCAAATAGAAAATAAATAATATTAATGTGTGGCCTGTTTTTATTGTATCTTCGTTTTTTTTTTTTTTGTTTTTTTTTTTGGACTTTATGTCGCCGTTATTGTTGAGCTACTGAAAACTTGTGTAAAACGCTGCCTACATTTAAAATTCTAATAAACAATGTACGCGCCTTGGTTCAAAAGACGGCCCAAAAGTTATGGCAACAAATACAAATGAAATAAATATGAGATGATCGAGAGAGCTCGACGGGGAGACACCCTAAGCACAGTTGCTATATATACGAAACTAGTTCAATATGAATATCGATTTTGGTTAACAAAATTACATTACTACAATTGATAAATAACCGTAATAACATCTTTACAGCTGTGTCTTTTTTATTGTAAAATACACTTGATCTGCAGATGATATATATTATTATTTGCTAGAGACTTAAACTCCTTGATCTTAGAGCCCTTAAAGTCTAAGACTTTCGCTTGTTTGCCTCGGTATCTTTTGGATTATATTCTCGAGTCTGGTCATCTTCAAGCAGCATTGTCCACAGTTTTTAGATTGTGTAGGTTCGGACAGTCAATTTAGAAGTTATAATTCTTTACAGAAATACAGACAGACAATCAACTCATCTTCTTCTATGCCTATCAAGAATATATATCATCAATAGATACGTAAATGCTTTCACCCTGCCGCTGACATGCCTCTGTACAACTGCATTAAACCCATTCTTATACATTTTCAATGGGTATTTCAGATTGAAATTGAAAACAGACGTCATGCTTCGAATTCGGCTCCAATGGCACATATCACAGACCACAAATCACAGCAGGTGGTCTTTAGGCGTCGATTTTTAATCGATTTTAAATTGCTGGCAGCGTGTGGAGGATGGGCTGGCAAAAGAGCCGACAGCGTTGTCCGTTGTGGGCGTGACAAATCGACCTTAATGTTTGTCTAACAAAGCTTGTCTGAAGCCTTAAAGCCAAATTCAAAACGAATGCATAAAACAAGTAATTAATAGTTGTCGAGTGTTGCAAACAATTCAATTATAAAATGCAAGTAATACACATATTTATTATATCATTCTGATATGTGTTATATTATTTTCTTAGTTTATCATCCGCATAGCAAACATATTTGATATATTTAAATGTAAATTAATTTAAGCCCATAAATCCTTCTCAGCCGAGTATTTCTATCAACTTTGTTGTTTAACAGACAAAAAAATTAAATCTTTTTTTTTTTTTGGCTTTTGTCATTTTTTTTGTGTGAGCTGCTTTGGGCTGGCATTCTGCATCAATCAATTCAATGGTTGCATAAATATACATATCTAAAGCAAATCAAATTCCAATAAACTATATAATTTATTCATTTATGCCAAAATGTAACGCTACGCCGCAGTTTATTTTATTTTTATTTTTTCTTTCTTCATTTTTTTTTTTCGTCTCGAAACGTTTAAAACTTGTTTTTGGTATACGCTTTTTATCTTTGGATTTTTAATTAAGTGCCACTAAAAAATTTGCGTTTATCTGCTACGAAACGAAATACCAAAGAAGGAGAAAAAAAAACGACTTCATTTTGATTAATCAGCTGCGCTGCGAATCGCAAATGAATTTTGACGCCAATCAAATTAGTGAAAACAATGAATTTATTTAGTTTTTATAAAACTGAAAATGTATTTACAAAAAAAAAAAAAAGAGGCCAAAACAAATCATAAACGACTTACAACAAGCCCAGATCTCGATCTCGAACTCAATGGCAACAACGGGTTTGATTATTAGTGCTGTGCAAGCGAGCAAGTTATGCAAATCGCAGCGGCACTTGACAATTTGTTGGTTTAAAGTAGCTGTGGTAAGCAAACTGATTAGTAGATCGCATAGATAACACCCATTGATGGACTGAAGAATCTGGTACCGTTTTTCCCATCGTTTCATTTTCATCGCTAATTGCAATTAAGATGCAGACCCAAAGATAAACTCCAAAAAAGAAGGTGACAAATAAATTGATGTTGACAACACGAGTTGAGAATATAACACAGCACAACTCACAACTCGAAAGGCGTCGAAAGTGAATGGCAACTCTGACGCTCTGTTTCTTCTTCTGCTGCTGCCTATTCTTCTTCTACTTTGGGGGCATGTGGGCGTTGCTCGTAAATAATCAATTGGAATGTGGCCAGAGATTTGGTCATTTTATGGGCATTTGTCAGGTGTCAAATTGCGTTGGCTGCTGATATTTAGCTACTGGGGACATTTTTAATGACCCCAACAAACAAAATGCTTGAGTGAATAAAAATCACAATTGCATATTGAATTTCAAAACACTTTGAAACATTTTCGTATATAGACTTGTTTTGGTTTTTATATTTGCTTATACGCAAATTTGTGAACATAAAAATGACAACTTTACATTTTTGATTTGGCATATTTATTTTATATCTATGGCAAGTTCAACAAACTGTTTTTAATCTTTTTTCCCATCATAAAAACTTAACGAAAATCATTATTAAATTATCACAAAATTTGGGTCTTTTTTTTAAAAAGGGATCTCTAAACAATTGCTGCGGGCACAACCCCTATGTAGAAGAAATTATGTAAATTGAAACTAAGCATTTAGCAGGCAATTTAAAGCGTACAATAGGGAAGCACAGCACAACACACACACACACTCACACACATGCACATTGTATGTGTGCAACTTGGCATAAAATATTCAAGAACACTTTATCAAAAGGCGACAACGCGCATCCGACGTCCTGTGAAAATGAAGGATTTTTATATTTTCTATTTATACCATGAACCCATTTAAAAATTGCTTATACGGGTATAATGCACTTGTGCTAAGTTATGTAACAGGCAAGGCAAAAGCAAACACAAGCTCATAAAAGCTATATATATATATTATAGATGAAGTGTATTTAATTTAATTAACAACATTTTCCACTTTACAAATATCAATGTGAGAGTTACATTTTTAATAATTTCCTATTGGATCTGCATAATAAGTGAAACAACTGCAAACTGAAGCATTTTCTATACACATCAGCGACTAATTAATAGTTACTGGCTTGCTTAGGGTATCCTTCTAGTCGAGCACTCTCTACAATATCTAACCTACTTGTTTTTCTTGTTGTTGTGTTTGTCGCAGCGCGTGGCACTCACAATCAGACATCACAATACGTGAGATGAAAAATGTTGCACGACTCACCCCTTCACAGAGGGGCACAAAAGCACGCGCAAATCTGCTCTCAAATCCCAAATGCAGTAGACACACAGTCAGACACACACACACACGTATATATATATATATATATATATTTACAGGTAGACAACCACAGCGGACATTTGAAAATAAATAGAATACAAAAGGAGGGAAATATTTAGGTTTGGTTTTTTTGGGCACGGCGCCTGTTAAGCCAAGGGGTGTGCGAGTGTGTGTGTGTGCGAGTGTGTGTGTGTGCGAGTGTGTGTGAGTGTGTGTGTTGTGTTGTGTCTAGGGAGTGCGACTGAGGGTCGCCTATTATATCCGGCACGGATGACAAACGAAGTGCTTCATCAAACATGAATTGGACAAGGATTGCCGATGAGAGAGAGAGACAGAGAGGGATAGAAAAAGGAAGTGAGAAGGAGAATGAGAGAAAAGTAGCCCAGTTCTGGTCAAGAGTGAGAGAGAGAGAGAGATTGATTCAGATCAGACAATGATTAATTGAGCTGTTGTTTGGCTATTTAAATGCAAAATGACAGATTTCTTTTTTGCTGCGCTCTGGTAAATGAAATTCAGCGTAAAACTCATTAATGCAGGCCTTATTTATTGGCCACGCCAAGAGTCGACAGACGGCGACGAAAAAAAAAAGGCCAAGACCAGTGCAAACATTGGCCTGGGGGGACTATTGTCTCGGTTCCTGGACTGAAACGTGCCCATAAATAAAGTCATTACGCACTTTTCTGTATGCTTCACGTGCCAAAAGACGCAAATATTTGCATATCATGTGCAAAGGCAAGAAAAAAAAATAAATAAAATAAAAGACCCTGTCGAAAAGGGTAAACACAGTAGCCAGGCTCGTCTTGCTGGCCAAGAAGGCCAGGCATGGCCAGGTAACACGAGACGCTTAACTCGTTTGTCGGCTCCTGTCGCGACCAGCCCAGCCAGCCAGCCAGCCAGCCAGTCGGCCAGCCAGCAAGGTAACCAGCCAGGCAGGCAGAGTTCAGGTAGTAGCCCTACAAATGACGTGTTAACAACATTTGGTGACACGCCTCTGCTGCTGCTGCTGTTGCTGCTGCAACACACACACACATGTGCTCCTAATTGGGAATTCAGCGATAATGATGACTCTGAGCTGCATCGTAAGCCGCTTACGATTGGCCCACAAGAGACTCTCTGTTTTTGTTGTTATTGTTGTTGTTGTTGTTGTTGCAAGAAGGTAAGCGCCTACTTACCACTAACTGAGTTGTTGTTGTTTTATTTTTCATTTTCTTTGTGTGTTCACACTTTATAATGCTAATTTAGCACAGCCAGTCTATTCAGCAATTGGCTGCTAAGCTATTGATTTGTATGGGAAAATGTCTTGAGTTGAGTTGAGAGAGTGGGAGATCATTTAAATGTTGACAGCTATATGGAAAAAGTTATTTTTTTCTATGTGTATTGCGAGCGAGTTTTCAGATTAAGATGTCGTTTTTATTTAATGTGCTGAAGTTTTGACAATGTTTTTTTATTTACCTATTTCTAGGCAGAATTGTTATGTTAATGTAGGGTATCAAATTAGTAGCGAAACTGAAAACGGAATCTGAATAGAAAATCAAATTTGTTGTTTTTTTTTTGTTGTATATATACAGGAATCAATATTGAAACAAATTCATAAAACCGGAAGTGAAATACAATAAAAGTAAATTCTAATTCCTTTATAAAAACACATAAATACTAAATTGTATATTTAAATCAAGCGGGTCCTTTAACACTTAAAATTACAATTTAAACAGTGTAAGCTGCTTATCACAAAAATTTGTAATTACGAGTAAAACAATGCGCAACGCTAATTACTGTATTTACTGTATTTATAATATGCGATTACATATTGGTTGCTGTACGAAACAATTTCCATTATAAGCTCATTAAGTGGCGTCCCCCCCAAAGGCTTCCAAAAATGTATATCTCCCTCTGTGTGTGCGTGCTCTAATCACAATTTGGTCGATCAAAACGAGCCTCTGGCTACATATCTGAGCAGAGCAATTAAATTCCAATGGAGCACCTGAGTTCCCCTCCTTCCTCCCAAACGTTTAACTTTGGCCACGCCCCGCCTTTTATGTCTCGTGCCGCCTTTTAACTGCCTTCCTGGAAGCTGTTTGCTGGAAATTAACTTGGATTTTTTTTGTTTCTTTTCTCTTCTCTCTCGTTTTCTTCTCTCTTATTTATTTTTTGAGTGCTCCGAACGCCTGCAAGGTGTTGACTAGAGGTAATAACACCTTAATTAAATTTGCAGACAGCTCAAAAAAAAAAAAAAATTATAAAAAATAAAGGAAAGCCTTCAAGAGAAAAAGAAAAATCGCTTTGCGTGCCAAATGGCAAATTCCTTTGAGTGCCATTAAGAGAACTTGGCCAATTGCTGATTACATTGTTGCTGCAGCTGTTGCAGTGGAATTAAGTAATTTATTTATATTTGCGTTTAACATGCAATGCTTAAAGTGCCATTTGAAAGGTTTCTCCAGAAGCTATAAAAATTACAAATAACAAATTAAACATTTTTGCCAATGTGAAGAACGAAAAAATTTGTGATGATTTGTGTTTTCCCTTTTGCCTTTGAGTGATGAATCAAGCATGAAATGTGACCAAAAATGGCAACAAACCATGTCGTAATGCTACCAATGATAGTGCTAGAAATTCTGATACCCTGTACACAATTTGGAGCATGCTGAAATAGTCATCAAATATTGTTAGAACGCTCTGAAGAAAAATTGCACTGAACTTTTGAATTCCGCTTTACTTTCGACGGCAGCTTATTATTCAGAAAGTATATTTCTAGAAAACTGATATTTTATCATTTTAATTTCAGTTAACATTTGTTCTAAAATTTACATTCATTTATATTCTGACAAAGCACCCCTAAAACATAAATAATTTCCATGGATTTTCCTTGTTGGCCAGGTGCGGATGACCCCTCGGATTCTCTCAGTAATTGCCGACTCTCCTGCATTTTCTTTCTGCAGATGTGCATCTAGATTTCTCAATCCATTTATATTTACCAGCCACATATTTATTGTATATATTTTTTGTTGCTGGCCCAATTTGAGATTAATCTTAAAAAATTGATTGGATATCAACTTCTTTTATCTGATTCAACTGGAGCAAAAAATTCAACTGCAATTGCTACTTGGCAGCAAAATTTGACTACATTGATAAAGAGGAATCGGAGACACGTTTGAGACCTGTAAGGAAAAAAGGGAAATAAATTGAATATATTCGATTTATTTCATTTTGTTTACAGGGTAAAAAAACGAGCAAGAGAAACGAGAACTTGCAGCTACCCCATGTGCAGCAGCAGCAGCAGCAACAAATTGCACAAGCTGCTGGCAATGTGCCCAAGCAACAGCAACAGCAACAACAGCAGCAGCAGCAGATACAATGATGAGTGTCTGTTTGTAACCCCAACCAATCCCCCCACCCCCCATACCCACACCCTTGGCCAGCTGAGCACCTTCCGTCGCTGCCTAGCCGCACTTCCGGCGTCGTCATCGTTGTTGTTGTTGTTGTTGTTGTCGCGTCGCGTCGCAAAAAGTGCAATGCACTAAAATTGAATTTAAACAAAAAGAAAATGCACAATACAAAAACAAAAGCAACAGCAAAAGTAGAACGCAAACTGTTCTATCGAAGGGTGAAGAGAGGAGAGAGGAAAGAGCAGAGAGCAGAGGGGGGAAGGTAGAGACAGACTTTGGCTCGCCTCAAATCAATACGAATGTGAGTGAATGTGAATGTGAATGTGCATTCATTGTTGAGGTAGGGTGTTTCAAATGCACAACAGCTCAAAAGGCCATTCAACTTGCAACGTTTGTGGCATACGGAGGGTTGTTGCATGCCTCACCCCCTCTCCGCCTCCGCCTCCGTCTCTCTCTCTCTCCCTCTCTCTCTCTCTGTCTCTTTGTTCGCAATTGTGGAACTAGCATCAAGGTTAAATATTTGCATTTTATAGCATTTTGTTTACATTCCATTTAACTGGGTGTTTTTTTATTTATTTTTTACACAGTGAGCTGCAAAAGTATATTGATTTTGTACTATGATTTTGTTCTATCATTTGTTTTGCTTTCAGTTGAAAACTGTTGACGACGAAACCAATCAAAATTTTACTAATTAAAACAAATATGTGTTTTTATTACTTTCTTATATATTGGATTGCTTGCAACAATAAAAGTTATAGCGTGTCTAACATTTTAATTAATTGTTTTATTATTCTGAAAATAAAATTAGCCGATTCACTATTTTATTTGTGTCAGACGTTAATTTTTCCACTCGCATTGTTTTTAATAATGGAGACTCCAAAATGGAATCGCGAAATGTAAGCAATGTGAATTCGTGCGAAATGTTGCATCCAGGCGTGGAATCCGGCTATAAGACTAAATAATACGGATAAACGACTCATCTAGTGATGCTGCTCAAGTATGTGCTTAAAAATACTATGCAACATTGGAATATAATAATTAATAACAGGTTATATACAAATAAGAAAAAACACATATGAATCAATGCCAAAAAATTAATAAAATTATATTAAGAAACGCTCGACCAATGCATATGCAAACATTAAATTAAATATATATAAATAACAATTAATAAAACGCATTAAAACTAATATACACACAAAATGAGTATACTAAAAAAAAAATACTAATAACAATTAAATCCTTTTGTTCCTTATTAAACACACGCCAAAGCGAATTAAATGGAATATTCGATTTAATTCTCCTTTGAATTGCAACTAACATTTTGCGACTGTCCTGCAGCAATTCCATTGATTATCTGCTGCGCTGCTCGTGTTAATCCACCTTCTCCTGCATACAGCTAACACATAACTAACTAAAAAAAAAACAATAAAATCCTTTTGTTCCTTATTAAACACACGCCAAAGCGAATTAAATGGAATATTCGATTTAATTATCCTTTGAATTGCAACTAACATTTTGCGACTGTCCTGCATCAATTCCATTGATTATCTGCTGCGCTGCTCGTGTTAATCCACCTCCTCCTGCATATGGCTAACTCTCTTGCTCCCCTCTTGCTTTCACTCTCTCTCCCTTTCTCGCTTAAATGCTTTATTTTTTTATATTTTTGTTTGCTTTGTTCACGTATTTATGCGCAGTCACGCTGTTGCTGTCATTTCTTCTCAGTTTGCTTTCGCGTTGTTGCTGTTGTTGCCGCTGCGGCTGCTCTGAATGAATTTTACATTTTTATAGCACCCTTCTTTCAATTCTCCTTTTTTTTACTTTTTTTTTTTTTTTGTTACACTGTGCCGGCTACAAGCGTGGGGTGTCCCTGGGTACGTGTGTGTGTGTGTGTGTGTGTGTGTGTCGCAACCACTCATAACTTTTTTTTTCTTCTTTTTTGCTTTACTTTTGTGTTTTGCGTATGCGATTTGTCAAAAGAATTGCCGCACTCAGGTTGCTATTTGTCGTCGCCAAGCCCCTCGCCAACCATCACACCTCTCGCTCTCTCTCCCTCTATGACTCTCTCTTTGATTCGTTATTGCCACCCTGATGGGGCACAAAAAACGAGGATGCGTTGAGCGCAACTCACCCATAAATATCACATGCGAATTGTGCCGCCTGGCCAAAAGGGAAGCTCTCTCTCTCTCTCTCTCTCTGTATATATATATATATATATATATATATATTATATATATAATATATATATTCTCTAATAGTAGCCGCAATGCCGGCAAAAAAAAAAAAAAAAGAGGGCAATCACCCGTAGCAGAATCTTTGCCGTTGCCTTTGACTATGATTCTTGCCTGGGGTTGTAATTTCGATTGATTTTCATCTTTCTTGGAGTCTGGTTGCAGTGATAATATTCTCTCTGTGTGTGTGTCTGTTTATGTGTGTGTTAGTTTATGTGTTTGTGTGTGTGTGTGTGTGTGCACTTTGCTTCCTTGTCTTTGTCATTGTCTTTCAGCGACCCGCATGGCTCTTTCATTTGCCACAGAACGGCTTGATTTGCAGCTGCTGCCAATTTGTTGCAAGTGCCACTTGGCGAATAAATAAAGCAAGCGTCGGAGTTGCTGCTGCATATTTGAAACAATATGCAGATTAGCTGCTAATGCCAACTGCCTCCACTTCAAGCTTAAAACTGCTGCGGCTGCTGTTACAGCCACTTAAGTTTGATTGATTGTCGTGTGGACAGCAAAACAGCAACAACACTTTCTGTTTGTTTGCAAACTCTCTTCTTCTCCTTTTCAATCTCCTCTCCACTCCAGAGTCGGCAACTATAAAGAGTCCCCAGATAAATGATGCCCCAAAACGTTGTATGTGTGGCTATATTTCAAAATGCACAAGCTAAACTGCAAAACTTGCAAGGATAAAGATCTGAATAAAGATTCATTTATTTACAAAATACTTCAATTCTTTACAAAAATATATTTTGAGATTTTATTTACAAACAATTCTGGAGCAGTTTGAATAGAAAGAAAGCTTTAAATAATCAAATGAGTTTTGGTAGTAGTTGATATATTATTTACCTCTTGAAAGACAATAAGGTATCGCTCTGATAACGTTGACTTCAAAACTGAGTTATTGGTAAGTTTTTTAAGATTCTGTATTAATTATAAAACCAGTCAAATAAAAATGTGAATACAATCATACACAATACAAAACCGAGTATTTATCTGATAGTAGCACTGTAAGCCTCTTTTGACAACACAGACAAGCTTATAAACTATTATTATAATTTAAATATATTAAATGTGCTGAGGATTTGTACTTAAAAACCAAGCGAAAAGTTCTTTAAGTAGGAGTTTATTCAACCGAAGACTATAAAACAATATCTCTATAGTCTTTGATTCGACAAACTTGTTCGCGAAACATAATAAATTTGTATATTATTGTATATTATTTTCAAGTAGGGGTAGCTTTCCAAATAAGAAAGCTGTTTGTACATTTTCTTAAAGCAAGAAGTCCTACTTTCTGTTGCTAAGCTAAAGATTAACATTACTATCAATACTAATTTGGCAGAAAACTCTTCATAGTGAATACAAATTTGCTGCAAGTTCCGGCTTCTTAAATCGCATTCAATTTTTATGCATTTTTGCTTAAAACTAATGAAAAATCACAGAGGGGAAATGGGTTAAGGTGAAGGGGAAAGGGGGTAATTCTGATGAGCTCTGTAAATTGCGTGCGGGTCTTGCGTTTAATTGCTGTTGCCAGCTAATAAATTTTAATTGTCGTCAATTAGCAACGGAATGCAGTGGAAAATTTATAAAAAAAAAAAAGGAAAAAAGAGACAGACTAAAAAAAAATAAACAGAAAAGAAAGAAGAGCAATGCAAATTGGCGGGTGTTCCACAGTTTGTGGCAAGGCCTTCGCTCTCATTTAAAAGCGGATGCTGCAAATGCAGAAAAAGTATTATTAAAATATGCATTAGAAGCTGGCATAAAATGCCATTGAAGAGTCAGCCGAACTGACAAATATGCCATGCCACCAATATGAACAGCATGCCAAAGACACATTTTCCAGATGCAATTGAGAGACTGTGCAACTGTGCAACAAAGGCTGGATAACATGCGGTTCACATGTGTGGACAGCTCAGCAAAGAATTTCATTCATAAAGATTTAATTTTATTGCCACAAAATCGAAGCCAAAGGCGAAGCCGGTTGCAGGTCAAAAGCGAACCCAAAGACGGACGGACAGACATGCAGACAGACAGGCCAAGAAAGATTTATTGGCATTAAATATGGGCAAAGTACGCCTCTGGAATATCCGAGAGAAATACCAAAATTAAAAACATTGCCGTCTGTCAAACAGCACACATAAAATGTGAGAGGACTCTGCAAAAGTAAATAAATAATAATATGAAAAATACATACAAATATATATATACATATATATATATATATAAAATGCAGTCAAAGGATTGTCAGGAATGGAAATTCTACAAAATATGTTGCAGTTGTAAATTATTAATTGGTTATTCGAGTAAACAGTGAAGCAAGTTGTTTGCAACTTGATGTTGCTCAGCTGAAACAACAGCAACAACAATCAGCAAAAGTTTCCTCTCTCAGCGGATGAAACTATTTCCCAATCAACATCAACAATGCTCTCAATCCGTGTGCTGGAATACAATAAAATATCTGTGTCTCAATCTCGAGAGAATATTCAATTTTGGCGCCACAAACTTATAGTTGAGAAAGCTACTTTGTTGGCTGCGAAATCTGAGAAACAAACTTTTACTATATAAGATTTGACGAGAGATATGCAACTCTGAGGCACAACCGAACAAACTCTATATCAAGATTATACAAATGTTGCGAAATAAAGTCTTCGGGATGATTTTCAAGAGTGCACAATTAGTGACATTTGCTCAATGTAGCCCAAGAAGTCACCTAACCTAACTAGGTATAGTCTACTGGCTCTGAAGATATATCCTGTTAGAGAATGTCGAATTTCGATTCTGTTTCTGAGTTTAAGTCGGTAAATTTGGTTCTGGTTTTGTTTGCTTTCAATCTGGAATATATAATATAAATCTACATGATATGTGTGATATGCTTGTATAAATGATATTGTCAATGTATTATTTAAATGATCAACTATTGTAAGAACTGTCGGATGAGGAATATATTTTAAATATATTTAAAAATAAACCATCAAGCAAATCCTGAACATTTCTACACATTTGTTCAACTCAATTATTTAGTATTTATTTAATTTACAATTGTAAATTAAATAAAACAAGTGTGTTTAATAAATTTTGCACAGACAAACTAAAAGTTAATTTTTTTTTTGCAACGTGCAACGCCTTTTCCCATCAAAGGTCACAATGCTGAATTTACGGCATTTTACAGTGTAAACACAAAGTAGGAAAATTAAATTTACAATACAACAAATCATGGCAAGCAGAACGAATGAAAATAACGTGCGTAGAGCTTCTACAAGAAGAAGTAGATAACAAAAAAAAAGAATGGCGAGTTAAACTTTGGCTTCGAGTTCAAACAAATTGCATTTGTGGCCTCAGACTTGTCGCTTGAGTGGAAAATTGCTGGCTGAATTTGATATAGACAATTAGAGGTGCAGCACTAAGAAAAACAACAACAACAACAACAACTAACAAAATGGGGAGAGAAAAAATTAACTGCATATGAATGATAATTATCTTGATGATGACTGAAGACAGATGTTGCAAGATGGATAGCTCCCTTCCCAGTTGCCGTTCCAGCTTATTTTGCATACAATATTTCTTTTGCTCTACGGATTTTTATTATTTTGCATTCAATTTGACCGCAAAAAAAAAAAGTTAAGAAAAAAAGCCAATCAATAGTTATGACCCAATATTTCACGTGTTCTTCTTTCAGTTCTCGCGCCGCCGATCAATGAATATATATTTTTTTTTGTTTTGGTTTCTGTTGCAACGGGCCACAGTTCCGACCGCAATAAGTCAAATAGGAGGCCAGCGAGTCTTTATTATGTGCAACGCGCCAACCGCAGAGCAGAGCCCTCTTCAAAAGTGGCAACAACAGCAACCACAGCAACAAGCGGCGGCATGTTGGCGTCTGCATTGCTTTTGCGGCAGATAAGTCAATTATATTGACTGGGCCCAAATGGAATGAAAACACAAGCCACAAAGCCAATATCAAAGTTTCTCTCTAAGGTGCCAAAGAAGTTTTTATGTTTCTTCTTCTCCATTTTGGTTCCTCTCTTTTTGCTGTCATAGTTTTTTTACCCTTCTTTTTTATTTGTTGGTTTTTTTTTGCTGTCTGAAATATTCCCACAGCGAATTATTATGATTATTTTTTTGTTGCTGTTTTTGGGCTTTGCTTGGATGTGGACCAAGGCGATAACATCAACATAGCTGCCAATGGCTGTCAATGATTCAAAAGACGACGCGCAGTGGGACGAAAATTGTTGAGCGAGTGATGAAATTATATTCCGTTATGTTCAAGAATTTAACTATTTTGCTAAATTATAAACTTTAATTAGTATTTTAGATATTGATAAAATCAAAGATCTCATATAAATTGAAGAGTAGAGTCTATAAATTTGGATAGTCCATTACTGGTAACACCCTTTAACGAATGGAAAATGATTACGCCATGTCTCAAAATGCCATATCTCATTCAAAATTCTTTCAAAAATTTAAACAAAACTCAAAAGGTAAATTTCTAGTAGACTCCTGCTCAGATTTATGAATGGATTTCCTGGCCACGCCCAAAATTTGATGTATTAGCAAACATTAAATGATTCATGGCAAGTTTACACTTGTAGTTTGCCACAATAATACTCGCACCACTGTGCAACATTGTGCCACACTTTGCTTATGCTCCTGCACCTCCTCCCCCACCTCCTCCGTCGACTGCTGGGCAGACGCGGCTTTATTATTTTCTGACTGGCACGTAGATTTATGTATATATATTATTTTGTTGTTGTTGTTGTTGTTGTTGTTTTTGTTTTTGTTCATAAAGCATCTTCGAAACGCTTTCAGGCTTTGACTTTTCGTTTGTTGTTGTTGCTGTTGTTTTTACTCAAAGTGTAGACGCAATTTACTGATTACATTATTGCCGGCAAATTGCTAGATGTTGTTGTTGTTGATTTTTGTTGCCGGTTATTATTGACTGTCGAATTATAGTTATTATTTTTTTATTATTATTTTTTTTTTAATATGATTTTCAATCAAATGAACATTTTGACAAACAATTTGCGCTGTGATTTATGTGAAACTGTCAAAGATTAACGTTTCCAGCCAATGAATAAGCAGTTTCTCTATATCTTAAAGCATCCAACAATAATCTTTGGCAATTTATTAAAAAGTGATGAAAGTCTGTATACCTCTCTTTTTCTGTCCCCGTATATCTTAAAACATATACCAATAATTTCATTCAATTTACAGATCAATAAAATACTTTAAAAATTTCATATAAACTCTAAAAATGTTCCCTCTCCTTCTCTCTCTCTCTCTCTCTCTCTTTTTCTCTATTCCTCTTTTAACATATTTAACATTTTAGCGTTTAAAATTCCACATTTAATATACAAAAAATGTGTAAATAAACTTTTAAAACTATTTCTAAGAATTTCAAAGCAGGTAAAGAAAACTTACATTGTTTCCTATTGACTTCTCTCTTCCCCTCTAATTCTTTCTCTCTGTTTGTCTCTCTGTTTGTCTCACTCTCTCATCAAACATATAACTGTAATAATTCATTAAAAGAACCATATCAAATCAAAGGCACACAAACTATTCTAAATGTCGCAAGTGTTTAGTGAAAACCGGAAAAAATTTCTGCGCGCTTTCTCTCTATCTCCCTCCCTCCATCCCTACCCAACACACTCTCTCTCTTGCACAAAAGCAAACAATAAAGCAAATAGCAGAAAACCGGCAAGAAAGTCCAAGCAAAAGCAAAGTGCCAAGAACAAGTGCGGCCAGCAGCAGCAGAGCAGCAGCAGCAGCAGACGAGCAGCGAAAACATAGCAGCAGGAGAGGAGTTACAGCAGCAGCAGCAGAAGCAGCAGCAGAGCAACAGCGACAGAGCAGTAGCAGCAGCAGCGCCAGCACAGCAGCAGAGCAGCGCCAGAGCAGCAGCAACAGCAGAGCATCAAAAGCGCCAGCAAAGCAGCGCCAGAGCAGTGCCAGAGCAGCATAAGCAGAGCAACAGCGACAGAGCAGCGCCAGAGCAGCAGCAGCAGAGCAGCAGCAGCATCAGACGAATGCTCCAAGAAGAAAGAGAGAGCAAAAGAGAGCGCGCTGCGCACAAAGTCTGCAAAATGAACCAAGCTCAGTTTCTCTCTCCCTCTCGCTCTCTCTCCCTTTTCGGCTGCACTGACTGTCTGTCAACAACTGCGCAAAAAACAACCCACCATAAAGCACACACACACATGTGTTTGCATGTAGTAGTAGTTGTAGAAATTTTGCAGACGCATTGCTAGCAATTCCTGTGCACATAGTAAGAATAATACTACAAAGGAGTATTTCACTTGCTGATAAGCGACAGCAAAGGGGGGGGGGGGGGGGGGGCTTGGGGGACGAGGAAAGGAGCGGGAATTGATGGGAAAAGGCGCGCCAGACGAGGGGTGGGGGGAGTTTGTGCTTGTTGGAATCGATCGATTTTTCATGTCTCAAAAAAAGTGCTGCATACGCACAGGAGCAGTCAAAGAGAGCGAGAAAAAGCGAGAGAGAGAGTGCGATAGAGAGAGAGAGAGAGAGTAAGAGAGCGTCGAGCTCCAACAAGCAAGTGTGTGTGAGCGTGTGTGTGCGTGTTAGTGTGCGACGTGTATGTACATGTCTAAGGTGTGTTAACCTCAAATGTGCGCACACACGCACACACACACACACAGTTACATACACTCACACACACTCACTCACACTAAAATCGGAGCATTTAACAATCTTATTATTTTTCTTTTGCACGCTTTTGCTACAGGTAAAGTAAATGTTTTATTATAAATAAATTATTGCAAAATAACAAGAAAACAAAGAAGTAACTTAAATTTTTGCATATTTTTTAGGGAATTTTACAAAACTTTTTAAAGCTCAAAAAGCGGCACGCAATGAATTAAAGACACTTTAATTTTGCTAGTTTTAAATGGCAATAATAATATAAATTAAAAAAAATAACTGTTTATTTTGCTTACTTTTGTTTTGAATCCTTTGCTTTGCCGAAATTTCGAACACAAAACAGCTACTAATCCAAAAAATATTGATTTTCATGCGGTTTGCGTCGTTTGCGTGTTTTTTATTCTATTTCTTCCTTTTTCTTATTATTTTCTTTTGCAACGAGTTTTTCTCGCTTTTCTCGCGTTTGTTTAGTTTTGCAATGAAGCACACAAATCACTAGCTTTCACTTTGCCATATATATTTCCATACATATTTATATATATAGCATAATTTCCAATGCTTTTTCTTTTGCTTTCTTTTGTTGGTATTCGATTCTGGCTGCAGTTGAAATATTTGTTGAGGTTATTATTTTATATAGAATTTTTGCTTATTCTTTTTCTTGGCATTTTTGTTTAATAATTTTTCACTGTGCCCATTTGCAATAAACACACACACGCACACACATCAACACACACACACACACACAAACGCGGCGCGCGAGAGAGAGAAGGAGAGAGAGAGGTGTGTGTGTGTCTCTTGTATATTCATATATATATATCTATATATATATATATATATATATATGTAATTCGTATGTTTTTGCATTCAGTTAGTTGCGCGGCGCTAACTGAAAGCAGAAAAGGACCGTTTGTGTGAATTTTTGTCGTGCAACACTGCGACACCGTTGTCCTGCCACAAGCAACTCAGTCGACACAATGAGCGGGCGAGCTGGCTGGAAAAGTTCTCGGAGCCGTTCAAATAAAAGTGTGTTGAAAAACTCTGCCTAGGCTGACAAAATTTCCCACCACCAACAACAAAAAATAATTAAATGTGTGCAGCGAGAGCAGAATTGGAAAACACAGAGAGGGACCACAGAGAGCAAGAGACCGGGTACGAGAGAGGAAGAGAGAGAGAGCGTGCGAGAGAAAGAGAGAGAGAGAGAGAGAGACACACACACATCATCTGTTTGGTAGTCCTCTTGGACATCCTTAGACTAGCATATCCTGCAGCCAGCCGCAGATGAAACTTCCTGACTTCCTACAACTCTCCTTTTTGCCACTTAGAATGCGCCCCTGTCGACCACACACACACACATCCCCACCGCCTTCCCACTCTAGCCTTTTGCCATGTTGTTTAGCAGTATTTGTATAATATCCTGTATTTTCATGAGTTTCCGCTAGTCTCTCGTTTTGGTTACATTTTCATCTGTCTATTTTTTTTTAAAGTTTCTTTTATTAATGTATTTTTTATTTCTTCCTTTTTGGCAGCTGAGGAGCCGCTTTTAATAACTCGTTGAAAGCGTTGACTTTGGCTTTGGCCTGGACTATTTAGCCAGCTTGGAAATGTAAGCAAGTCAACAGCACAAACTAGGCTTAAGTTAACACTCTAAAATATCAACAACTTTCGACTTATTTTTTCATGTTGTTGTTGCAAGTGGACGCAATTTAAAAGAGTGAATTCTATATTCTAAATAAATATATAATAATTTATTTTAATTAAAGTATACTTTTTGCATGTTGCAGCTTAAATCAACATTGTATTTTAATATATTTATTTATTTATATCGCTTTCAGGTTTGGAAGGCAATTTTTTGTTCAATTTCTGAATATCTGAAGTTCTTTTTAACATTCTTTCTTAGCTTTCAAAAAGTATCGTATAGTTCTCCTTTATAATTTATAGGATTGTCTCTTAAGTTTCGCAGTTAACTAAATTATATTTTGAAACATTATAAAACGAACAACAACTAGCAAGGCTAACCGTTAGAAATAGCCGTTAGCCACACCCTGTGTGTGTTAAGTTATAAAGTCAACGGCAGGCAAAAATTTCCAAATAAAAAAGACACAGTTTAAAACTACGACTCGTAAATACTGATTTGCATGAATGCGGCAGCATTAAATGAAATTTCCATCTCACTGAAGTAAAAAACAGAGAGAGAGAGAGAGAGAGGGGGAGATGTGCAGTTAAAAATTATAATACGCTCCAATATAATATGATATGCACAAACGATATATGTACGTATATATATATATATATATATACCGCTAAGGAGCCCAACAGCGACAGTTATGCACACAATAAACGTTCACATAATCTTGGTAAATTTAGCATGAAATCAACGAATAAAATCATAGAAAATAATATTAAAAAAAAAAAGAAAAAAAATATATGAGAAGGACGCGTCAGGAAGTTGGCCCCAGCTGCAATGGCAAAAAGCAAGCGTAAGGAAAGAAGGGAAACGAAGCACGTAAAATGCGCGCCATATGATGAAGTAAACACACACACACACACACACATACACAAAGAAAGGACACAAGAAGAACAAAAAAGTTGAAATACTAGAAGAAAAGTAAGCGAAAAAAAGAGCAGGCAGCGAAATGGGAACACGACAAGTGGGAAATGCACACCAACAAAAACAAGAAAAAAACAAAAAAACTAAATGCACACACACACACCCACACACCCACACACATGTAAACAGAGTTGTACACAATTTCGTGCTGGAGTCTGCAGTCAGCCAAAGTACCGTTAGTCCAATCAGACGCCAAACACGAGACGAGACGAGAGCGAGCGAATAAAAGGAGCGAGAGAGAAAAAAAACAACACGCACCGCACGCGACGCCAGCAAACGGAATTCTGAGTGGAACTTAATGTTGACAGCAGGCAAGGAGCGCTAACGGAACGTTCTGGCAAATGGAACGGAACAACGGAACACGACAGAGAATAGAACACACGAGACGCGACTGGGTTGTCTGTGTGTGTGTTTTACTGTAATTAAGCGCCAGCAATGCGTAGGTTTTTTTTTTTTTGGGCAATACTTGTGGACGGACCACCAAGGGTTAAGGTGGTCGGGGAAGTTTTGTCTTAGGCAACGGTTTTCGGGTTAAGGCTGTTTTAATTTCAAATTTAAAAGGCACACAGCAATTAATTAACCCCAAAGCTGTCACATTAAAATCTGCAGCTAAAGAAACGAAATGAAAAGTGAGCTTGGCATGGGAGAGAGGGGGGGCGGGGGGGGAAGGGTAGGGGAAGGGGTTGAGTGTCTGGCTAATCATGTTGTTGAGTTGGCAAAAAGTTTAGTGGCAAATCCAGACAAAGGTGGACGAAATGCGAATTAAATCTAGCTGCTGAGAAGAAAACGTGCCACAAATGCAAACAAATGTTGCACACACAAATTGGAGGGTACTTTAGTCAAATGTGTAGCAAACCATGTGAACAATGCGAATGTCACACTAAATGTGGCAGAGGAAATATATTAGATAAAATAGCAACTAACGAATATTAATATAAATAATATTAGTTAATAAAATCTATCATATTAATGGATATATTTGAAAATGTTAATTTGACTGTAGTTAATTTGAATAATATTAGTTAATTGTTGTCAAGAGTTGACACTCTAAGTTGATTATTAATTTACATAAATTTGAATTTAAATATTCATTATTGATTATAAATATTATAAATTTGATTAGAAGACATTTGGCTTCTCTGAGACCTGATTTGGTGCCGCTGCCCAGCTTAATTGTCATCTATGTCTCTTTTCGTCTTTCTATGCCACAGTTAGAAGCATTTGTGTCAAAATCCTATCTTAGGACAAGACTATTAACTAGTCTAAGTTAGTCTAGCCTGGGCCGCACCGCACAAAATAAACTTTTTTTTTTTTTTTATTTTATTTATACAAAGCAAACTTTGAAAACAATTTTCCACCAATCCATTTAATTGCCTCACTAAAATCCACCCTCAATAAAGTATTTAAAGACTTTGAAGTGCCGATTTGACGATCTCACGCTCAACATGCCGAACAGTTTCACTTAGGTGACATAAGGTGTCGATATGGCGACCATAAATTAATGTCAATTCATTTGAGTCAGTCAGCTATCAGTTATCATGTGCACTAGTAGTATAGTCCTGCCACAAATTGAGGCAAGTTCGATGAGTAATGAACTGCTGACAAATGAAAATGTCACAACACAGCAACAAATGAAGCGCATTAAATGGAAATGTTGCGCTCAACTTATTGTGACATCAAAATGCATTTAAAACCAACAACAACAAAAAATAATATAAAAAAATCGACCACTAAAACAATGGCAACAAAAATGAATATAATTATGGGTGCACTATGAAATACCCTGTAGGCAGTTTGGAAAAAAAAATATGTATATATATAAGTAATATATATAAATAAAATATGAATAATTCATTATCAAAAGTGGAAAATTAATTGGATTTTTTATATGTGTGTCGGCATACCCTGTGTTTATTTACGCCTGGTTTAGGGTATTAAAAAGACAAGGAAGCGACAACAACAACAAAAATACACACACGCAAAACGAGGCAGACGCAGACAGAAGCCACTGCAGCAGCGGCAGCAACAGCAGCAGCAGCAGCAGATGTTGCACAATGAGAAAGAGCAAGGGTAAGCGATACCTAGTGAGTTTTAAAGCGCTTCCCCCGCCCCCACCCCCCTCTTTATATAATTATGTGATCAACAGCAGCCGCAACAGCAGATCACAAGTTAAAGTCAAAGCCAGGGGCAGGCAATGTCAAAGCCGCATGCCACAGCGACCACAAAAAAGATGCTGGTCTCCGAGCTGATCCCAATAATGTCATCAACCACGCATGTTCCCACATTGTGCATGCACCCACAAACACGAAGGGTGTGGTGAGAGGAGAGGGGGGGGGGCGGGGGTTGGAGACGAACGGGGCAGTTAAGACATTAAATGATGGATAAGCATTTGAGATAAAGTCAAAATAATAAAAAATTAATGTGCGCGTGCGTGAATGTTGCAAAGATGTTGAGAGGCAGACAGAGAGACAGAGAGACAGAGAGAGAGAGAGAGAGAGAAAGAGAAAGAGAGAGAGGGAGAGCAAACGGAAAGGTCAACTATTTATTAAATCCAATGAATTTGAACCTTTTATGAGGGCAGACAGTCGCCCATATGCCCGAAACTAAATGCATTGTTTTCCAGTCCACACGAAAATAATCCAAATACCGAGCCGTGAGGCATAAACAAAACATGTGCGTGCAATGTGTGCACAAATGTTGCACCAACCAACAGACGACGAGGCGTTGGAGCAGCCAGCACAATATAAATTTAAAACAAAAAGAATTGAACTTAAAGTCAGCTAGGGCATCAGCAGGGCATCAGCAGGATATCAGACAGACAGACAGACAAGCAGACAGACAGACAGCGACTGAGACGATTTGTATGCCCTGCCTTAAATGCAAAATTACCCATTTTTGTATTTAGCTTTCTCTACTTTGATTTAATGTGGAATAATATCAGTCGACACAAAAAAAAATACAAGAAACGAAAAAAATGAAAATTAAAACAATAATGTTTTTAAGTTGTATTTAATTGAAAAAACTCAAACAGATCCAAAATAAAATAGTAGTTAAAATGACTTAATTAAAATGCCCAACTAGAAATGTATGCGATAATATTATTCATCGGAGATTATCATTGACAGATAGATAACTAGACACATTTTCAGTATAAATTCTCGTCTACCATGGAAAGTACAACTTCATTTCACGTTTTTGTATAACTATTTTGTATCAATTTGCAGCAACAATAAGCGTTAAAATTTGAACAGACATGTTTCCATTGCCTATCAAATATAGCTTGGCATATTATTGATCAGCTTTATTTGATTCCAACAAGAGCAGTTAATAAATATGCACTTCATTAACCTAAATGTATTTGCATATTGATCAAATCACAATTAGCAAAAAGCAGCATGCTAATTGAAGCACCTCCACTATTTATATATACTCATAGAAGTAATTATATATATATTATATAAATATATATGCAAAGGTAGGTAACCAGCCGGGTATATCACCTAAAACTATGCACATCCCTTGCCTCTTTTTGTTAGACATAAAATCAAAGAAATGAAGAAAGCAGAACTTAGTCAAATTTGTTAAAATAAATTGAAGAAAAATCGAGTGATTGTTCCTATTAAAGCTACATATGCAGATATAGTATTACAATTAACAATCAACTGAGGAGTTGGTTAGCATAACTTGCTAATATAAAACAACTCATCTTTCGACCGATCGTGTCTACTTTAGTTATATATGCTATATTCTTCCGATCCGCTAGTCTGCTGCTGCCTGCTGCAAATAGCTTATAAGTTATATTATTATATTATATAGTTATATTCCTAACAGCTGCCTGTAGGGTATCTCCAAGTCGAGGACTCACCTGTTAGCTACGATAAAAGAAACGTGCAACAACAACAACAAGAGCAAAAAGAAGGCGCGAAGTTGTTGCGTCGACAGCTATCAATATTTATCGACACTTCGTATCGGAAACAGGGATTTTCTGCTGCGGTCAAAAGGAAAAAACCAAAAGCAAAAAACCAAAATGAAAAGCAATTAAATTTTGTTGCGCCTTTTACGGAATTTTAATGAGGCAAATTATGCTGAAATAACTTGCATCAAACAAGTGGTGCGAAATAATCCAAATATAAACGAAAAATGCCAAGAAAAATCGGAGCAAGAGTCAGGCTGTGGTGGGGAAGGGGGGGGGGGGGGGGGGGGGGGGAAAGGCCTGGATGGGTATTTGCGTTTAAAAAAAAAAAGAAAGAAATTCCAGTCGCTTCCAATGTAAATAAACATATTTTGTGATATTTTGTTTTTGTTGCGGTTTGCTTGGTTGCATCTTGTTACACAAATAAGAAAACGCTCCATGAATACTAAATGTGGAATATTTACCCAATATATATATATCTATATATATATATATAGATAGACAAATTTTGTGGCGTGCTTGCGTCTTGGCCATTGGACGATGAAAATTTAATGCCCAAATATTGCAAAAAGAAGAGAAAAACAAAACAAAAATCAAACAACAACATAAATCTTTAAGTTGGTCTTTATGATCAAAATATGAGCAAATAAATTGAGTTAAAATTGTGCTTTGCAATAAATAAATATAACTTTATCTTTATGCAATCTTATGAATGATTTAAATATTTTAATTTACACAAATAAATATGAAAAAACCAGTGAGAATGTTGCAGTGTGGTCAAAAAAATGTATTTACCAATCTTAGCAGAAGGACGCTAGTAATCTAAATGCCAAGTTTGTTCATTTTAGCTATATATTTGAGGAAGATGTAGAATTGGGCGGAAAACTTGTTGGTCGATCTTTAAAAAACATATTCAGCAATCTTCAATGCAAATTTTGTGACTGCAGCTTTAAAATTGTTTAATCGATTTGAATTTATCAATGTTATCGATTTCCTCCAAAATTGAGCTCAATACGGACATAGACTACATATATGCTCAATTTTTAGATCCCTAGCTTGAAAGAAGACGTCAACTTAGATTAAATTAAAACTAATTAATAACTAAATTGAAGCAACTCTTTCACTTAATAATATTACTACTAAAAGTTGATTATTTGCTTACCTTAGTTATAGTATTAAGTCCACAATACAAGTAGGCAATATAATATCTGAGAGGTATATGCATTATCTACAAAGCAAAAGAAAAATAATAATTGATGTTAATTGAAGAACAAACGAACAACCTTAAAAGGTTTTTCTTTCTGTTGGAGTTTCGAACTACGCTGGAAATATTTCCATAACACTCGAAATCTTTTAGAGTATTTATAAATACAAAAAAAAAACTAGCTCCAGGCTTGTTTGTAAGATTCAAAACGATTCCTTTTGTACAACATTGGTTCTAGAATATACAACCGAGTATAAAAGTAAAATAGATTTAAATATTAATAGAAATAAACATTTCATTTTTTAGGTTTTCGCTTCACAAAATGTTTGCCAGGCACATCTCAAATGCGAACTGATATCGAAAATGTTTCTCCATTTTGACAGTATGTTGACTATAAGCATTATTCTTATTCTTATCCCAGCTTTGGACACATATGCATATCTGCTCGAATATAATGCCATAATTCCATTATGGCCTCACACATGTGAAGCACTTGTGCTCCTCATCCTGTTCGTCCTGTAACTGTACAGTTTAACATTCATCTTCATTTCACAACTAAGAAACACAGCAAACAGCAAACAGCAACAGCAACAGCAACAGCAATAACAATCAGACATTGCTTTGGAATCTGGAGTTGGCTGTTACCAGCTGGACACATGCCACTGACACTCCTCTCCTGGCTAAGGACATGCTCAACACAGACGGCAAACTGACAAGTGGATACACAGTGAACAGATATTTGTACTTCCTGTTTCAAATTTAAACCCAAAGAAACTGAAAATGTTGATTGAAACAAGACTTATTTCAGTAGTTATGCTTTTACTAATGTGGAGCAATAAGTAGAATCTGCGGAACTTACCACAATAGAATTAAACACCCTATATATGTGGACTCATCCGGCTGGACTCACTTCCAATCACTGTCCGGAGAAACTGACATGGCCAACTGCTGTCCAACCTAACCTAGTCTTTACCCCCTGCACAGGCCACTTTCGTTTGATGTGCACTTTGACACGAATTAAAGATGACATCTCCGACTCTAATAAGTTATATATAGATTCGTGATCAAGTAAGATTCAAGCAAGAGCAGATAATCTGTACTACAAACTGAGAGTTTAAGTGAGTTGGCAGACTTAAAGCTTGCCACATGTGTGTGCAATTCAAAAAAGTGTCAAGCTTTTTGCAAAGTTCGATTTTCTGTCACGTTGTTTTTTACAATGAAAATGTTATGTTTTCTCGTAAAATTGTTTAATCTGCAACTGCACTTTAGGCAGCTATAATAGTACGTTTCCAAACATCAGAAGGTGTTGAAACTAACGCTTCCAATCTCTCCTCTCTGTCTCTCGCTCGTCTCTCTTTCTGTCTCCATTTCTCTCGCATTTTCTGACAGTTCCTGCGATTTCACACTCGAGTCGAGGCACGTTCGTTTTGTCAGACTCTTACACAGCTGCTCTTGGCCAGGTTTCACTTTTGTGGCTGCTAAAGTGGCGCATTTTGTTAATGCGTATTTTTTATTTATTTATATGTACATATATGTTATGTGAAGTGTTTTCTTTAAAGTTCCTACTCAATGCTCATTAGCTTTCAAAGTGTTTGACCAAAGTGGAAATATAGAAAAACATCATTCAATTTGTCTGTCAGATAGAAATCAACTAAAAGAAACCAGAGACTCATTTTTGTTGTGCAAGTTTATTACAAATAAACAATTTGGCTTTTTTATTTGACTTAATTATGTTTGTGAGCAATTTATTATTGAATGATATGATTTATTTATATATTCGTAAGATATAATTCACATAAAGCAAGTACATTTCCCTCCAGATTTAATTTCTAATCATTATTTTTAAGATAGATATCTTTTTGGGTTCAGTGTTAAGTTGACTATCGACTTCAAGGCTCTCTAAGAAAAGTAGGTTCAAATAAAGCTAAATTGTCTAGTTTTCTGAATAAAATATTTCTCCTCTCCTTCAGCTATTTTCTTTCTTATCTTTTATATAGCTTCGAATAAAAATCGTAATTCTCTTCGATTCTGTTCCCTTCTACTATAAATTCTCTTCTCTTCCAATTTTTTAAACCAATTTTTGGCATTTGCTGCGCATCTGGCCATAAAAAGATAAATGCTCAAAAGCAGTTTCAAGTTCGACAGTTAACAAAACGCAAATATAGCAAAATTCCAGCAGACTTTTGGGAGCCACTCTATCTACTCTTTATCTGTGTGCCTTATTGTGTGTGTAAGTGTGTGTGTGTGTGTGTGTGTAAGTGTGTGTGTGTGTTTTAGTGTGTTCTTGAAATAATGACAATGCGAACAAATATTTACAATTGATATGTCGTCTGGGTTGGCATTTCGCAATGTGCGTAGACTGAGAAATGTCAACTGACAACAGAGCCAAGTGCTAAACTGGGCTAACAAGCAGACAAGGCAGGCTCATTGTTATTATTGTTGTTGTTGTTGTTGTTATCGTTATTGTTGTCAGTTGTGGCTTTTGTGTGTATAATAAATTGAAATTGAATTAGCAAATGCTTTGGCGCTCACAACTTTCTTAATTAAAACTCAATTGCTGAAAATGCCTGGCAGCCTGAAGTGAAAAATAAAAACAACAAAAAAAAAACAATTAAACAACTAAACAGCAGCAACAACATGCTAAATATTTTCCTCACCCAGTGGAAAGCTCAAAGATGGTTGACAAATGCTTTCAATGCTAAACAAAGTTGCTGGAAACACTTCTATTTCGATATTTGTTTGGATTTTGGGTTTCCAATTCTGCTGAATAAAGTATAATTATTATACTAATAATAATAATAAAAATAATTACTTTTAAATACAAAATAAATAAAAATAAAAATACAAATCACAAGCTATTTTCTTTACACCTATTTCACTGTACAGGTATTTTCTAAGTATTAATAATTTTGAATTTATGTTCCAATTTCAATTGCAATGCTGATTCTCAATAGATAAACATGCGTTTCCGATTTCGTTTCGAATTCGGGTTTGACACCCTACAATAGGATATAGCCAGCATTTATCCAGCCAGTCATAAAAACTTAACTCATAAGGCCAACTGCAACTTTTTGCTGCTGAGCTTCTTCCATAAGTTGTGTTTGCCAAAGAAACAAAAACCCAACTAAAACTGCTGCGTTGTGGCAAAACTTTCTTAATAGATTTTCGCCCACCGATGAACTTTTTTATTCCGCCTTTTATTTCTGTTATTGAAACACACACACACAGACACACACACACACACACAGACAGACAGACACACACAAAACGACTGCTACTCAAAATTATAATGTGTTTTTCTTCATTTGCTAGAACTACAACGACGATTGCTGCTCGGGCAACATTGCTTTTCATTTGTGCAGCATCCTGACAATCTCTAAATGTGTTTCAGTTGCTTCCACACACAAAGGTTACTTAGAGTGGGCAGCACAGTGTGTTGCTAGGTTCCCATTCACAAATAAACAAGCAAGAACTTTCTTCTCGACAAATAGAAAGAGACAGAGAGAGACAGAGAGAGAGAGAGAGAAAGAGAGAGACAGAGTTTGACTCCGATCTACCCCGGAACAATAGTCTAAGCCATGCATAAGTTAGATTGAATTTATTTGAATAAAATCTTGACTTGAGTTCACAAACTTTCCACACACTCATAATTTGGTAAAACCTGAAGTAAAATCCAGAAATTTTTGATTATGATTTAACCTTTAGATTAAAACTGCATTCAAGGAAGTTATTTAAATCATGTTATACCCTTAAAAAGTGTTGAATTTTTCGAAAAAGGTCAACATGCAATTCTAGCTCAAAAAATAATGTTGAATTCTCTCCAAACAACAAAAAAACAAAGGCACAAATCTTTCCCTTATCATAACTTGCTCAAAATTACTTTTAATAATGGATTTATATGTATATACTATATTTCAAGTTGAAAAGCTGTTTTTCGGCCAAACATCAATATTAAAAATGTATATCAAAGCTGATAAGCTTTAAAGGAAAAAAAAAGGCCAACTTCAAATAAACTAACTACTTGTTTAAGTAATCAACCATTTTTAAGGCAAAAGTTAATACCTTAAGCCTTAAGTTGAACACACACACGCACACACAGCATTTAAGCCGCATGTGAGTGTGTGTGTGTGTGTGTGTGTGTTATTTGCCACACTTTTTCGAGCGAAAGAGCTTAATCTTCATTTGGTCTTCTATTAAAATGGTATGCATCATACTGAAAACTGAGAACTGAGAAACGAATACGGAAAAGCTTCAGCTTCACTTTGTAATTTCTACTCACTTTTCTCACCTCTTTTCGTGTCTGTCACGAAACTCAATTAGAATGAACGAGCTGATGTGAAAGGCACTGCAACAACCGGTTACTCAATATGCACCCGGACAAACACACACAGATACACACACACACACACACACACACACATTGTTGGTAATCCTGCACAACATACATCGTTTGAGCTGTGAGAACAAAACCGAAACCGAATGTTGGCCAAAACAGGAAACAGGGTCGGTTTGTTGTGCAACTTTTGATTAGGCAGGAAGGTTGTAAATGCAACAAAAAAAAATATAAAAAAATATTAAAAAAAAAAACAACAACAAATTAATGTTTGCAATGTGGCATTCAAGGCGTGTTTTTTTTATACCTTGCGTCGCGCTCCATTTAATAATTTAATGACAACAATTGTGGGGCAGAATTGGCCTCGACTGCAAATGAGTTCTTGATGATGACGAGGACCACCAGCTGAGTTCTGACTGTCTGTCTCTCTCGCTCTCGCCTGTCACTCTCTCTCTCCCTCTCTCTCTCTGTAGCTCTTCACACAATTGGCTATGTTTGTTTGCCAAAAAAAAAAGTAGAAGTTGTTTCTAGTACTTTGCGGCTAATTACGACTGAAGTCTGCTGCAGCAGTTGCAGTTTGGACAATGCTCAAATAAATTAAGAGCTGCGACACTTGAACACGTCTGCAGAGCCCATTTTAAATTCCTCTCCGCCCCCCACTCACTACTGCATTCTGCTACTCCCCCCTTGTGGACTCTGGCAACACAATTCAGTTTTAGTCTGTGTTCAATGTCAGACTGAATGCGCGGCTTGGTGTCTGTGGCAAATTTATGTGTCTGCATTTCACAGTTTTTGGACGCAACGCATTTTCACAATTAGCCAAAAAGCGAACGAAAAGCGTTTAATTTGCATGGGCCATAAAATAAATAGGATTTTCTTTGCTGTTTGCTGGCTGGCACTCAATTGCAGTTGTGTTTTTGTCTGTTGTTGTTGTTGTTGTTGTTTCGGTTGCTGTTGCTGTTGTTTTAACTGCAAATTGATTATAAATTGGAGGCTACGCGTAGCAGATGCCACAACCATTGTTAATTTATGGGGTGCATATAAAAAAAATTTAACAAAAATGGTTAATACATAATAATAATTAAAATGAAATCCTGTTATTGAAAATAACGTCAAGTCAAGGTTTTTACTCTCCCTCTCGCTCTCTCTCTCCCTCCCTCTCTCTCTCTCTCTATATATATGGATAACCAGAACCTTATCAAGATAAATCTTGTAATATATATACAGCTGTGGTCAAAATAATAGTTGCAATATGTTTTGTAGAATTAAAATTATAAAAATGTTATTTGAATACAAGTAATGAATATTGTAAACATTAAAATATGGCATAGCTAAATAAAAATACTAACAAAAAAAATGCAAGTCTTTACATTTATTAGAAATGAGCAGTTTTTTATAATAGTTTTAAGAATAAGAGTGCGCCTTGCCTTTCGATAATATTACGGTCTTTAACAATTTTCCAGGAAAGTTTCAATTATAATACTAAATTTAAATAATTTACAGATGCATTATTTAACTCAACTCGTCAAACAACAGTTACGAAAATGCAGCACTACTATTATTTTGACCGCAACTGTATAAATACATTTTTAATTTATTTTTTAATGAACAGATAAATGAAGCACTTATAGATAATCGATATGAGTCGACATTTAAATACACTGAAAGCTTTTCATTTGCTCTCAAAAGTAATTGGGGTATATTAATGATGTTGCACATTCGTTCGTTCGTTCGTTGAATGCCACATGTGCCACATGTGCCACATTATCTGACCATTTTGTCAAACTTAACTATGCAAAATCTAAAATGCCAAGGACATGGCTTGGTACAGGACGAGGACAAAATGCTAAAAGCTAATAGTGTAAAAATGTCAAAGTTTATACAAGTCAATTGGCCAACTCGGGCTGTGCTGGTGCCCACAGCGAGAGTTGAAAAAAGCAAAACACTAAAAACAAAACATTAACGTCGAACATGCAACAGACAACAACAACAACAGCGAACAAAAAAAAACAACAAAAACAACTGACAGCAGTCAGAAAGAATGTTGCGAAGGATTGACTTGAATATACTCTGGACTCAACGGTTTGCCTCTAAATATCTATCTTCTTTTCAATCGATCTCGATGAAATATTATGTCAAGGTACATATATATATATAGAAATCCGATAAATTTGACATTTATTCTTAATACAAATAGACTTTTATCGATATTCAGAAAAGTTGTCCACGTAAAGAATAAAACTATCCCAATTTTTACAGATTCTGAGATTAACTTAGGAAAACATGGCTAACTCGACTCGTTTGTTGATTCCGATCAATAATATATATATATATGTATACCTTATGAAGTCGGACATGCTTTCTTCTATCATCGTACAACTTTATTAAAACTATTTGTATTTTTTTTTTGGTATTTTCAATAGTTTTATGGCAGGCAGTAGCTCTAATTGCCATGGCCATACACTCAAGGCACAGCCAAGGACAAAGTTAAGCCAAATCGATGTGTGTGTGTGTGTGTGTGTTAGTATGGGGAACGTGCAACAGCAGGAAGGTAAAGCATTACGAAAGCTTTTATGCAGTCAGCCAGACACGAAATATATAAATAAAAGCAAAATTAATTATTAATAAGTTCTGTTTGCCGTTACACCTGGCATATTGCCAGCATCGCAGGACCAAACTCCAAAAAATCTACCACCGCCACACACACACACACACACAGCCACGAGTAGCCAGCACCATTGGCCACCCACACAAACTTCACATTATTCTGGCAAAACAATGGCGAACACTTAAGCGTTTATTACTTTGCAAGTAGTGACCTCTCAGTCTGACTCTCTCTCTCTCTCTCTCTCTCTCTCGCTTACTTCTCTTTATCCCTCTGTCTCTTTCTACCTGTCTCGCTTTGCGTGCAACGCCAAAAAGTTGTTCACTTGTCGGCCAGAACAAGCTCTGGGCATTAGCCAAAAAGTTGTGCCGCGTTTTTCTCATGCGCTTCTCTTCTCCTTCCCCTTACATACTCAAAAAATGTGATAATATAATTCATATAATATTATATAAGTTTTAGTTTTCAGATGTAAGATTAATGAATCCTGCATTTGAATCATTAATTTTGAGACATAAGATTTAAGATATAAGCAAAGGATATAAAAAGAATCCACCTTTTACAAATGCTTAGTATTCAAATATTTCTATATGCATTACACTAATTCAAAAGTTGTGAGAAATAAGAAACTTAATACTATAACTAAATAAGAACACTTAAAAGTATTCAAATATTTGCAAATGCATTTTATTCCAATCCAAAAATACATTGATTGACTGCTAAAAAATGATGCAAAATTTTTCGCTACATTTGACCTAAAACCAAATCTATTGAAATTCCCTCATTAATAAAAGAGTCTATTCTATAAAGCATTTGTACATGTAAATTTACGAAGGTCGCCATATTTTCACCTTGAGTTGATTTTAATTGGTCGCAAAAGTTGTGCATTGAGATTGAATTAATTGAAGAGTGAAAGCGATTAATTATCGATTAAATTGCTGGCCCGCATCGGATCCAAAGTGTAAAAATGATGAACCGAAACTAAGCTCAGGAATTGGGCTAATGTTGGGTTTTCACATTAACATAAAAAATGAATTGTGCATAATTGGGGCGAAGCAGCCGACAAGTTTGAACGGAAGTAGCTGATTGCAATTTGATGCTTACAACAAATTTAATAATTGAGGACGGTTTAATTGATTTGGTGAGAGAAACACGAGAATCAAACTATCCGGTTATTAAGTTAGCAAAAGGTATCTGACCAAAAAAAAAATAACAAAAAATATATTCAATTCAGCGTGTGGCTATCATAATTATAAAGCTTTGCGGGGGGGAGGGGTTCAATGAAATGCGAATAGAATCAGAATTGAAGAAGTTGAAAGGGAAGAAGAAACGTAGTTTGATTTTAATAATGATGCTACTATTATTAAGAGAAGTCTGTTTATAATATAATTTTTCCTTCTATTAAGATTAAATTTGTTTATCTACGGTATCTGTTCGTCCATGTTTCAATTGAATCTTTTTCGATTTCAAAACGAATTTAATTAAAAATTATAATGAGCTAACGATTCAAGTGTTAAGTGTTAAGTGTTAACTTTTAACACTCTGGGTGGGTGTGTCGTGTTTTTTTTATTTTTCTCTTCTCTTTTTTTTCGCTTAATTTACTTAGTACGAAAACTCATTTGATTATCTAAATTGTAGCAATTAAAATTAATTTCCATGCCACAAACTCGGGCAACTTTCGACTTTATTTGACTTTTTACAACACATTGGCCGTTAAATACAGCACACACACACAAAGAGGCAGATAGCGAAAGAGCGAGAGAGAGAGAGACAACAACGCCTATAGAAGAGAAATGAAAAGCGGCCGACGCTAAATTGAAAGTGAAATTAATTGCAGCTGGTTTTGTGGGTGCCCCTCTTTTAAGTGTTGATTGCTGCCGCTTACGCTTGCTGCTTGCTGCATGCTGCTGCAGCCTCTCCTTCTTTATCTTTAAGCAACAACAACAACAAAAATTGCAGCCTTACAACAAAATATTTCGAGTTGAGCAAAGTGCTTTAAAAAAAAAGTTGTTTAATGATTGCATTACTCGGACTCGCACTATAGACAATTGACAGCTGCTGCTTTGCGCTCTCTGCTCGCAAAACTCACGCTTCATTTATCAAATTCACTTGCAGTGCAGTTTTGAGTTGAAAAATAAGAAGAAGACGATGCAGAAGTACACGAAGCATTAGCACAACTACTGGCATCCTTGGCATCATATCATTTTTCTTGCCACATTCCGCAGAAGTAGCAAAAAAACAAAAAAGAACGGAACTGAACGAAGTTGCCTCCATTTGCATTGTTGTTGGGTTGCCCACAAATTTTGTGGCAACGCTCAAAGGCGCTCAGTCAGTTAGTCAGTCAGTCAGTCTGTCAAGTTGGTTAGTTTCGCTTCCTCTACAACTTTTTTGTTTTGTGATTTCCGCGTCAGTGACAACGACACTTGACACGACCCAAAACTAACTGCGGCTACGTGAGTGTCACAATATAAAGAGGCACAACCTTTCCATTCCATGTTGTCCCCTTATATCATTCATTCATTCGTTCATTCACTCATTCACTCACTCTATCATTCAGCTTATTCATTCGCACATTCAGCTGTGCGAACAAAGGCAACTCTGGTCAGCCAACTGTTGACATTGCTAAATGAATGAACCTTACTTAAGTTACAAGACATCAAAAAGAATATAAAAAAAAAACAACAACAACAACAAAAAAAGAGACAAAGGCACACAAAACTAAGAGATAAAAGATAACAGCAACAACAATAAAAAAAAAGGTCGCTTTACAAAGGATGAGCTGTACTTTGAATACGCTTATTTCAGTTAGTTGACCAGTGGCGATAAGAGCAATATTAGATTTATTACATTTTGTATACATAGGACTCTATATAAATTAGTTGACTTTTTGCCTCAACTGGTGCCCCAAAAATTCATTGTAAAAATTAAGGCACCCAAAACCAACTCTCTCTTGGGAGAAGGATTTATAACTTGCTGGCAGTCTGTAGTTAATATAGTTAATATATTTAGGTAACTTTAAATGTTGCAAGTCGTATCCTAAAATAAAGCAGGAAATTCGCAATTTTATTTGCATAAAACTATTTCTGTTAATGTGAAAATTGAGATTAATTTTTTAATTATTTCATATGTACATTAATAGTTTACCTAATGACAAGACTATAAGACTCCGCAACCAGATAGATATGTGAAAGGAAGTGCAACAGGAAGAAGAAGAGAGAGAGAGAGCTGATGAGAAACCATCAAGAGTCGAATGCATTAAGCGTAACGGTAACTGAGTAGAGGCAACACTCGAAATACTTATCCCAAACTATTTCCAACTATTTACAAGCACTATTCGTAGTCCTAGCCCTAAGCCCCCCCCAAACCGAAAGCATTTATCCATTTAACGGTGTGTGGTAAAAAAAACAAACTTATACTGCACTTTGCACGTAAACGCAGTGAATAATTGAAGGATGCGGGACGATGTGCGGAACAAGTGCGATTTGTGGCTGCAACAAAGCGTAGCGCAACGCAAATCCCATAAAAAAAAATAAAAAAAAGAATGCCAAACTGGCTAAAAAGGAAGTTTGAAATTGCAATTTAATTTCAACCGCAAAACCAACACAGTCAGGTACCCAAACACCCCAAACTCCAGTCTCTCCAGTCTCTCCAGCCAATCTAATGGCGGCAACACGAGAACGTGCAAGAAGTTTTTCAAACTCTATTCGCCAGGGCAAGGGGGGGCAGGGGATTACCAATAAAGTGGCGCGTACAGAGAGTAGAGAGAGTTGAGCATATTGATGAATCGGTATGCATTATGCGAGGGGCGCGTGATGCCCACAAATGACCCCATGAATAACATTGGCCAAAAACAACCAAATAAAAACAAAATAATGAAAGAAAAAAAAAAGTGAAACACCCTACTGAAGTTCCCATTGCAATGTTGGTTTGTATGCTTGTGGCATCTGTGTGTCTGTGTGTGTGTGTGTGTGCGTGTCTCTCATTTATCACTGAATCGCATTTTAGCCACAGGATATTTGATCTGCTGCCATTTGACATAAGTCTTAAAGCGCGTTACGTGAGCGAGAAGCATGTGGCATGTGGATACATGTAACATGTTGTTTGTTTGTTGTTTGTTTTCTCTATGTGCAAAATCAATAAACTGATAAACATATTGCATTGCATCCAATGATCCAACTCCACTCCACTAAGCCCTCCTCAGCTCTCCATTGAATTGCATTGCTGGTACAGAATGTTTTTGTGGCACTGGCTAAGAAGCAAAACCCACATGATATTTACTTTCTCAATTTATTGCACAAGTTTTGTACATGCAACGTGGCCAAGTCAGTTATCAGTTGGCCCCAACTAAACTGACCCTATTTATTGTACTTGTGTGGAACAATTTCAAATTAAATCCAGCTCAACAATGGAACTGCTTTCTAAGCAATAACCATAAGTTGTCAAAGTCTGTTTTAATCCCAAGCAATATGTGAATTTTAAATCAACTGCTTAATTATTAATTAGTTGCTGTAATCTGTTTAAGGCAAATATGCAAAACACAATTTTGGCTCATAACATGATGAGCTGGCTTAAATAATAATTAATTTCAAATCGTTGCAAATTAACAAGATTAATTTATGTAAGTAGTCATCATGGTCATCATTAAAAATGAAATATAATTAAGTGGATTCTATTCATAGCACAAAAAAGCCTCTTTTCAAGAATGAATCAATGAAATTCTTAGGTTCGCCAAAGATTAAAGCGGAGTCGTGTTGCCCTCATCCAAGTATCATTAAAATATAATATATATATAATATATTATATTCGGATTAAATTGACATACAGATTGAGTGGATATCTTGACAAACTAAAAAGTTCCTCATAGAAGAACGCATCTATCGACTGATTGTTCCAATGACAGTCTCATCATGATGCTGGTAAGCTTGAAAGTACGTCTAGTCAGTCCTATAACAGCTATATGATATAGTAATCCTATCCGACCATCTCGAACATATTTACTGCCTGTAGCAAAAGGACGATTATATTCCTAGTGTTGGCAGCAGCCGCAAATAAGTAGTAAATGTTAAGTGCAGCTTGAGCGGCAGTAGCCAGCGTCAGCAGCGCTACGTTAATTCAAATAAATTATAAACTGTTTTGGTGAAATTAACCTTGTGCATTTAATAACAAACAAATCTATCAAAAAGCTGATAGCGCAAACATTTGTTATCACGTCGGGGTCACCACAAATGTTGGCGCTATCAGCGTTTTTAAAGCTTTATTTGTTATTAAAAACACCAGGTTATTTTCACCAAAACAGTTTATAATATACCACTTAGCTGCAGCATCCGGCCGATCAGCTAGCGATCTTTGTCGATAGAGAGAGAGGGAGTGAGAGACAGAGAGAGAGAGAGAGAGAAAGAGCTGTCAACGCTGGCTGCTGCCGCTCAAACTGCACTTAACATTTACTACTCATTTGCTGCTGCTGCCAACACCTAGTTTGTTCAAGATAGTTTTGGTTTAAGTTAAATTTGACTCAACTGTTTATCTGATCAAGAATATATATAAATATATACTTTATGTGGTCGGTTTAAATTAGGTGTATCGTATTATATATACTCTGTTTTCCTCTAATACTACTACTACTATTATCTTTAATACTACTAATATTTTTACTACTACTTCTATCTCTAATACTACTACTACTATCTCTACTACTATTACTACTACTACTATTTTTACTGCTACTACTTTCTCTATTACTACTACTATCTCTACACTACTACTATATCTACTACTACTACTACTATCTTCAATATAGGTGTATCATACAATATATTCTCTGTTGCCCTTTACTACTACTACTATCTGTACTACTACTACTTCTACTAAAATGACTACTCTCTCTACTACTTATACTACAATATTTACTGCTACTACTATCTTTACTACTACCACTATAATTACTGCTACTACTATCTCTACTACTACTACTACTATATGTACTACCACTGCTACTCCTATTACTACTACTATTACTACTACTATTACTACTAATACTTCTACTAAAATGACTGCTATCTCTACTTCAATACACTCTACTACTACTACCGTCTCCACTTCTTTTTACCACTACTACTACTACTATATCTAATACTACTACTACTACTATGTTTACTAATACTATCACTATCTGTTCTTCAACACACACCACAAATTCTTTCAAATTAGTCAACTGTTTGTTACAAGTCAACGATATGAAAATAATCATATTGCAATTGTTGCTTTCTCACATTACACTCGGGCTTGATGAACTGTTTGAGGATGTGAACGAGAATGATATAGGCAATCCGTATTATCATAATTTTGGCAGCAAATTGACAATTTGTCCCGAGCATGCCAATTGTTTGGATGGCAAATTAAATTTCCTTTGCGCCAAGGATCCAACAAAGGTATCGCTGAACTGTAAACGATATGTGCCCATTGCGATGGGTCGCCAATCTCGATCGAAGATGGTGCATATGCACAATGGAATGCGCAACAAGCTGGCGTACGATATGCGGCTATCAAAGATGAATCTGGTCTATTGGAATACACGTCTGCAGCTGATGGCCGAGCAGTATTTGAATCTATGTCGACCGTACAGGGATACATGTTTAATTGTGGGCTATGGTGGCTTTCAGGTGGGTCAAAATACGTTGTATGTGCCACGACGGCACGAGGTGTTGAACGAGTGGCAGGGTCGAACGGTGAGGCAATGGTATCTCGAACTGGGCTCAACGATCCTCAATGCACAACAACTAACTGATGAGCAGCTCAAGGGTAAAATGGGCAATCTAACGCAACTAATTTTGCCAAGATTGGAGTTCGTTGGCTGCGGTGCAGCAATAATGTTTGATGGCGTCTTTATCGTCTGCTACTATTATCCGCCAGTGAACAGTAGCCTCAAGTCGGAGCTGAGTTTCCTCAGGAGCAGCGAGACCTGTGTCTGTTCCACCCATCGACTCATGTGCTCGAGGCACTTCACCAGTCTCTGCGGCATTGACATCGAATCGGGCAATGCCATCCGGATTAAGTTGATTGCTGCAAAATTCTTGCTTCTATCATTGCTTTCGTTAAGTGTGCAATAATAATAAAAAGAAGGGTAAAAAAATATACACATATTATGTGGTTTAGTTGAATTTTTTTTTTTATTATTACTATCTGTGTAATCCTTAATACGTTTGGGAAACGTCTTTAGGAAGTGAATTCAGAAGTGAATTAGAAACTATGAGATACAAATTATTTAATACTATTCAGAGTATGTATATATATATATATATATATATTTATCAGAAAGAAAGGTATCTTTAAATAAGGGAATTCGATTTGCATCGATATTTGCCAAATGGAGTCAGTTTTCGATTAAATTAAATGAATTTAAATCAATTTGAGATTGGCTTATTCATTGACAAACATGACGAAGTCGACTAAGCTTTTGATGCTGATCAAGAATAAATATGTAATTGATGGAATCGTAGTTGTAGATGCTTCCTAATGCCTATTGCATACTTTTGCACGACTTCTCAATATGCTGCTGATTAACTTTTAATGGGTTCAGAGAGAAAAAGAGAAATTTCTAACCTCATGCAAATTATATATTCTTTAATTAAGCTAATCCATTATTTTTAGTGCCTTAAATCGCATGAGTTTCTTGCTAATTTTAAGTCATTGAATAAATGTTAAGTTGAAGCGGAAATAACCCCAAGCGACAGCATTTGCGATTCATTTCAGTTTCACAAGAAACCAATTGACAGAGAACCAGACGACAGCCAACAGACAACGGACAAACGCACTAAAGGACAGACAATTGACTTGGAAGACACTCCGATTCACTGAATAACACTAAAATGGGGGGAGCGAGTAAAGCAGAGAGAGAGAGAGAGAGAGGGAGAGAGAGCATCCGATTTCAAAAGGCAACCATAAACCGAAAAGAGGAAAACGCCCGTTTTGGCTTTGGCTAAATGCCCGAGAAAACACACCCAGAGAATTAGTAAATCAAGGAGCGACACAAAAACAAGCCAAAAGCGTCGACTTCTCCTCCTCCTCCACAGTGCGTTGCCATCACCGACAAGACAGAAGGCACCCTTCGCAACACAATTTGATCACCCTCTCAGACAGGCGAGCGAAACCAGAGGAACCCTTAGCAAAATGCTGTTGTGTTTTGGTACATTTTTTGGTTGATAAAACAAACGACGTTTGAGGCAGGCAGGTTTATTATTATTTTTTGGTTGCACGAAAATATTGCTCAAGCTGATTTTATGTGGGTTCGGCTTGTCGGTGTTAATACACATAATAAAACATAATGATTATTATGTGGTCTGGGGGCCACAGATGTGTGTGCTGGCCAAAATACTTTTTGCATAATCAGAATTGGCCCCAAAAATAAGGTATATCCAAAAGAAAAAGAAGAAAAAAAAACCCACACCGATAAGTTGCCAATTCCCAGGGGTGGCATAATCAAAGGCAATAGAAGCTGTTGTCTGTTTATCAATGATTCAATTCAAGTGTTTGTTTTTGTTGTTGTTGTTGCTAGTCTAATTTGTTGCTTGTTTTGACATCATCAGCGCACTTGCCCCCATCATGATGATAATCAACAATAGCATCATCATCATCATCATCATTATTATCATGATGATGAGATGCTGCCGCTTGAATTTTTATGAGAAAAGTGGCCTCATAATCATTACATACGAGTGCCATTACCAAAAACCCAACTAAAACTCATACGAACAACAAAATGTTTATCATTACCAGCCAGCTTCTATCACAAATGTATATATATGTGTGTGTATGTGTGTGTGTGTGTGTGTAAATCCACCCCCCTTTCGCACATTTATTATGAGCAGCAACATACGAATATACGAAGAAAACTATTTTTATTGTTTGCTTACTTTTTGATAGAGCCATTTGTCAATAATAATACACACATATATCTTTTTCAAATAACTAATGTTTGAGTGAGTTAAATTTATGTATACCATTTAGATTTAGATATTTTTACCGCCGGTAAAAAATGGCACTATTGTTAATTAAGAGCAACAGATTAGAATGCTCGAGTCAAGAAAGCCCTGATCCCTTTTAATAACTGTTATTATGTTTACCGCAAGATCTGTGATTTTTTTTTTAAATTTAACAATTGATCATTATTATGTCTACTGGCTATCTATATCTTTATTATTGTGGTTTATTATGTATATATATAAGGGAAAGTGGGTAAATTATGCACACAATTAAATACAACTTAAACTTCTACTTATGGAGTTGAACATGCTTCCTTCTACTATTCTGATACTTCATTATAAATATATATATAAAAATATATATCAAAAACCAAGGAGAAATCGCTAAGCTTGTGAAATATATATATTGTTGTATACAGCAAGGGATGTTGTTCAGATATATATATATATATTTATATATATATACATATACTTTATGGAGTGGTCTGTGCTACCTGATCCACAAATTCATTTGCTTCGTTTTCTCCATTTTAAATGGATTCAGTTTATAACAAAATTTGAATATCGATTTGATTTACTTCCATTTGCTGGCAAGCATTACTCATGAAATTTTAAATAGTCGAAAACTAGTTGTTATTATTTGGCAGCTGCACTCAAAACAACACACACACACACACACACGCACAGTAATGTCAACTATTTGATTAGCAGGCAGGCAGCCAAGTTGAACTAACCTCAAAGCGTGTTCTGTTTGTATTTATGTAGCCATTAACAATTATTCAGAGCGCTGGTCTGTGGGCCAAACAAATTACATTCCGTTGTTTCTTGCTTGCCTGTTTGCTGATAGTGCGCATACGCCCCGTGGGTTGCTGGCTAATAAAATGTATATATTGATTTATTTACATAAGGTTAACTAAGCCAGAGAGAGAGAGAGAGAGAGAAAATATATTCCATTGCGGGCATGTTTATGAGCCAATTTTGCAGCTAGCTGCCTGCTGCTGCTGCTGCTGTCCCATTTGCTTGGCCCAATTGAGTAATTAACGTTGATTTTAGAGTCTCATAAAAGCGTTAACGACTTAAGACTTTAATCTCTAACTAGAGCGCCTTTAATTACGTCTATAATTTGCCAGAGTTTCAACAATTGCTGCAATGTGCAGCCATCAATTACAAAATGTTGCACTCATAAACCAATTTGCGTACATATCATCATTTATCATTCGATATATAAGCGTATACATATATATATATGTATATATATATATATAAATATATATCTTATATATAGGCAGCGCCTTGCAGCTATTGAGTTCCAGCTGCGTTCACTGTTTGCTCCATTTAAGCGGCACACAAAACAATAAACAACATCATTTTGCATATGCGAAGAAAGCCAACGACTGCATGATACTCTGTTCTTAGTGTATATTAAGCTTTAAGGGTGGAATAAATATAATATATATATATTTTTGATTTTAGAGCACTTTTTCGAGCAAGGAAACATTTTTGTCTTGTCAATTTAATATTTAAGAAGTTATACTTGAAAATAAAATTTGAAGATGCTGAAAATAATAAATTAGTTTCTAATTCTTGCGCATTTATTTTCGATCAACAAAACTATTTGATTATTTTTGGAATTCAAAGCTTGAACTGTAGCTTAATAAAGAATTAAGGAAATATTTTTAGATACTATTCTATCTCTTGTTTATTTTATAAAATAAATTTAGATATCTCATTATGTGGTATTAATTTTTTTTTAGACTTTCAGAAACAGGCTTGTAAAATATATATATATATACTTTATTTGTAAGTAAATGGAATTCTGCGCATTTACCTGAAGTATTTGTATTTTCTTTAATTTCAGAACATTCCAAATTCCAGACAAGGATCATTGGGATCGATCTAAAGTACAAAACACAAATACACAAATAAATACTGATAAGGAATAAAGACTAATAATTTAAGGAAAACTAAGTAAATTATAAAAAATCTAAAATGACTACTCGATATACCCGCTTTGCCATCAATTGAAACAGAGAGCTATGATAAACTGCAAACGATTGAGAGAGGGAGAAATGCCAAAGTGAGGTTTCCTAAGAGTTGAAGTATTTCCCAAAATCCCCCGCTGCGTTTAGTGATAAGTGCTGGCGGTTAATTCATTTCATGTGCCCGCAAACTCAAACTCAAGTTTCACAGATACATTTCTCCCACAGACACAATTTTTATACGCACTTTTCCAAGAACAGTGTAATACATTCTTTTTTTGATTTTTGTTTTTTGTTTATTTTGTTGGTTTGCTTTAGCCGAAGAAAAAGTTTCAGTTCCTTGAGCGCTATCCTTGATGTGATTACAGCGTTTTTTGATGCTGCTTAGCAACAGCATCATCAAGCTTATATCATGATGGCGATCATGATGATGACGATGATGATGATGGTGATGATGATGTGCACTTTTCGTAGTGAATTATGTAGACAGAAAAAAGGCAAGCGAATAAGGAGCGATGCGACTCCTGTTGGACATCTGCATCATTTATCATGCAGTCAGTTGCCCTAAACGAAGTTGATGAGTTTTAAAAGATTTGACATGAAAAGTTGAAAGTCGTCAGTTGCGCCACATGTAGCAACATAAACCAACAGCCAACAGCTACTTTCGAGCTACTTTGGACCATCGATCTAGCAGCATTACGCAGCACTTTTTATCTTCTCTTGCTGCCCTTTTTTACCTGTTTGATTTCAAATGGTGGGCGTGGCTGTTCACACTACTCCAATTGTTGCTCTCAATGTACAATATACCTTTTATTCCTATCCCCTCTCTTCACCCTCACTCCGATAATTTTTAATTTAATTGGCTTAAATTTTTGTTTATTGATTTTTTTTGCTCTCGCATTTTTCTTTGGCTTTCTAGGCTTGAAAAACGAGTTCAGAATTTGAAAGAGGTTAAGTTCAATATTGATGTTATTAAATTTAAAGACTGTCTTAAAAATTTATGTTTTCAATATTAAATAAAATCTAAACATTAGTAAATATATATAATACAAAAATATAACAATGCTCCGCCTGGATTTTCATTTAATAACAGTTAATAAATTAATTTCTAATTTCAAAATAAAATGCGTCAAGTGAATTCAATATTTATTATAATTGGTAAATAATTGAGGAATTTTTCGATCAACCATTTTGTTGACAAACATTAGGCCACAATTATTGATAATTGATATCGATTTAGATTTTAGTCACCACAGATTTAGTCCATCATTTATTTTATTTTCAATCTTTCATATTAAATAACATTTTATACAATTTAATTTGCAATTTTCATATGTAAAACTTTGGTTTGTTTTTAGGCCACATTAAATAAATAAATAAGAATCGAATCAAATCACTTCAAAAGCCATAGCTTAATTAAAATTTTGTGGCTTATCATCAAAATGTAATTAAGTTTCAGCATTTTATGATCATTATTGAAATGACTGTTTTTGTGTTTGAATTTGCATTTGGTAATTAATCTATTGTAGTTTGAATCAAGTGACGAATTAATCATTTTGTAAATGCTTAAGGCATGGCAAGTTTCCAGGATTTGTGCACACACAACATACACACACAATATACACACACAATACACACACGCACAGAGCGCACAATATTAATTAAGAGCCACAAGTTTTTTGATTGCGATTTCGACTCTCTGGTCATAAAACTGTGCAGACATGCAAGCAATTTGTGTGTGTTCAACGCCCACACACACACCCACCCACACACACACTCACCCACCCACACATACATACACTTGCAAAAGAGCAGTTGCCTCACCCAAAAATTATTTTATGGCCTGGACGCGAGTTGGTTAACCCTTTTTCACCAAAGCTCACTTTCGGCCGGAAGTTGTCTGCTTGTTCTTCTTCTTCTTCTACTTCTTCTTCCCTACTTCTTCTTCTTGTTATTGTTGCTGGGCTTGGCAAGCATTCTAATTTGATTCATTTTTAGTTGTTGCGACAACACGAAGCATTCTGGGCCATAACCTATAAATGCCTCCAACCCACCGCGCCTCCTTCACACATTTTTGGGTTGGGTTTATTTTCTTCTTCTTCTTCATCTTCTTCTTCTATTTTTTTTGGCCAAGGTGCTAAGGCGTTGGCTTGTGTTTGGTGTCCGCGATTTTCTGCTAGAGATTAGATGATTTATACGCAGATTTTGCACTTGGTAAATGGCTGAGCTGAGACAGCTTTTCGTGGAGAGTGTTCGCTGTCTGAGTCTCAAGGTGTGTGTGTGTGCGTGTGTGTGTTGAAGATGCTATGAATGGATTCACAACAAGTACTCCACTCACTGGTTGGCATTTTGTATGTAATTGGTGGGTCCAATTTAATTTACACGTGTGTGTGTGTGTGTGAAAGTGTTTGTCTATTTTATCTAGAGAATAGACAGCTAATTAAATTGCTGCCTTATTTTTTTTGGTTTTTAGGTGAAACTCTTTTAGATTTGCGATTATTTTGTATTTATTATTTCGCTTCTAGCAAGTAATCATTTTTGTTTTCATTTAGCTTCCTACAACATTGCTTCTATCAACTTTCAGCATAAAGCTAAAATTATTTACAATAAAATCCAACTACTTGATTTGTGCCCAATTTTAAAATTCCAGTCTTTCTAAAGCCAAAATTTCTTTTAATGTTCGCTTCAGTTCAACATTCTCTGCTTTCTACGAATCTTTAATCATTTTTATCCATGCTTGTAGATAAAAAAAATTCATTACATACTTTATCAATTCTTTGTTAAATACATTTATCACATCACATTACTGGCAGGCTGAACAGGCGATCCCCAAAAAAAAAAAACTCGCTCATACAGATAAAAAAAATAGAAAAAAAAAACCAAAAACAGAACACACAACACACAACATTTTGAACTTATCCAAAAACTATACATCATGGACTTAACCGATATCGTGCATGTAACCAAAAATTAATAGAAACACAAAGATAAATTTCAAAAATATATAAGAAATCGAAAATATTTATCATGCTGAATTAATCAATTTCATATGCTTCATAGTCTCGGCCAGCAAAGGGGGGACTTCCTCTCCCCTCACTCTCTCTCTCTCTCTCCCCTCTCTCTATCTCTCTCGTCCCACCTCGCTGAATCTCTTTTAATAAAAAGCTGTCCCGCATTTGATATAAGCGCTGATAACGACAACAACCAAACTGGACTGGACTCAAGTGAAAATATTGAAAGTGTACATTTTGAGGCATACTTCAGTTGTGGATAAGTATGCAACAAGGTAGAAGGAAGCAGCTGCAACAGCATATGGCAACTATATCATCAACTAAATGATCAGCAGCCACAGTTGAGACTCAAACAGCCGATCTCAGAGACTACAAATTCGTAAGATAAGCTCTCATATCACCAAATGCAAAATAAGTTTATTTCATTTAATCAATATAGTTTTTTTAATTCACGAATGTCAATAAAAATCATTTAACGATGCCAATAAAGGGCACAATTTATAAGATATATTTTGTTTTAGAGTTTTTTTGTTGAGCTTCTGTTCAAATTTGCCCAATATCAATTAGGAATCAAGAGAGAAAATCCAATTTTCATATCACAGCGCAGCAATCGCAAGCATTTTGTTTATAAACACTTACATAATCGACTTGTGATAGTTAATGACTCAAGTTTAGGGTATTTGATAGTCGTGAGAGAACTGCATCTCTCGTATCTGGTTGTATTTGTTTTGGATTTTGGGATATGCGTTTGTGGCACAGACATGCATGCAGCACCCGCACGAAGCAAGAGGCACACTAAAAGAGACGGCAGCTTGAAAGCAGCACAAACAATTTTGTTTAGGCACGCTAACCGTTGGCCAGAGACAATGACTTCCCCTTACCATGCCCCCCTCCCCCCCCCCCATGCCACAACTCCTGGTTTCTTGGCCCTGTTGGAAACGAGGCCAAACCCAAAATCCGAAAACTCATCATTAACCATTAGCGACGTCATCGATGAAGGAGCTGACGTTGTCGTTGTCGTTGCCATCGTTGTTGGCATCGTTGTTGCTGTGGTTGTTGTTCTGCTTGTTGTTGTTGTTGCTGTTTCACTTAATTAATTGTTAATTAATTAACATAGATACAATGTGTGCGTGTTGTTGTGTTGTGTGCCGCAACAACATTTTCACGGCTGCCGTCTGTTGTTGTTGTTGCTGTTTTTGTTGCTGTTGCTATTGCTGTTGCTGGTGTGGTTATTGGTATCTTTCTGTTTGCCGCCATAAATTTTGTATCATAATTTTCGTTTTGTTCGATTTGAAATTTGGTTTTCAAACTCAAACGCCGCACGCACCGGCGCCAATTTTCAAGTTGTTCCGTTTTTTCAAATACCACAAAGCATACAAAACTCACTAACAACAACAATATGAAAATTATAGCAAATGAAAAGAGCATTCGTTGAAACACCGAATATTATATACCTTAACAGACAGGTGTTCAAATGTTTAACCAGAGAAAAGTGAAAACAGTGTTTGGCAAACGCATTGAAATTCAGAAGCAGAATCACTTACAGAAACCGATAATATTAATCTAAATAGTTAAAAATAATATATATATTATATTCTATTCAATTGCCTTTGATATAGTTCATATAATTGAGGAAGCAATTCATGACCTTAACAGGCACTTTTACACGAAACCGGAAACATCTTCTTAGCCAGTTATTGTATACGATATTGACATAGAACCGATTTAATAACACATATTTTCTTTAATCATTTCTATATAGTTGATTTAGCACTTTAATCATTCCAATTCTGCAGCTAGAAGATATCAAGCAAATACTTCACACAGGCTTCACATATCGCCAAATATAGACAGACATAATTAAATATATATGTATATAGACACATAACAAAATGTTGCACATTGCCTGAGAAAGTTAGGGTATACAACAATAGTCATTTGCGTGTCGCTCTTTGTTTTCCCAGGTGCCGTCGGTCGACATCGAAATGAGAAGCCCTCCAAATTGGTCAACCTCAGAGCGAACAACATCAACACGCAGACATCCACCGTTGCACGCGACAATAGAACACACACACACAAAAACACACACACAACAAATGCTCAGCAGACAATTTGCGGCTCGTTCCACAACTGAAAACTAAAAAAAAAAATATCTTTTGGCATTTTTCTTTTGGGCAAGTGACGAACAAATTAGCTGAAATCGAGCACATAAATTATAAAAAAAAAATATATATATATATATATATATTTGACGAGGGGCAGACAGCTGGAATTTTGTACTAATAAGTTCAGGTTATGCGTTTAATGACTCAGCGTAGATAATTAAGCGAATGTCAAATCAAACATAAAGTTGAGTAGCTGACAACTTAAACTTAAAGTTGTTATCCGATCTGCAGCCAAATTCCATATCAAATTTCCAATACATTTTGGCAAATATTTCTGAAAGACTATCAAATTGAGTCGGAAAATTAGTTGTAAATTCAATAAATAATAGAATAAAAACAATTTCCTTTTAGGCCAAAAAACAAAAAAAAAATAGAAAGAAAACCGTCTACAACAAGTGTAGCAATCGTCAGTTGGTTGTGTCTCCGAATAAAACTGTTAGCAAATATGCAACAGCGAAAGGAAAGGTCCAAAAGACTTGTGGCACACAAAGTCGTCAGCAGTAGCACAAGATACAAATTTATGTCTGTGTATCTAAGTGTGTGTGTGTGTGTGTGTTTGTGTGTTTGTATGTGTCACTTGGGTCTGGGCCACACATATATCTATATGTAGTTATTATTGAAATTAAATTACCCCTAATTGAATCTGAAATGGTCAATAAAATCGCATGCCGACAACTATTTCAGACTTGGCTTTGATGCCGTCGGTCGACAAGTGACTCTCAAATGCCTGTTGTTGTTGTTGTTCTTGTATTTGTCTATAAATTGTTTGGTCTTTCAATTTGCATATCTGTAGGAGCATAGCAAAAATAAAAAGAAAAAGAAAAAGAAGAAGAAAAAACAGATGTATTTTTATTTCGTGTTTGATTTTAAATAAATGCAAATTGAATTAATTGTTGTTATATTTTCCTTAGATCGACTATCGCCTAATGCGGCAATTTGTCTTTGTCTTTTGCTGCCATTATTATTGTTGTTGCTGTTGTTGTTGTTGTTGTTGTAACTGGCTCTCATGGATAAAGATCTATTATTATATGTGGAAATATTTCAATAAAATCAAATAGATAAGCCGTTTCGGTTGGGTAACACTGAAACTTGGTTGTTTGAAAAGCGAAACGATTTTCCAAAACTGATTGTTATATGAAATTCGCCTATGATATGACAAAGTATTTCAAAAATTAAATAAAGACAATGATGCAACTGGTAATTGCAGCTTGAATCAATTGATTCAGTTGAAAGTTCTTTTCTGATATGTGAAAATATGTGCAACAAATTAAATAGGAAATAGTTGCTTGAACGAGAATTAAATGCTATTTCTCATGCACACCGAACAGAAGATACTCTTTCAGAAATCGCAGTTAAAATATTTGATAATTTGCGTTGTTCTAATTTTAGGAGCATAATTTTATTAACTTGTTTTACACAAGAACTCCGCTTAGAGCGATTTCAAATTGTAATATTAGGCTACAAATTTGAGTTATTGAAAAACTTGTAATCCAACTTGAATGCTTAAAAAGCGCTTGCGAGATTAAGCGGATTCGGTAATCTCTTAAAACTGAATTCAACGATTAATATGCAATAATTTTGAGTTCGCGCCCATGCAAAGAATTAGACATATTTATGAGGTTCATAAATTTACCAGCTATGGATAGCCACTTCGATATATTTTATGTGTGTAAAATCAAAAAATTTAGAATACTAAATAGAAACAGATTGAAGACAGACTTGGCTATATCGATTTGGCTAAATTGAAGACCAAATTCTTAAAATGCAAATCAAATGATATCTAATTATAATTTTATAATTAAATATTAATTTGAAATGATCGAAATACAAAGAAAAACATGCTCTCTGCAAGGGCATACAAAAGTTGTCATTTTGAGGATAGTTTGTTAAATGGTTGCTTCATAGAAAGTGCAGCAATTGGCTGGTCAGAGTGATTATCGCTAAACTGAACTGATTGGTAATTTCTGGTCGGGTCTAGTCTGATTTGGTCTGGTCTGGTCTATAATTGTTGGCTTGTTAGCCTGGCTAATTCCACTTCGATTTCCATTTAAGCACTTGGGACAAAAAGCACGTTTTATTTCTCATGAACAATTGACGCGATGTGAAAAGTAACATGAAGAAGAGCATCACTCAACAAGAACAACAACAACAACAACAACATGCAATCAGAGACAGTGACAGAGAGCGACAGCGACAAACAAGTCAAAAAGCTAATTAGATTGCAAAGAACCGTCAACAGTTCAGAATGAAAGAGAAGTAAAAGGGAAGAACTGAGGAGAGATCGCTGATCGCTGATCGACTGACTAAGAGGCAAAAGTAAATGACATGCGAACAACATGAAAGATGCAGATAAACATGCCAAACAATATAAAACTCATGGCGATCATTAAGAAAGGAAGGCAGGCAGGCAGGCAGGCAACAGCAACAGCAACAATGACAGTAAACATTGAACGAATTGATGATCAGTCAGTGATCTATCGACATCTGCTTGTTGTTGTTATTATGTATGCCAAACAAAGTCACAACATGTGAACAACAACAATAACAACGACAACAAGTACAAATAAATTTATGTAGCTACATGAAACTATTCAGTTCACTCGTAATGATCATCATCAGCATTATTATTGGCAAGAAAAAAAAACAAAACAAAAAAAACGTATAAAAAAAGGAGTCGCAAGTGTGCAACCTGATTTGGCATTGAATGCTGATCTTGCTGGGTTCTTTTCAATTCTTTTCAGTTCGCTGATCTGTGCATAGTTCGGTGTACCTTCAATCACAACATTCGCGCATTCCATCAAACTGTTTAGAGTTTAAAGAGCTTGACTTCGAGAGTCGTCCCATTCTCATTCCCATTCCTAGTCCACCCCCCCTCCACCAATTCTTCAGCCTAGAACTAATTCGATGAAGTGGCTTAAACAAGAAGAATCATTTATGTTAGGCACAGCGAAGATTATATACCCTTGTAGATAAGCGTAAATCAGATGACAGCAAGATATTGATATATTTTTGGTTTGATAAGTTTTAAACAAATTTTATTTAAGGGCTTCCCATTTTCAACATTGATTTACATTCTCGAGTTGAGTGCCTTTCCACAGAGCTAAAAATAAAATCTGATTTTATAAACTTCAGAAAGGATGTGCTGCAAAAATTATGGTTTTCACTTGCACTTTTTAGAAATATTTTCTTTTATTGAGAAATATAAATAGAAAAGAAGCCTTTCCAATTTTAATATAACTCAATATTGAGTATTTGTTAGCAGCAAATAATTAAACAAATAACTCATTGTTTTATACAAATATTTTTCTTATGATTCTTGCTTTGCACTTATTATTTCCACATTTCGAAAGTTTTATTGTATAATTGATTGATACTGAGCAAGAAAGTCGTCTCCATCAATGCGTATGGCAAACAAATCCTCCACGGGGCCATCTCTAGCAGTATTGGAACACTGTCCTGCGCACAGTTCGTTCCTGAGGCAAACACAACAAGTGTCTTTTTGTCTGCAAATAGCCTTGGCCCAGACGCAAAATCAATTGTGGCCAAATATATATTTCCACGCCCGCACTATAAGAGGCAACAACAGCAACAACAGCAACAACAACAAATGGAGGCAAAACAAGGCATTGCTTTATGCGGCGGCCTCAACTCTTGCCATATTTTGAGGCCAACAACAAGAACACCAATTTCGCATCGACAATGTTGCAACGTTGCTGAAGTTGCAGTTGAAGTTGAACCTGATTGGGCGACCGACGCTTGAGGCCAACAAAAAAAAGCAACAAGAAAATCTTGCGCGTGACTTGCGTTTTTCTCGTTTTGTATTGTATTCTCTGGCAAAAAGATTCTCACGCGACTTTGGCCCAAAGGCATTTCAAATTGGTTGACAAACTAGCTGCATCAGCACCTAATTCTCCACTGAGCACCCCCCTCCCCCTCCTTTAGCACCACCCCCTTCTTTGCTTCCAGCTTGGTTTAAGTAATTGTATTTGGTACGTCTTCTAATATGTTTAACGGAATTGCAGTTGAAGTTGAAAGTCGAAGTTCATCGCTTGCACATAGAGAATGTGGCATGGGGCAAGGGGGCGTTGAGAACGTGCAACGCCTGCAGCTTTCGCTTCACTATTTTGCAAATTAAGTGGTAGCCAAATGTGTTTTGTGCCAACTCCGGATATGGGTGCTCATTGAGTGACTGAATCAGTAAATCAGTGAATCAGTGTATGTGAGTGTGTGTGAATGGGAATGAGTGTGAGTGAATGTGAGTGAGTGCAGACTCACAAAAGTGAGTCGTGGTGCAGTTCGTTTAATGAAACAATTAGTTTGCGGCGCTTGCAGCATTTGTGTTAAACGTGGGAGCAGCAAGTTGGAAGATATAATCCTCTCTTACGATCATTATAATTTCTACGATTAGAAAGTAAAATTATTAAGCATTTTGTCAAATGACTGCAAATTTCTATTTGTTTGGTTGATGGTTTTTTTCAATAATTACCAAAAACAGTGAGCGAAGTTGGCTAATATTTAATTATGATTATAGCAGGATGTCAAATAGAAAGCGATTTAAAATACGGAACCAAAACAGAAATTGAGAGTATTATGCTAGACTATATATATACTATAGACTATCATTTTGAAATCAATTCACAATCTTGAAATGGTTGATTTTATTTTATGCCAGCTCTTACTACAAGAGCCGATCATCAATAACATATTCTTTCATTTTATATACCAATAGTTTTATTTAAGCCATTCCTTAAGATTCCAACATTCTTCTTTGATTGAAATCAAAACCTTTTTAGCATTTATTCATCTTCTAAGTTCTGTTTTCAAGTTTTCCATTTAATATGCTTTAAGCAACGTACAACTTATTTCTCAATCTGTCTGAATTTATTAAATTAAATCAAAAGCTTCAGCACTTTATTTAGTTATTTCAACTGAAACAACCTCTAAATGAAATGAACTAGGGATCGTTTAACAATTTTGATCTCTCCCACACTTCCTTTCGTTGAGTTTGCAATAAATTGACAATTGATTCACTTATAGTTCCCCCTTTTTGTTTTGCTCATAAGGGATCTCATTTGCGGCATATTCAAATGAACTCGCAACTGTTGAACAGACTTGAATATGGCATTCAATATATGGTAAATATAGACTTCCTCTTTAAGGGCAACTACACACAAAACTTCAATCGTGCACATGTTTTTTTTTTATTTTATGTTTAATGCGTTCCAAGTGGCCTCGGGATTAGTCCAGGGGCTTAACCAGGGCTGCTGTTGGAACTTTACTTCTGTGCCACCCTTCGAAAAAAAACTTTATTTGCAACAAAAAAGAAAAAATTGAGAGGAGGAAGGAAGAGTAATCTTCGGCATGCCGTATCTGATATACCCTTGCAGAAAGGTGAACTTTGTTTGCAATTTATTTGCAAATTTAGTTAAATATACCTGTTATTGCAGCTATATGATATAGAAGTCCGATTCTGTCAATACATAAATATATACTTATTAGGTATAAGTAACAAGATAACTTCAAATAACAATATATATCATATTGACTCGTAACTCAATGCTGATCAAGAATATATTTATTTTATGTCCCTTTCGGCTAATTTAGATTATCGTTCCGATTAAGGGATACCTTATCAATATATCATGGACACTCACATTTCTGTACAGTTTCTGATTTGATTTCAGTTTGATTTTGCTGCCATATGCGTTACAAACTTGACGACAAATTTCAAATATCCGTTGCAAGGGTAGACAAAAAAAAAAAACCAGCTATGAACCTCGGTTAATTTAAAAGTGTAAATGTGGGGGAGGAGGGGGTTGGAGGAGGAGACTCTGAAAGAGTTGCAACAAAGAGACAAACTGACAGACAAACGGTGACAATTTCTCATCTTTTGAGCAGAAACAGAACGAGAGCAAAAATTAGAGAGCGGCTTTGGGGGGTTAAAGGAGGTAGCTCAATGCGATGAGCAATTGTGCAACTTTACATGACAGTCGAGAGTAGGAGGGAGGCTGGCAATGGGGAGGGTTGGAGGGTGGAGGGTGGCGAAAGGCGAACCGGCGACAGACATTGACATGAAATGGCAGCTAATCGACGACAGAGACAAAAAAACCTAAATGCATTGAGGGTTGTACTAAGGAGGAGGAGAGGGAGGGGGGAGGGTGAGGGGGGGATGTGTGGGGTCAACTTTAGCTGATTCTTGGGTGCCTGCCAGCCTGCCTGTAAGTAAGTAAGTAAGTAGACTGACTGACAAGAAGGCGACCCATTTGCTGTTTTCACTTGTGCAACATTTCACACAAAGAAAAACACGGGCTTACTTTTTTTTTTTTTGTATGCCTATTTTCTGCTACAGCTTCTTCTTCTTCGTGTTGTTGTTGTTGTTGTTATTGTTGTTGTGCCGCCTCCAAAGAACATTAAACGTGCTTTTATGGCAGTAAGTACTATTACTATTCCGATTGACAAGAGCAACAACAACAGCAGCAGCAACAACTGAGAAGAAGACGACGTTGAATTCGAAATGTTGCAGCAGTTGTTGTTGCTTGTTTGTTGTCTAGTTCAACTTTTTTGCGGCGGCTTCCTGCAAGTATTTTTTCGTTGTTGTTGTTGTTGTTGTTGTAGCTGAAGATGAAGCTGAAGCTGGAAGTTGGAGCCGTGTAGCACTGTGCACGAGACTAACGACGTATTTATGCCAAGCGACAAACTGTGGGAACAAATAAAAATTTAGCAAAATGCCAATGCGACTAACACAGCAGAGATATAGAGGGAATCTAAAGAGTAGATGGAGCAGCGAGTACTGAGTGTGGGGGCAGAGGTGGCACTGAGTGGGTGAGATGCACACACAGAAATACACTCTACCAAACCGACTACAACAGAGATGAGCGCGTGACACGAGCTAAGTAAATCCAAAATATTCAAAACAATATCGGCTAGTGGCTCTAATCAAATAGATAAGCCAAATTGAATCATACTTAGGCGATTCCTATTATATTAACTGTAAAGGTTCTGGTTTGTTTATGAATTGGTATGTAAGCTCACAAAAAATAAAAAAATATATATATAATCCGAATTTAAAGTTGCTGCTCCTGTTTTATCTCTTAAGCTTGCAACATTTTTACTTATTGCTTCTCTCATTTTTGTACAACTATTGTTATCTATCCTTAAAGGGATGTTTTCATTTAAAAAAACATAAAGCCAATAAATAAGTGTTCTAATTATTGATATATGAAGACAGATAGATATATAAATAGCTACTCATTGAATCTCTTAAAAAAAAATTCCAATAAAAGAAAATTAGTATTCCAGTCTTAAGACAGTTCCAATTCTGTTTAAAAAGCTTCTGATGTATTGAAAATGATGATTCAAATTATCTCAGATCAAAGAATACGCATATATAGACACGTAACATTTATAAGCAAAGTGTATTCAAATAAAAATGACAATTTCAGTCATTGGTCATTTCCAGTTTCTGGGAAGTGCCCAAAAAAAATTACAGTTCCCAGTAAGTTTTAGTTTCTGAGCGAAGTTTGTTCTTGTCACGCTGTCAACTCGGATTTTGTTGTTATGTTGGCTTCTCTCGCTTTTTGACATTGTCAAAGTTGTGCTGCGACTATCATTAATGTCAAAACTAGCAAACTGACAATATTGTCAAACCCATAATCGATAATACAATATTTTCGTTGTTGCGCTCAATTTGTTGCACTTTGACATTTGGATAGCACCACATTCCTTACAAAAAGGAAACGGAAAAACTACGGAATAACAAAGTAAACACAATGCGGATAACTGCAAAACAGAAAAACACCAAACACCAAACAGAAAACATAAGCTCAGCCGCAGCAGTCGCTTTCAGAGCAGTCAAATTTCTCACTGTCATTTGTTGCAATTGATGTTACTGTTGTTGTTGTTGCTGTTGTTGTGTTTTTTTCCTTTTCAGCTTATGCAAAAACAAGCCAAACAATACACAAAACAAAAGAGCAAGAAATAGATGAGGAAGAAGAAAAGAGGAATGCCTTTTAAAGTGGCCCTGGGTTCGTCACGTTTTTCGCGCGCATCCTCATCATCATCATCATCATCATCGCAAGCATCATTCTTTCTCTGAAATTTGTAGAGCGCATCTTCATGATCATCATCATCCTTCTGTTTCTTGCACTCCCCCCGAATTCGGACCACATCTTTAAATCACCCACAACTCAACAGTTTCTCTCTCTTTCGCTCTCTATTAATCTGTCGCTAAGCGACTCTTCCTCTTTTATTCGCTTTTGTTTTGTTTATTTGTTTTTCAGTTGTTTTTTTTTTTTTGGCATTTTTTGTGCCGTATTATTTTGCTGTCAATTCCAGCTAAACCAGCGACATGCTCACAACAATAACAAAACAGTTATTCAGTGTTTACTTCCAGTTAAACGTCTACTCTTGTAAATAATCGAAAGTATTATTGAATATAACATATATATTTCGATTTCTATAGGGAAATTGAAAAATACCCTAATTAATTCAATCATAATATTTATGGTAAGGAAATTCTGCTTATAATATGAGTTATTGATGCATATCAATTCCAAAACTTACAATCAATTTAACTAACCCAAAAGAATTAACACAATTTTCGGCGAATGCATATTTAAATATTTATTATAAGTTAGAAATTCATTTAAATTCCAAAAAAAAATGAACATGGACTAAATTACTTTATATATTATGTATTAGGCGATATCAAAAATTGTATTTGATTTTCTATAAAGTGGGAATCACTTTAATAACATCAGCTAAGTCAAAGCATTTGATAACTTTTCAGCGTTTGCATGCTTAAATAATTTTAATACGTTTTAAACTCAACAAAATTAAATTAAAATCTCGAAACAATGAAAAAGTGTTATTTTATTTGCAAAAAAGAAGAAACCGGCAATATTAGAAAGCACACTGTAAGGAATTTTTTAATAATATTCCTTGTCATTTCACAAGATGCTTTTAAATCTGGAAATTCTGTGTCAAATCTGATTTCTATGACATACTTTTGTGGGGAACTTTTGTCTAACTTGGCAATTAATTCATTATATGCATTCCAGCTGAAGGTATAGACAAATAAAATACGAATTGTTGCCGCTTAAAGGCTACAATTTGCAACCCTAAAACACACACACATATTTAAGAGTGTGTCTTAAAAGTTGTTTATCATTTTACGATCTTAGTTTTGTGGCGACACCTCCATTTCCCCCCTCCCCCCGCTCTTTCTATTGCTCTTTCTCAAACTATTGCATTGGCAATCTCTGCCCCCAATTCTTCTCCCTCTTTGCGGCCAGCTACTGACGCCCTCGTGCCATAATAGTAAAAACAAATGGCAGCAATTGCATTCATCATTAGATGGGCTGCTTTGGTAACTGCTTCTACTTCTTCTTCTTCCTCGTCATCTTCATCTTCAGTTTCTTCCTCTTCGTCGTATTGTCTTGAGGCCATAAATGATTTTTATGAACGAGTTTACATTCTTCAGTTTACGTTTTAACGTTTACTTTAACGTTAACGTTTACGTTCCGGCCGACAAGTGGCCCATTGGGCAAGGGCGTGTTTGCATGTGTATGTTTGTGTGTGTGTGGGTGTGTAATGTGTGTGTGTTTTTGGGTGGGTAATGTGTGTTTGTGATTTGTTGCAGTTATCAGCATTTTTCATTCCGAAAGCCTTTTTGCCATTTGCCATTGGGCGGCAGATAAAAAGAGAGAGCTACATTTGGAGTGTGAGAGAGAAAGAGAGAGAGAGAGAGAGAGCAAGTGGACTCATCATCAACTGCAACATTAGAAAATACACTGGGAAGAAACTCTACTCTAGAATTTACGAAAACGTTGCTGAACTTTTGACTCTAGGAGATATTTAAAAAGTGTTTTAATTTGAAAGAAGTTAAAAGACAAAATATCTTCGATCTTAGGAAACATCATATCATATATTTTATAGGCACATATATTAGTTCTGATATTCGACTCGTCTCTTTTAGATATTATTTGGAAGATTTAAAAAATTTTTCTAATTTTTTTGTAGGTCACAGACATAAAATGTATTAATTTTTATAGTCAGAAATACTTCATGAAATTATTATCGTTTCTCATTTTGAATAGAAATGTTAAACAAAATTCCGAAAATAGCACCACACATTTGTTTCTCCGAGTGTAGGGAGCCACCAGTGAGCCCAACAACTGTACAGGGTGACCATAAAGTGGAACTTGCCGCCTATCAGCGCCCACTTGAGTGGGCGTCATAAGTCAGATTTATGTGTCCAAATAGTTGTTAGATGCGTTGGGAGGAGGGGAGCAAGGGAAGCTGGGGGAGGGGCAGGGAGTGGACATCTTTGTTGACGCCTTGTTTTAGCTGTTTGCTGCTGCTGCTGCTGATGCCCCTGCTGGAAGAAGAAGAAGTAGCAGAAGCAGTGCAATATGATTTGTGAGTTGTTGTTTTGAAAAGTTTTTGCTGAAGGCGGATTTTAGCCGTGCTGCAACTTGGCAACAGCAAAACTCCCGCTGAGGTTGACATTCCACATTTAATAACACAAAAGAAAAATTACCAAAAAAATAAATAAAATCAACAGCAAAAACAACAACTACAATAAGAAAACAAACAATAGCTCACTTGAGATATTTCGGGCCAGATACAAATGTCTTTCACAGGATACATAAACTTTGAGGACTGGTTGTCAACGACGGAGGGGGTGAAGTGTGGTCTTGAAAGTTGGAAGCATTCAAGTTGGCAAATCTAAATCGGAATAATGATAAAAGACGAAAATTCAACACTTTAGGCTATGCAAATTTTTTAAAGTGCTGAACATTTTTAAATGTTATTGATTTTTATATTTTTAGATTTTTTTATTGTTGTTATTTTCAAATTTTATGAGATTAAACTTGAAAATATTACTGCAAATTGATGTTAACTAAGTGTAATTTATGAATTTCGTCATTAAAAAATAAAGCATATTTTCAGTGAACATACCAGCTTTGAACTTTCAGATATCAGAAAAAATTTACCATTTTATGATTGATTTAAAGATAGTAATTTTTAGTCTGAATTCGCTTTAAGTTTAAAATGTACTTATAGGCAGAAATATAATACATACAATGATATTTAATCCGACTTAAAAATATCAGCATTTCTACTTTTAAGAACTTTAAAAATATTAACTATTTTCTCAGTTCTATTTGAGCTCATTAAGTGTTCTGCTCGTAAATATGATATATTAAAGAATACCTTCAAGAATTTCTGGCACATTAAAACTTTATATTCATGTTTTTTATAGGAATATTCCATTTGAAATAGAATACCATATATAATTTGCCATGATCCAAATAAATTCGCCGTGCTTTTGCAAAAGATAAACTATTAATTTAGCGAGATAAATCATTAAAAAGATAAAGGGATGCATGAGAAGAAGAAGAAAACAACAGCAGATTTGCAGCTGGAAAGCCCTAAAAGCAAACCTTATCGCAATGAGCCAATCGCAAAAATTATAATGAGCACCATGTATGTGTGTGTTTGTGTGTACTTCCACAGCAAGCATTAAATTGGCCATTTTTCACACCAACGCCCGTAAGACAAATACGCCTGTGTGTGTGTGTGTGTGTGTGAGAGCGAGAGTGTATTTTATTGCAAAGCCCAAAAGGAAACTGGAAGTACGTGCATTGGAATGCAAGTCCATAAATCACAATTGCCGGAGATACAAAGAGAGGGAAAGGAGACAGAGATGCAATAACAGATAATATAAATATACATTCAATATACATAAGTAAAAAGTGCCGTTATGCTTACCCTCAAACATTTTATCGCCACAATAAGATAATCCGTCGCATCGTTGGCAAAATTAAACGAAAGCAGAGAAAAAAAATGCACTTGAGCCGCCTAAAATAAACACTTCATTATTAGAAACACATGTGTGGGCCAGCGGGAAGGGTGGAGCAGCGGGTGCAGGTCATGGGTGGGGGGCTGGCAAAGAGTTGCGCACCAAAAATAAATGTGAGTATTTATCACTGCACTGCTTCTTCTTCTTCTTCGGCTGCACTGCCAGCTCGGAAATGAATGGAAATAATATTGAAAGTGCTCGCATGCAAATTCACCGTTAATGCAGCAACTCCAATTCGAACTCGAAAACGAATACCGAAAACTAAAAACTTCTAAAAATAACTTTAGATTGCGCTCGGATGTAAGCAAAAGGGTAAAAATTGTAATTTATGCGTTATTCTTGCTCCTTCAGCTGTGCCTTTATTGCTCAATTGCAATTCACAATTTACACACACTATTTATTTCCTCACTTTTCACGAATAAAATGCGATGCGAAAAACGTTCGAGAAACTTGCGAGTGATTAACAAAAATGACTCCGCTCACGTGTCGCGCGCGCTTCTCGTGTTTGAAACGAACTAAAGACCAAATGCGTCGACGATCGTGCTTCTTCCACCAACTGGGATGCTTTGCCCACTGCAGAGATGAGAGCGTGAGCGCGCGCGCGCTCTCTCTCTCATTGCTATCTGACTGCGTTGCCTTCTGTCCTCTTCGGCCAAAGAGAGCGCACGCGTCGCTGGCAGAACGAGAGAGTGAGCATGCATCACGCTTTGACCCCCCCACACAGTGTTGTTGTTGTCGTTTAGTGTTATTCTTGTGCACGTGCTGCTGCTGCTGCTGTCGGCTGAACGCCAGAGAGAGGGAGAGAGAGAGACCGAGAGAGCGTTCACATGCAAAAGCCGGTAAATGAACGATTGTTTATATTTCTAGTGAACTCAAATGAATGAAGTTTAATGCCGTAAATTATTATATTGTCGTAAATTATTATATTTGATTATTTTATATATTATTATATCAACAATCAATTGTGCATTTTACGCATTTCTCTCAACATTAAATGCCGGCAATATTGGCATTGTCATCATTCACTTGCAATAATAATCTCACGCTTGCACCGTTATTCCGAGCAGCCTTGAAACGTTCACCGTCTCGCTCTCTCTCTCTCATTAGCCACATGATAAGTCAAATAAATACAATTATGACTTAAAAATATTGTCATTCTTTCAAGGAGAGAGTGTGAGAGAGAGAGAGCGAGTGATAAATGCGGCTGCACTAAAATGCCGCTAATGATAGAAAAAAATTGTGTTTATCCCACAAACGACGCTTTAGCTTGACCCAGTGAAAATCGTGCCGCAATCAGAACCAGTTTTTAGAGTGCATTGCGAGTTTCGTATTGAAAATGTGTGACAATTATAAAAGGCGATCGCCGCTCAGCGATATTAATGCCCGCCTGCCGCACAAATAACAAAAGACCTCTTCGAGATAGGCATCTGGAATAAAGCTTTGAATAATACGCGACAAAAGCGTCGACAAAACAAATAAACGCAAAAAATTTTTCATTCTTTTCAAGCGTAACGGAAGTCGCTCAACGCTAAATGGTCAACGGGCCAACGCTTGACGCTTTGACGGATTGATGGATTGTTGGATTGTTAGAGCTGGAGCTGGAGCTGAAGCCACTTGTACCGGATGTAAAGCTATATAAAAAGCGGCTTGAATGTGCCACAATTGAAAAGCTCCAAATAGTTCAACGGTTCTTTCTCGAAAAGCTTTGTTCAAACAGACACTGATGATGATGATAATTTGAACCAAGCTTATTAAACAAAAAAAAAAAAAGATACGGAATCAGCCAAAACTTAGGACTTTGTTATTGTCTTAGTTTTAAATTTAGTCGTTATATTTTATTTTTAATTATATGAAATTAGTATGAATTACCCCATTTGAATGCATTAAAATTCATCCAGAGGCCAAACTATTATTTTCAAAGTTCAATTTTAACCTGAGAATTGAGGCAGAATCTTATTTTCAATTTTGAATGCAGTTATGACCAAGCTATGCCCATGGAATGCTTTAACCCATTCCTAGAATCATTTTTTGAAGCACTTTTATTATAATCGAGTCAGAATCACATTTCCAACTTTAAATGTAGTTTTAATCTAGAGATAAACTTTTTGAAAATCCGCTAACTTTTGACAGAGTTATGGTAAAGAGAAAATTTAGACAAGAAGGATATAATTTAAATCGGTTGAGTTTTGACAATAGAAGTCAATAAACTTAAATTATTGCACATAAAATCAGAACTTTTCTCTTTAGTTTAAGACTTCAGCCAGTCAAAATGCATGAAAAGAGACAACAAATCCAAAGAAATTCCCGCCAAACCCGCTTTTAATAGCAGCTATTTCTACGTTATAGGCGATCGTCATTTTAAATGGGGTTCTATCATTTGGTAATCTCACATGATAAAGTCATAAATTGTGAAGTGTCTTTGGGCCAGTTGGTAACTTACAATGGGCGAATCTAAAACTCAAGTGCAAATGGAAATGATTAATGGCTTAAAAACGCTTTAAGTCCGTAAGCCTCGTCACGGTAAACAGAAAAAAAAAAAATGAGAATACCAATGCGCATAAATATTACAACTGTTCAATAGATTTATTTTTAGTTTTTTTCTCTTTACATATTTCTTTTTACCATTTTTTTTTTTGGTATTTGCCGCTTGCTCGACAAACATTTGCACATAATCCGTCATAAAGTGGAAAATCAAGTAACTAAGTGATTAAAGCGGCCAGAAAATTCAGATAAAAATACGAGCAAGAGTGGTGTACTAGGAAAAGAAGGGGAGGCGCAACGACTAGACGATACCCTGTAGGAAAGTTTTTACTTGGTTAAAAATTTGCAGGTGCTTGATATTAAAGTATGATTAAAGTATCAGTAATAAATTAATATTAAATTAATAAATAATCATTTGAAGTCTATAGTTATTATATAGTACCTGTCAACAACTGCTTTATACAGTTACACGCGCGGACTACTCAACTCAGTCTTATATGCAAATCAAGAATATACCTTAAGGGGTCGGAAATGCTCACTTCTGTCTGTCACATACATTTGTACATCTTCATTATACCATTTTTAAATATATTCAATGGATCGAGGGTATATACAAGTAAGAGTGATATTTTAGAGACCAATGCCTGATAGATACCCTGTATAAAGGACTACCTATCATGAGTCATGCACGTCTGAGCTAGTCAGGTAAGTGTGTATATAATTTAATGTAATCTTTATGTAGACTGAGAGACAGTTTGACATGAAAACAAGAATGACTATCTTCCTTCTGCCTGTCACATACCTATGCACAACTTTACAAATACTCCCTTTGCAACAGTCTAAATGTGTACAGGGTATTGGTAAAAGAAGGCAGCAAAGAAATCAAATCAAAGTTATTCAATAGGCTTTTGGCTTTTGGAGTCTGTCGAGTGGTCGATTTGATTTGGATTTTTTAGTTGCTGGATTCGTCTTCGATGTGGTGGAGAGGGGATGGGGGAGGGGATGCGGGCATTGGGGAGCACTTGGAGCTAGCTGGCCAAACCGAATGCATTTTGGTTGTCTGTGTGTGGACGCTTTCAAGATTTACATAAATAAGTGCGCACCAAAAATGGGGATAAGAAATCGTCATCAAATCTTTTTATATATGCATACAGTTTTTACTTTTTTTTTTTTTTAGGTTTCTACTATTTTATTCTTGGCTTTATCAATTTGTTGAATTCTTCTACAGTTTTGATTGGGGTTTTTTTTTGTCTCGCTGACCAAGCGCAACGAATCTTTGGGCCTTTATCTGGTTTTAATTAAAAGCTGCCGAAGATTTGATTCGGTTCAGTATTTTTTTTGTGTTTTACAGACACACACACACACACGCACACAGACACACTTGCTTAATGATTGTATAAATATATCGAAGTGGCAATCATATCTGTTAAATTTATGAAACACATAAATATGTCTAATTATTTAGATAGGCGCGTATTGAAAATTTTTGCATATTAATCGCTGAATTGATTTCTAAGAAATCGCTGAATCCGTTTAATCTAGCAAGAGTTTTTTATGATTTTTTAGTATTCAAGTTGATTCTGAAAATATTCCGCCTTCTGCTCCAGTTTTTTGACTTTGTTTTGATAATATTCTTGAGTAATTTGTGGTTGTGTTAATGAACAATTTCCAAACTAAGAATTATAATATGAATTAAATATGCATATTTTTCAGCTAACGAGTTTTTAACATTTAACATTTAATTATTTTTGGGAAACTCTTTATTCTATGTATATTTTAATTGTTTGTAATGATGCAATACATAAATTATATTCAAAATCAATAAACTTCGAAACTTGTTTTATGATTTTCTTTTCTATAAATGCTCATTAGACTCATTGATTTTCCATTTCCAACGTAAACAAAAAATCACTTGTTTTCAGGTTAGCTTTTGTTCCACAGACAAAATGCCAATAAATACAGCTGGCTGCAAGGCTCTTAAAAAAATTTTAAAATGCACATAATAAGCCGCTATTAAAGTCACTTGTTAAAATTTAATTAAAATGCCTCACGTTCTGCATTGAATTAATCAAAAGTTATTGACTTTCCCGAAAGGAGAAACGAGTGGCTTTAAATACTGCCCCAAAGAGTGGGCATGTCCCTCCCAAAAAAAAAAAAAAAATTCCAAAAAAAAAACGCACAAACAACAAGTGGAAAAAAGCTCATAAAAAAGGCAGCGAAGAAGAAGAGGAGGCAGACGCAGCACGTGATAAACGCACTTAACAGGTAACACCCATTTAAGCGAATGATGAATTAACGCACACAACACAATCCCACCACCAGCCCCCCACCCCTCCCGGCAATTCCTAAACGGCACCACAAAAAGAAACAGATACATGTATGCATGTGTGTGTGTGTGTGTGTGTGTGACTGCAGCTGCCAAAACTTCCCAAAAAAAAAAAGCTTCCACTCGTCTCAGTTTCTTCTTCGCTTCCCCGCCGTCTCCGTCGCCGTCTTAGTTTCTTCTTCTTCGCTTCCATGGCTGCGTCTCAGTTCCCATCACTTTCCATTGATGTGAATGAGTACCGTTTAGAATTGACTGTTTGCCTTCTCACTCTCGCGGCGTCTGCGGTCGCTGCTGTTCATGGTGTCTGGGCGTGGTGGGGGGAGGGGTGTTGGGGGGGGTTTGGGTAATAAACTTTAGTCAGCAGCCAAAATCAACTTTGAGAGTTCATTTCTGTCTCTTTCCTGCTGTCTCTTCTTCTCTGTTTCCCAGTTCATATTTTGTATACCCTGTAAAAGGAGCATAAAGCAACTGCAGTGTTTTCTATGATAAATATAATCTGTAGATTAATATTGGTATTAATAAATTTATATATATAATAATTAATAAAGTATTATTTCAAAATGCAAAGCCCTAAAATAGTTCATGTTTATAAAAAATCTTGCTTAATTATTGAAAAATATTTGAAGAGGATATTTCTGTTAAATGCAAATTAAATTATAATAAAATATAATATGAAATATGAAATAAAATAACAAAAAGAAAATAGCTTGTTTTAAACAGGATGTTTTTATTAGATATCGCAAATTGTTATTTAAAATTTGTCAAACCATTTAGTCTTTGGCTTCATATAAAGTGTGGCCATAGTTGATAAATTGTTTATGTTCAGTCACTTTTTCAATCGTAAATCCTATGTATAAAAACCTGGAGTCAGCAAAAACTATATAATTTAAATATAAAAGAAGTCAGTTTTCAGATACAAATAACTACACAGCCCAATAAGTAACTGTGAATTTATGTTTACTCTGTGTAGAGGGTATCTTCCGGTCTGACACTCTCGTCTCGAGCACTCAAACTTGCCTCATTTGTGGGGATTTTGCGTTAAAGTTTGACAAGCACAGAAATAATTTTGAAGAGACGTGCGTAAGGTGTGTTTTTAGCAGTTACTGAGGAAGCTAACAAGACCTGGTCCTCTACTATATACATATATATATATATATATATATACAGTATTGTCTATGGGATGCATTTGCTTTTTGAAGACACGTGCGTCTGTTTGTCCGTCCGTCTGTCTGTCTGTCTGTCGGGCTGTCTCGTCTTTTCTCAGTTTTCGCAGCTTGTCAGCTTGTCGTCAAAGTCATTAAAACTGCAGCTCAACCGCACAAAACAAAAATCAGAAAAATACAATAAAGCAACTCAACTTTTTGACCACACGACTAACTAAACCAATTTGCGTGCACTTTAAGCCACATGTGCGATAAAAGTGTCTGTTGCCAAAGTTTCACTTGCAAATAACAATAAAAAATAAAAATTATATATATACAGATATATATATATATAAAATGAAAGAGATACTCGTAGAGTATAATGGACATGGAGCATAATACGAGTACACTCGCCATTTGTATAAAGCGGAAATCAGAGACTTTTGCTAACTGGGTCAGTTTTGAGTTTAAAGACCTTCTGCAGCTGAGTGAGCCATTGTCATTAACTGAATAAAGGAGAGCTGTGAGATCGAATGCCAAACAAGAAGGTGTTTTATCTGCTACATTAACAACGGTTTCCTCTTTGAGAGCACTAAACATTTTCATTAGCTGAACCCATTTGAAATTGGGTAAGAAAGCATAATGAAATTGTACCGTGCTAATAACCCCTATGAATGCATATATATATATATATTCTTGATTATGAGCAATTTAGACATGACTGCCTCTCTGCTAGTTTCGTATATCAAATTAATATATTATTTTTAATTTATTTAGAAATCGATAATCGATACAAAGACTCCTAATAATGTTTACGATATGTTTTTAATGCATTAATATGATATTGATAATGTGTTCAAATAAATAATCATAGTGATTTGTGGAAAATTGTATTGTATATCATGTTAAGCAAATTATGCAGCAGCATTTTCATTTAATTTTCTTTTCCCGACTCTTATAAGTAAAATGTAAATGATTCGGTTAAAGCTACGAAATTGTTCCAATTGTTTTTTGGTTGTTTTTTTGAATTAACCATAATAGTTTAGAATATATTATAAATTTGGCGTCAATTGTGTTTTGGGCCGGATTAACTACAAAAAAAAAGTTAATCGTTATCTCTTTTTATATTTAATTCTCTTTGGTAACTAATAAACTCAATTCTTGTAACTAGATTTTAATGGGCTGCGGTTTGACACCCATCATTTGATAGGTTTTAAGGAGCTCCAAGTCGAGCACTCTCGACTAAAGCTTTCTAAGTTGTTTTGTTGCTGGCTGATGACTCTTTCAATAAACACATTAAAAGTTACAAAATAAATTAAAAAAAATAATATAACTAGTTTTTTTTTTGTTAAACATAGAAACGCATTGGAATTTGATTTGATAATCGAGTGAAATTATTGTTGTATTGACTTCAAATAAGCCAACAACAACAACAACAACAACCAATCAGCGCACTTCATTCAAAAAACGTTTACGCCAAATTTCTCACGGCGCGGCAGGGAGAACTCTTGGCCAAGACTCTTAGCCAAGAGAAACAGAAACAGAAACAGATTCCCAGCGAGTGGTTGTTAATTTCCCGCTGTTAGCTGCCTCCGCAAACTGGCCAACACAATGAGTGGAGGGGGGGAGTTTGCCACATGTTGTGCGAAACTATCAATCATTCAATTATTAATTTTAGCATGTGAGTTGAATAAATGTGCCGAAGAAAAGAATTTGAGGGACGGAGGGAAGAGCTACCAGAAAAGTTGCTAACATGAAATTAAATGTGGTCTTAATCAATAGAGTATTAATTTTAATTAGTGTGTCCAGCCATAATTTCACTCTTTGTTTATTTAACTCAAACTCAAAAAAAAAAAACAGAAAAAATACAAACACATTTCGAAATAAATCATGTCATAAAAATCAAGGCGCTGACAGCAAGTTGAATAAAATTAAAAGTCAAAGTTCAACCAACTGTTAAAATGCATTTGTAAATGACAAATGTGTAAAAAAAAAAATGAAGTTAACTACAAATAATTTATTAATGATGTTTTTAATCAACACGCAATTTGTAAAACATTAAAGCAGCAGGCCAAAAAAAAAAACATTTGTTAAAATATTTTATCTACAAATTATCTTTTTTTTTGCTCAGTTGTTGCCAACTAAAAATCGATGATTTAAGTGGAAGCTGTGTTTGTTGTTGGTTTTATTGTCGTTGTTGTTGTTATTGTTATTGTTGTTGCTTTCTGGCATCCATGTTGACCTTTCGTAATGACCGAAGTTATTTTTCTTGTTGTTTTTGTTACTGCTATTGTAGTCTTGGCTAAAACATTTTAAGTGGATTCGCATTTTTTGTATTTGCAAAGCGCACAAGACAAGAAAAAATGCCCGTTAATGACTTGTGGAAAGTTAATTGTCATTGGTTTGTTTTAAGCTGCTACCAAAAGACAGTTTTAACCAACTGAGCAAATATTTACAAAATTCCATTTTATATACTCGGTTGTTAATATTTAATTTATTATATATGTTATTGGCTGCAGCCAAAAAGTGGTCAGCAAACAAAAACTAATTCAGGTGTACAAAAATAAATCGCTTAACGAGCGGATGATATTGCAAATTGATTAATAAAAATATTGCAGTTTTAATTATCGATGAATTGTTATAGACTAGTTAATTTATCATTGCAGAGAATAAATTCATTTCCATATATATTATATATAAATATTAATTAAGTAAGAGAAGCTAGTCCAAAATATTAGAATAGTTTTGTTAATGTATTTTGTAACATTTATTTAGCTTAAATTATTTAGAATATTCTCGTCGTTTATTCTGGCAGCTGCAAAATTGAGAGCACATCTGTTGAGAATTATAGAATTATATAAAATTATGACATTAGGAATGGATGGTAATTAAAAATGGGGTTATAGATAATACAGAAATTTGAATAGGTATTCAGATAATATTTAAAATGTTGATTTTTAACGTATGCCCAAACAGTGCTGTATAACAATAAACTTATAGTGGTTTTCTGTGTGGTGCATTCGTTAAGTGTGGCACAATTTTAACGATACTCTAATGCGCGGTTCATGTCTCTGCTGCAGATGACATCAACTGTTCTACGGTGGCATAGCAAAGCTGAATAACGCTTCTTAGCTAGGACAACAACCCAAAGGGGTGTCCAGGGAGAAACGTTTTCTGTTGTTTGTTTCAACTATTTGAGAAAATGTTTAAAACGAGTAAAATATTGTTGAAAAAATTCATAATATTTATCGTAACTTGTGTGAGGTTAAGGAAACGGATCTTAACTTATTATACTGCTGACACTCCGATTTTATTTAGTCTGCCAATATTTAAATATCGTGTTGGGAAAGTATTCAATCAAATAATTTTGCTATTCTTTAAGCTAATTACAAAATATTATTTTTGTGTCAAATAATATTTGTCAGTTGTGTAAGGACGCCAGTTTCTGCAACATTTCCATTTTGTAAAATTGCCTCATTTTTTTAAATTGTAAAGAAGCTTTTTATTTCCTTCAAACGGTTATATTTTAATCAAAATTATAAATGCTTTAATAATGATTAGCAAAAGCATAATTTGTGCATTTATTTATATGTAAATTTCATATTTGCAATACGTTTTTTTGGTGTTGTTAATGAAAATAATATAATTTAAGTATATTTCTATCCGCATATTTTGGCCACTAAATTAATTCTGGCTTAGTTTTATTTTCTATTTTTTTCTACACATATTTCAAAATATCAATGACTGAATTACGCATAATTGTTCAATGACAATTTTTTTTTATGCACATATGCAAATGATATAGAAATTTAGCCTGATTTGCGCAGCATGACTTGCAGTTTTCTATTAGCTAATTTATTTGAATATGCTGCACTCAATTTAATTATAATTATTTTTTATCACTATTCCTGCCATTGCATTTGAAACTTATGCAAAAACTCGGCTGGGATTAGTAAAAAAAAAATATTTATGCATTCATTTCAAACAAATGCAAAACTAAATGAAGGCCAAAATGGCACTCCCCGTTTCCCGCTGCGCCCACTTTTAATTAGCATTTTGGCCATTAAAGTCGGGTTCGAATAATACTTAGTCGAAATTGGCGATAACATTTTAACCTTGTTATTATTTCCAGTTGCCTTTTGGCCAGAAATGAAAGTTGGCCCAAAGCGAGCATAATTTTTAGCCAGCTCGGATTATTGAATTTGATTACTTATACATAAATTAACGCATTAACATTTAAAATTTTAATTGGATATTTCAAATACTTGCTCTATTTCTCTCTCTCTCTCTCTCTCCCTCTCTCGCTCTCTCTATGTCTCTCTCTCTAGTCATTTGATTACCTTGTCAGCTAATGTTAAATTTCAGCTTGTATTTTAGTGAAATATTCTGCTTTTACTTCAGATCATATAATTTAATTCTCAATTTTAATCAAGTTATATTCTATTAAAGATACAAATCGATTGCCGATAGTGATAAAAATAACATAATTGTGATATAGTATAAATTATATATCCATATATATTACCAATCAAAAGGTAAACTTTAATTACCATTAGATGAGGAACATATTTGCATATTTTAAAATAATAACAAATCAAATTATTGTTAAGGGTTTTCTTCAAACTCTTTAGAGATATAGATTGCTAGATAGATCTTTAAGTGTGGCCCAATCTATAGTTGATAATCTACATACAACAGATAACTTTGTCGATGGTCGATACTACATATGATCGATAAAATATATCGATTTATTATATACTATGCAGAATCGATCAGTTTTTTTTGTTATTTTTCCAGCTGACTTCGCTCGGCTCAAGCTTAAGCTGTAACAGCAAATGAATCAAACTGCAAGCAACACATGCAACACTTGCAACAACAACAACAACATGGGCTCTTAAATCAGTGTGTACACACTGTATTAAATGTCATGAATTAATTCACTGTTCTCAGCCACTTTGGCTTGTTGCTTGACTTGCTTGTGGCTTGTCAACTCCAAATTTTATTTGCTGTTGTGGTTGTTGTTGTTGTTGTTGTTTTTGATAGGGGACTCAGCTGCAATTGTAAGCTGGCATTGTTAGCGAACATCAATTAGCAGCTTTGCTTATTACAACGCACCACTGCCCCAATAACAAGCAGAACTTGCAACACTGTCGAACTTGGTGTCTTGTGTACAATTTGCAGTTGAATCCATTTGCCATCGTTGCCAACGTAACGAAATTTAAGTCGCCTACAAACTGTCTAATTTAATTGTGCTCCCCATTTGGAGACACATCTCAAATGGGTTCTCAATTACTCCAGTTGAAAGTGTACAAGAAAATCGAAAAGTATTTAAGATGTGCAATTAAACTTGGGCATGGGAAAACATGGCTTAAATAATCTCTGCAAGAGTTATCAAATGAATATAAATTATTGTTGGGATCTGTATTAATTTTGGTCTGTTTTAAGTTGCACGGCCTTTAAACTATTTCAGTTAATATTATGCTTACTTCAAATAAACAGTTTGAATAAATAATAAACAAAGCAAACTATTTTCCTAATGCACAACAAAAATCTTTTATATATTAATTCCTATTTACACTCAGGAAAAACAACATGCTAAAATCCAAATCTTAAGTAGATAGTTTTTAAAATAGCCAAATGAAGATATAACTTCAGATTCAGATAGGGTGTCAAACCGAATCGAATTTCATTGCAGTTAAATTTGATGAAATACATTTTTTTTGTATTCGTTTCTATTCGGATTTGAACATCAATCGGTGCAGTTAGATTTCCGGTTCGCAATTCCGGTTTGACACACCAATAAACAGCCATTAATCAAAACGCTAGCTAAAAGTTAAAAATCAATTCGTACATTTAAGCGAAATATATTTGAAATTGCTCTGGCAACCATAAATTCGCCTTAAGCAGAATCTTATTTATAATTTGTTCCACATATGCAAAAGCTGCGGGCAACAAATTTCAGAATTATGTTTTTGCCCAAAAGGCAACTCACATAATTCTCCCCTTCCACCCTTCCACGTCCCCCCTTTGCCCACTTCCGTTTCGTGTTATCTTTAAAACTAATTGAGGCTATCAATTTGATCAACAAATTTTCGTCCACTCAATTCTCGTATTTCATATGGATAGCATAAAGCTGCCTCATTTATTATGCGACAAGAAAAAATAAAATAAAAAAAAATGTTATCGAAGCAAATCACATTCCAGGGGCGGGTGAGAGGACGATAAGGGCTATGAGGACGACGACATTGCCAGACACGGCCGCCAAACCTTAAAGGTCAGGTTAGTCATTTTTTATGACTACAAGCTTTTCACACAAACCAAAACAACAAAAAAATATGGGGGACTGAATTGAATTTTTTGATGGCCTTGCGGAGAGTATCATAATATTTGAGTGAAGCAGACTTTTTTGACTATATATGGTATATATATATATAATTTAATGCAGTCAGTATTTATGTTGAACAACATATAATCAACATCGGCATATAGCTAACATATATAGGAACAATTCGTCGGTTACTTAAATTTGAAGTGGAATTTTAATGTCCGCAGCTCGACTTCGTTCTACAAGGGTTTATTATATTTGGTGATATTTTTATTTATATTTTTATATAGCAATTATAATTATATATTATTATATCCAAGGTGATGCCATTTTTGATATCGATTCAATTAAAAATTGGTTTATTGTACACCATCCAAATCTTCCTCGTACTTGCCGTGGAAACAAGGATTGTTCAATTTCTCTACATTTTGGCCAGATTTTTTCCTTGACTTCAAGATGATAGTTTTATTTTCCTGTATGCTCAAAAAGGACATTCTTTCTAGATCTTTCAGGATTTTTAGATATGGCTATATAAACATTAACTTTTGCTGTATTTCGGTAATTGTTATTCTCTAAAAGAAATCTATTTCTACCATGTGAATAAAAAAGATTTCGTTTGTTCAACAAATACATTTTTTTTTATTTGCCAAAATCAAGATTGATGAATGTGTTTAGCATGTGTGTGTGTCCAAATGGAGTTTCAAATCCAGTTGTTGTAGGACACAAGTGTGAGTGGGCGTGGGACTGCTGACTCTGCTCCGCTTGTTCCAACTGTTCCATGCCAAACTGCTCCCTTTTCGTCCTTCTTTGTGGCATAAAACGCATTCAATGTTTGCTCTGTCGCCTGTCGCACGCTCCGTTGACTTTGTCAGGCATGGCAGACGCTGAAAGTTTCCTATTCTGTTCCCAATAACTGCTTCTTAGCCATTTGGTATGGGGTATATTAAATCTGTTAGTATTTAAAAAGATCGATTTATTAAGAAACTATATAATTATTATTAAGTAGACTTTGTGCCAAGCAGCCATAAGTCCAACAAGACAAATCTATTAGTAAATATCCTTTCTACAAGTGCATACAAATGGGATAGTCCAAGTCAGCTGTGAACTATTATAGGGTATTTATTGGGTTCATCAATTACTTAAACTCTCGCTTGATGCTTACCACATTCTGTTAGCCTTTCTGGCACCTTAAAGCTTAACGCCATATTAAAGTTGGTTTTGGCCGTCGTTCGGAAATTGTAACCAAATTCTAGTGGATGGATTCAAGGACCGTTAGGCACAGGATCAGGCGCTGACAGGCTGAGGAGTGGAGGAGTTTCGGGGTTGGAGAAGTGTAGTTAATTGGCTACCATTGAATGCGAATGTTTTGCATATTCAATTTTAATGCTTTTCTGGGGGTTTATTGATTTTTAAAAAATTATGCTTAAATGCTAGCTACTAACAAATTGTCCATTAACTAACGTAAATTTAATTAACATTTTGTATTCGCCATTTTAATGTTTTTTTTTTTTTTTGTTCTTGTTTTCGTTTTAGTTGTTTTATTTTAAATTCATTTAATACAAGTTACAATATTATTATTATTATAATAATTTTTGTAGATTTTGGTTTTCTTTTGTTTTGTTTTTTTTTTGTTTTCTTTTCGAATTTTATATGTTTTCATATTTTGATTTTTGTTTATTGTTTACCATGTGTATTTGCTAGTAAATGCAGAAATATGAAATTGGTTGATCAACTGGGCGTTAATTAAATTTAAATTTAATTTAATTTAATTTTAATTGTAGTCAATTAGTCTAGTAGTTGTGTTTGTTGTTGTGTTCCATTATTTCCTTAATCATTTTGTTTTGCTTTTTTTGATTTTGTTTTTTATTTATTTTTTTTTGTTTTTCATTTCGTTTAATTGCCGTTTTACTTGGCTCATAATTTAATATTAAAATTACACCATTTAATATTTACAAAATTATGTTACAGTAATTTTTTTCAGTTGGTAGTTGCTTTTTTCCTTTTTTTCTTTTTATGTTTTGTTTTTTTAGTTTTTGTTTGAAATTTCACCAAAAGTTTTGTTGCCACCGCCGGCTGCAACAGACAACTTTTCTGGCCACATTAGTTGGGGGGTGGAAATACAGCGGGAGGATGTGAAAGGACTGCGCAGACAGCGTTGGTTTCAGGTGTGAAATCGGTTCACAATTGGACACGTTACAGAGTTAACACTCCGCAGCAGACCAAAGACCAACTTGCAATTTTTTAATTGCTTCAACTAGTTACGGCTTAGGTTGAGTTTCTGAAGTGGATGGAAATGTGTGAATGTGTGTGTGTGTGGGGGGGGGAGGGAGGGGTTGGGCGTTCGGGGGTAGCTTCAACTTACGTGCTAAAGTTAATGCGGTATATTATACAGAGTGTTTAACTAGCCATGTATCAAGTTTTAGAAACTCGCTTACATTAGTAGTATCGTAGCATGCCTAATTATACTCATTCTCTTTATTTATTTAACTATATTTTTTTTAGTTTTTCTTTTGTGTTGGTTCACGTGAAAGTGTTGTTGTGGAAATTGACAGAAATATGCGAGATCAGCAAACGCAAATAAGGAAAATGGTAAAAACTGGCAAATTGAAGTTATTATGAAATAATTTAATACAAAGAGCTTAATTTAATTTAATAAGTAAAAATATTAATATGGTAATGTAAAAAATGTAGAAAATTATATAGATTTTTACTAAACAAATTCAACAAATTGTAAAATTATTTTACTGTATTTAAAGCATTTGCTATAAGAGAAAGTTTTCGAAAATGAATTATAAATTACGCTTTAAATATTTTGCGATTGTGAGAAACTTTGAAGAGCATTTCGAATATTCAAATAAAAATGCGCCAAATGGTAAAAAGCTGTTGAGAAAGTTGTGTAGAAATATTTTTGATACGAATCTATATTTTGTTGTATGTAGTTTTAATGGTATTTTGCTAAATGTGAATATCTATGGAGCAGTAACAGTGCTCGTAAAGGCTCTGCTTTAGTATAATCCATATTTGCTGCTTACTAGCTAAAGCTAATCATAAATGCACTCACACTCAAACAAACACAAACACAAACACAAACACTCATACATAGCAATCAGATGCATTCATTCGCATTCTCGAACATTAACAGCCACAAATGCTAACTGCAACATACACATTGAATACTTAAGTTTTGAGTTTAAATTGCTGCACAATCTACAGAGTTCATACACACACACACACATGCACACACACACACATCCATTTCTATATCCTGGCATATTACGCTTACAGCTGAAACATCATTTTTAACTACAATTAATTTATTTTTATAATACAACTTTGCTGGTTTCCAATGTTGGGGCAACAACATGGCTATTTGCACCACCCCCAGGTCCAGCACCGCTGCCCGTTGCAACCACTGCCAGCACATTGTCCACGCCCACTTGAGGAGGCTGCTGTTGCTGTTGCTGCTGTTGCTGCTGTTTGGTTTTCGCTTTATCATGCACGTACATCGCGGCAAGGGCATTGAAACGTGGACCCCAATTTTGTAAATAGTTAAAGTCTTGATTCTCATCGTCGGTGCCTGCAAATGGAACGAAGAGTGGCAAGTGGATAGTGAAAAAGGAACTGTATTTTTGCTTGTACTGTATATTTTTGTATGTGCTTGTGTGTGTGTGTGTGTGTGTGTGTGTGTGTGTGTCAAATTCGTACCTGATGCCAACGAGCTGAGCGATTCGGCAATGCTGCCGCTGCCCTCAAACGTGAAATTTCTCAGGTCATCGAAGGGAGGCGCATTGGGATCCTTGTCAATGCGCTGCTTGCGCTCCTCCATCAGATAGGCCACATTCAATTCCTGGCCAGGTGACAGCAGTGTCATCACCGGATCTGCACAGTAAGCAATTGACAACGTTCAATTTAATATAATTTATTTATTTATTATGCTTGCTCAATCATAGTTTTTGCTAAACAGCAATCTCGTCAAATAGATTGTTGCTCATCAATTATATTTGAAATTTTATTATGTCTCTTTAATAATATTACATTTAATTAAATATTTAAAATTACACTATAGTTTATAGTTTATAGTGAATTTAAAATGAATACAATCCAAATTTAATTTTGTACAAGCTTTGCTTGAAGAAATTATTATTGTGCGAAATAAGAATTTTATTTTATTTGTTTTTATTATTATTGCAAAGTGCCAAAATTGAAATTTATAAAAGAAAATGCAAATGGAATGCCTATGCAACCAGATTAATCCCGTAAGGCATGGTGTCAAACCGGATCCGGTACCGCAAATTGATGGACTAAATTTCAGAAGCGAAGTGGCAATCGAAGTTCAACATTTATTTTCAAAGAACCCGTAATGAGTTATATATTATTAGATATATATTATATATTATTATTAGCACATTTTTTAAAATGATAAATTAATTCCTGAAACTGGAACTGCAACGTAAACGATTCCATTTAAAAACCGTAATCGTAAGTCAAGCTTATATGATCTATATCTATATAATTGGAACTATAATCGATATGCGTTTCTCAGCTTTGAATTTGTAATTGAATAGAATTTCATCAAAGGCATGATATAAACACAAACATCTAAATGCAACTCAAATGGTGCCCAGTGCTTGGTGCTTGCTCAATACGCGTCTATGCAATATAAATGCTATATACACACACACAACACACACACATGTGGGGGGTGTGTGCGTGCGTGTGTGTGTTTGTGTGTATTTACTCACATATGATGGGCATCTTGCAGGCAGCTATGTCCGGTGGCATTGTGCCGCTCTGTGCACTGATTGGTATTTGAAGTGGGGTTATGTCGAATGCCGTCATATCGTCCTCGCCGCCACCCTCGTCCTCGTAGCTAATCACCGTTTCGCGCACATCCTTTTCCGTTCCGGATCGCTTCTTCTTTTTGGTGGTTTTACGCTTGCGATTGTATATCACGAATATCAATGCGAGAACTGACACAAAAATAGATAAAAGCATAGAAATGATACTCTAAATTAGTATTGCAAACGGCAACTGTGCATCGAATTTCCACTTTTGGCTTGATTTGATTTTGTATGTCTCTTTAAGGAACATAAATCTTGTGCAAAATATTGTTCTACATTTCTACACTTCACATTATTTCCTTTGCTGAATAATTTCCTTGTTTTACATACAAAAATTGATTTAACTTTTACGCCAAGTTTCTATCATAAAATAATGTTTTTTATTGTAAAATAGATAACGAATGCGAAATCTTTTGCACATTAAGACTAAAAGTTCGTTGTTTCGATAAGTTCCAAGTTAAATGCACTTTATCCTATAGCCGAACTGATAATCAACTATTTTTGCTGGCCCCAAACTACTTGCAACTACTTGTAATACTCAGCTTTAAACTTTGTGTGTGTGCGTGTGTGTGTGTGTGTGTGTGTGTGTGTGAGATAGATAGGGACTGGCGGTGGTTACAGTATTAGTTTTATAGTCATAGACAAACACTTGCGAAATGCGCTTGTATTTAGTGGTTTGGCGACATTGGATGCTCTACATTTCTAGGTGCGGAGAGAGAGTGTTGTGGGACTGAGTATATATATTCCAAGCTAAGCGGATTAGTTGTACCCGAAAAAAAGAAGAAGAAAAATAAACCCAAGCATTTCAAATGCAGAGAACTTGTTAAGTTGCCTTTGCTTTGTTTTTTTTTTTTTGGCATTCGCTTTTGGTTTTAGTTTAGTTTTTGCTCAGAAAGCATAAAGTTATTAATAAGTTTTATGTTGCTCTTGCAATATGTTCACTCTGTTTTTCGTGTAAACAAGTTGCCGGAAGGGAGAGAGGTGTGCGGGGGGTTGAATGTTGCTGGAAGTGTGCATTTTATCATTGGTGCTTCGGTTGACAGCAATATTTACTGGTTGTCGGCGGGTTCAGCAAACATGACAGTCAACCAAAAATAATTAAAACTCATCTCACTCTCGCTCTCTCTCTCTCTCTCTCTCGCTCTCTCTCTGTACCTCTCTCTATCTCTGTCACATTTGGCACTTTTGCTGCAGCCACCTTTTTTTTCGGATTCATTAGGGTTTACTGTAAGAACTGGCAGTTGCTCTACAACCCAAAGTTCATTTATAATATCCATGAAAGTGAGCTTTACAGTATTTAAAAATTAAGAGAACATCATTAAGTGCTGTGAATGCTGTTCTTAATTACAGATATTCAGTGCAGACTACCATAAGAAACAGATGTATATATATATATCTATATATATATATAAATTCGCTACTCTTATTGTGTTTTGAGCTACTCTACCTCTGAGTTTGAGTGTTTTTTTTTATAAACATATTTAACATTTGGCATTTTACTTTTTTCTATTTAATAAAAATCAAAGCTCGAATTTACTTTTTCTATTCCGTTTCTTTATATTTTATGCACTTAACAAACTTCAGATTTGCCTGATGTCAAATCCATCAAATTGAATTATTATTATTGTCTTTTTCAGCTTTCTCCGATTGTTTTTTTTGTTTTTTTTTTGTTTATAATATTGACTGCCATCATTTGTTATTAATGCATTTTTTTTCTTCTTTCATTTTGTGTTCATATTTTTCAATGTCATCTCTTCTTGAAATATTTTCACTGTATTTGCTTCAATCTTGTTTCATCTATTCAATTGTGCTCCTCCCGTGCCACAAGGGGAGTGGATGAACATTTTTCTATCGACTTAATTGGCATCATTAAACGTGAATGAAGTTGTTGTTATGGCGCCGTCGCCATTTCTGCTAACAGTTGACTGTCGACATTTACCTTTTGGTATTTATTGCACAATTGTTTATTATAACACGCCGTTTAAAAGAGAACAGACGCGAAAATACTTAACAAAAATAGAAAAAACAACCTTTGTTCGAAAACAGTTAGCGGAGCGTGCTGCATGCCCCTTAATGGCGATGAGACGGCACTTGGGGCAAGCTGCGCATTTAAATAATGTGGAGAGGGCAATCAAAGGGTAAATCGATATCGATGATAATGCAAATGGAATCATAGAACAAAATTAAGGCTGCTTAAATCGAGAGTCAATGAAAATATAGAATAATCTCGAACAAAAATCGTATTTGAAATTTGTGAATGGGTTAGGGTTTTAGAGACCAATCTATGACTACAAATATATTGCCTTATTCGAGAAGGAATTTCTTAAAACCGTTTATATAAAATGGGGTTTTAAAATCCAGTATTTATCTTAATACCAACTCGTGACTGATAAATTTCAATTAAAATTCTATTTTATATTAAATTTGTTGTTCGCCTTGAAGTGTCAGTTTATTATGTACTACATGTTTTTGCCATATTTTAATTAAAATCTCATTAGTTGTAAAAGGTAATTTTTCAAGAACATTTGCAACCTTTCTCCGTTGCTCTAATTTTCCCTTAAACAATTATAAAAGTCTCCATTTACGTTGCATGTCCGCCACTATTTTGTTTTCCGTAACTTAAGGTGAAGCTTTGCTCTTGCCTCTTGCAGTAATTACTCAATTTAGGTCACACACACACACACACACACACACAACACACATACACTCAGTGCACTCTATGAGTAAGTAAGCATATTCAAAAATAAACAGCAACAACAAGAAGAGAAACTATGAGTAGCAAAACAACAACTAGCAGAGATGGTCTCATAAAACAACAACGCCTGTCCGGCTCTGCTTGCTCTGCTTTGTTTACACTTAACTACACTACACAACACTACACTACACACTACACTACACTACACATACATAAAAAAGGGTCATTGTTTTGTGTTTTTTGTTGATGTTGTTGTTGTTTTCTAGTTGAATTTGTAATACTTTTTTTTTGTGTTGAGTTCATGACCAGGTCGGGTCAGTTGTTCTGCTGTAGCAGCTCAACGAAGCCTGAACCCACTAAAAATGGGTCAAAATGGATATAATGGTTTTGTCCAAGTGTATGTAACAGGCAGAAGGAAGTATCTCCGACCCCACAAAGTATATATATTCTTGATCAGGATCAACAATCGAGTCGATATAGCCATGTCCGTATGAACACGCAGATCTCACGTATTTGTCGGCAGAGGGCGCTTCCAGAGCTGCTCGCATTTGCAAATGCAAATCTTTTTAAAGGGGAATTTGCCAATAAAAGTAGAATATATTTAATAACTGGCTTCAGGGTTCTAGGGTATATCGTAGTCGAGCTCACTCGACTACAGCACTCTGACTTGTTTTTATTCAATTTTAGTTTTTTTTTGTTGGGTGTTTCTTTCATGCCCAAGAACTGGAAGGTCCACTTGAAATTTTATGCCCGAAATACAGTTCAGCGATTCTCAAATTGTGCAGGTTTTAAGCACAGATAGAAACTTGAGACAGAGAGAAAGACACAGAGAGAGAGAGAGAGAGAGAGAGAGTTGGGCACAAAAGCGTTGACTGTAAATAATGTTAGATAATTATTTAGTTTGTTTTGTTGTCTTTACGCCACTTTAACGCAACAACAACAACAACAACAACAATAACAATAACAATGGCCAAGACAAAAACGCCTACAGTAATCGGAATTGTTGTCAGTTTCTTGGAAATTTTCAGTTAATAAACGGTGGCCTGAATGAGGAATGAAAATCGTCTCTTTTTGGCCCTGCCTGCTGCTGTGCGTCGACATTTCGTTTGCGTTTATTTATGGCGCCTATTTTGTGGCTTAGCGGTTTTATGGCCAACACTGCGTATGCGTGCTGCGTGTTGTGCTAGCCCCCAAAATGGCAACTGTTTAATTAGCTGGCCCCCAAGCGACTAATTAGCTTAAGGTTTCCTTATTATATCTCTTTTGTTTTTGTTTGTTTGTTTGTGCTTTTTTTTGGTTATTGCTGCTGCTGCTGCCGCTGCTGGCAGTGGCGCCTCTTGTTGCAACCTTAAACCACATCCGTTTCGCTCATTAAAACTAGCCGCGATTTTGTTGCCCATGGATAAATCAGTTTCTACTTTTAAATACAGCTACTAAATAAATTGCGGCAAAAAAAAAAAAAGAAAAGGGCCGCTGCTAATTGAAAATCCCCTTTTGAAATCCCTAAAAAGGCGTCGAATTGCCAGCAAATGAAAATAAATTGTCGAGCATTGCGTGCCATTCACATTTCTCTGTCGCTTTCTCTGTCGCTTTCTCTCGCTGTCTCTCGCTGTCTGCAGTGAACATTTGGAAAATGACCAAATCCACTTTATGCTCGCTGCAAAGTCCATTACGTGGCAGTGTTGGCAAAAGCACACACACACACACAAACACACACATAAAAACACACACAACTCTCAGCTCAAATTGAAATCACATAAAATTTTTCCGAAAGTAAAAACTAAATCCGACAAAATGGCCAAATACCTATTAGAATGGGAAAGGACACTGAGATACAGAAAGAGAGACAGAGAGAGCGAGAGAGAGAGAGAGAGAAGAAAGTCGAGAATATCGTGCACAACAAAAAGCGTTAGAACTGATTTTAACGCGATGTTTTTTTAGCACTTTGGATAAACTATCTATTTTCATACAGTTCTGTTTCAACGAAACAAAGCTTCGAAATATTTATAAGTAGCTTTGATGTATTTATAATAAAAAGAAAGAATTGATTTTAATCGGAATATAATCCATATGAAATTAAAATGGTGTCAAAAATATTTATTCTTATTATAAAAAATTCGTTGAATTTGTGCAGATTTTGAAAAGTTCGTGTGAAAACGAAAACCAAACATTTTGTTTCTACTAATTTTCCAGCTCAGTGAATGGAGTTTCTCTAATTAAAAGAATACATTTTGTAGCTATGATGGAAAGAAATTTTTCAAGATTTTTAATCAAAAGTTTAGAAGCAGATCTCACCGAAATGAATATTAAATTAGTACACACAATTTTTCTACTAATTTCGTGCATTACAAAATTCCATTATCTAGTTCTAAATTGATGGTCTCATTTGTGTTGCAACTTTAATGGCAACTGCTTAACATTGTTCCAAATCCAATATCAATGAAACTGCATATGATAGGGAAAAGAGAGAACAAATGTTATGTGCAACCATTTTTCTGCATTCTACACAAATCCAACCAAATGTGTTGCAAGCAAAGAAAGCGAAAAAGAAGAAGAAGAAGAAGAAGAAAAAAACCATGTGGAAAGATTACTCTTAATGGTGTTTTCTTTTGTGCAGTTGTTAATTAGTCGCCTGACATTTCCATTTGGCTAACAAAACAATATGCCCAGACAAGAAATGTGAAATTTTACGAGAGATAGCCCCGCCCAACCCCGCCCACCCCTCCCCTGAAGCCGTTAACAACCCCTATGAAAACATATGCGAATGTTGTTGATTTTTTTCCTGTATTTGTTTCACTTGCTTCGTGTGGGGATTTTTTCACGCTGGGATTTAAGTGCAACGCGTCCAACCTACAGAAAATTGCATTTACATGTCGGAAAACCCGACAACGAACAACAACGAGCATTGCCAGAGGAAAAGCTACTGGAGATAGAAGAGTGTGTGTGTGTGTGTGTGTGTTTGTGTGTTAAAAGGGGTTTGCGAATGCGGCTTAAGCTGCTTAAGCTGACACACATGAATGCCAAATTGCAGCAGCTTAGTGAGCAAAAGATTCTACATGGGACTGTCTGTCTGTCTGTCTGTCTGTCCGTCCGTTCGTCTGTCTGTCTTGCTGTGTATTCTACCGTACAGTACTTACTTAATATGATAATCAGGCAGACGAATATGGCGCCCAAGGCGCCCATGCTAAGCTTCAGACGCTGTCCTTCCTGCACCAATTCACAGTTCTCGCCCCAATAGCCCTCGGGGCAAATGCAACGATATCGCAGACGGGGCTCCAAATTGATGCAAGTGCCTCCGTTCAGGCAGGGCATATCCAGGCATTCATTGCGATCGACGCAGCCTTTTGTGTCCGCCGACATAATGCGTCCCTCGCTGCAACTGTAACGGAACCAAAAATAATAGAGACGTTTCATAAACTGCTACACTCAGAAAAATTGTATGTATAGTATATGAAAAAAACAATCATATACAAATCAGCTTAGAATATTTAAGTTAATCTTCTTTTCTTACTTCTCGATTTAAAACTCATATTCAAAAAATATTTTCAATTTCTTTTTCTTAATTAAAGATAATGAATACTGGATACAAGTTTAATTGTTCTCATTATTTATCTCATATTAAATGAACTTATTCTGGTTTAAGATCTTAATTTGAACTTAATATTCTTAATCTTAAAGATTCATAATTTTGATTTTAACTTATCATTTGATTTGTTGTTTCTTTATTTAAGTTTTTCAATTCTAAAATGATTAAAACTTAAAGCGAAGAAGATTGTTGACTTCCTTTTTAGACTAAAATGTTTGCCTGTTTAAGTTTTGTTTTGCTTTCGATTGTAAAAGTCAAAGAAATCACTTTTAAAACCCAAAGAAATTGTTCTCAATTTTTCAATAATTATAAATAAAATTATTATTATTTAATTTCATTGAAATTTAAGTATTTCATTTAAAATCAGCGCAAAGGGAAACTTTACAGCAGTTAATTAATAATTCAAAAAGGTAAATTTAGAAAACTAAAACAAGAAAAGGAAAAAAGTTTGTAATTTTAAGGCGATTGTCCCTAAATGCAAGTTCATATATTTTATCGTGTAGTTAATGAGACCGTTAAACAGAGAATGGCAGATAGAGAGAGAGAGGGAGAGAGAGGGAGAGAGAGGGAGAGAGGGAGAGCAGGCGTGAGTAGCGTTGAGTTTTAGAGTGGCATTTGTAAAATTCATGTTGTGCATAACTTTTTAAAAGCGTCCAACTTTTTATTTCAACCCAAAAAAGTTGGACATTTCGTGTCAACCGCTGCGGGCAGCTGGCGGGCGGATGATGCTCTACCATGTATTCCCTGTTGCAGCCACCGCTTTGTGCCTCCAGTGTGGCTGTGTGTGTGTGTTTGCTTGTATGCAGCAGCTTTGCAACGCATTAGGCTCGCGTTAGTTCCCTTAGCCAAAGGGATCACTGGCTCCCTCGCAGGCAGGTGACTCCCTCTCCCTCTCCCTCTTTCTCTCTCTCTCCCTCTCTCTATATCTCTCGCTCCAAAGGATTAGTTTGTAGTTTTGCACGGTAATCACTTATTCAAACAGCAAGCTGGCAAATTTTTAAGCAGCTGTTGATTTTTTCAATGCATTTCAAAATGTAAAGCAGCAGCTTCATTTATAAATTAAGCAAAAATTTCAGTGTAAATTGAAACTTAAGGCTAGAATTGAAAGAAGAAGATAAATATTGTTTAGAGACTGGTTAAACTGCTTTTGTTCAGCTGCATTTACACAAATTGAGCACATTGTCAGCACCTAAAGTTTTTTTTTTTTAGGGTTTTTCAATATTTTAAATTGCAAGCTCGCTTTATCTTTTACAACACAAACACAGCCACACTTGCAATTTGGGTCAATTCGTCTTCTTATGAAGTGGTTGGCTGGAGCTAGAGAAAGTTGCAGAAAGTGGGGAGAAGCCGCAACATTATATTTCAGCGCCTGACACGATTCCAACAGCCACTGCACAATGCAATTCGAATTGAGGCTAAAAAGCAGGCATAATTTATGGCGCATCGCCACCTGGACAAGTATATAAATATATTTACATCCATATATATATATATATATATATGTATAAGCCTCGAGAGCTCAGATGAAAGGATGTGTCCGCGTGGCATTATTTAAATTTGCTTTAAGCGACTTTCCTCTCCTTCTCTCGCTCTGCAATTCGTCTTACAAAATGGGAGCAAATTTTACAGCAGCCGTTTTGCTTCCCACTGGCTGATATAATGGCTAAAGTAAATGGAGCACGCTGCTCTTGGCTGTTACCAAGAGAAAGGAGAGAGAAGAGTTACTGGGTGGATGGTGTAGCAAAAGTCATGATGCATTGCACTGCATAGATAGAAGAGATGGAAGAGATAGCGAGTGTGGAGGGGTTGTAGCAGTATTTGTTCTCCGTGCGACTCAAATGGAGTCACTCGGCAAAAACTAATGATGTGGAAAATGTGCAGCTTGTCGCAGCTTCGCATTGCATAGTGTAGAAGGTGTTGCAAATGGCAGCTGCCACAAACTGCTGAAGTATCTCGCTAAACACACCTACTCCTCCTTCTCCTACTCCTGCTCCACCTGCACCACGCTTTGCCGTCAAAGTCATGTAAATGGATATATTTATATTTAAATTTGTTGTATATTCTGTGGTGCATCTAACTGGGGTGTGAATGTGTCAGGATATGCTGATGACAATTGATATTATTTGCTATTTGTTGAGTGTGTGCGTCCCACTTGCCCCACCGTTGCAACTGTAGCAACTGTAGCTGTGAATATACAAATGTGCCACACCTGGTGGCAGCGATGGGGTTTCATATTTATGCATCAGTTAATGTGAAAATGATGTTTTTCACACGTTGCGTTTGGGAATGTGTTTTCCTTGCTGCAAAGCGTAGCTTAGCGCCGCAATTGAAATGCAAACATAAATATTTATGCGTTTCCTTGAACTTTGTGCTGCAGTTGCAAGTGCGTGAATCCAAACATTGTTGAAAGGTGGAAATTTGTTGCCCCTATTTAGTGTTGATAGCAACAGTTAGTGTTAACATTAAGAGTAATGTTTGGTATGTTTTGCTATCATTTTTTTTTATTAATTAGACTCTGTTTTGTTAACACGAATTCAATTTAATTTAAATAAGCAAACAAGGAAAGTTAACAAAATAGCAAGATTTGAAATTAAATTAAAGCTAACTGAAAAACATTGTTGCGAATATCAATTTATGAATTGTGCGCAAAGCTAAAAATATGTTCTCGATAGTGAGAATGAATAGTTGAAGTCAGTCAACAAATATTATGGAATTATATTTCCAGCTCTTCAGAAAACATTTAATATCTATTTAGTGTTAAAATAATCTATTTAATTTTGATAGAACTGATTAGTAACTAAAGCCTTGAATTGTATTTTGTAATATTTTATATAACGAAATAACATAATTTAGCTTTATTTTTATTGAATTTAGCTTCTCTGTTTAAGATTTCTTTAAATTGATATTTCTGATACAGACGAGGAAAATTCCGATTGGTTGTGGAAAATCAGTGCAAATCAGGCATTTGTAGATTGCAACAATGGCAGTTGAAGATATGCATTGAATTTGCTTTGCCCATGTAAAAAAAAAAAGAAAACAAAGTTCTTGCAAAGTGCACACAAATTGTTCGCTCAATTTCATTTCAACAAATGGTAAATGGCAAATGGCTTAAAATGAGATTCGCTTGTTGGTTGTTAGCATTTGTGGGAACTTTGTTTGTTGATTGATTGGGTTGCAGGTGTTGGTATTCGGTACTTACGTGCACTCGTATTCATTCCACAAATCAACACAATCAAAGGGATCCGGGCAGATAACATTGGAGCACGGCCGATTCGAGGGGCAGTTGCGTTCAACATTTCTGGCCATCGTTGCCTGGCCCCATTGAGTGCCATTCATTGCCGGTGGCAGTGGCAGATGTTTCCCATCCAGCCTGTCGTTCATGCAACAAAGACAATGGAAATGGCGCATAATTAGCAAACGGGTTTGGTTTTTTGTGTTTTTGTGTTTTAGTGTTTTGTGTTTTTGTGATTGTGATTGTTTTGGGGCCTACCTGATGTCATCGAGGCAGCTCCTTTGAAAGTCCGATTGCACCTCAAACGTTTTGACGCCCGTATATTCGGCCTTGCCGCCCGCATAGACGCCCTCCTGCTTGTCAATGGTTAGCCACTGGTGTCCCTGATAGTGGAAGGACTCATTGTAGCGACGACTCTCGCCACCATCCAGTTCCATAATCGCTGCAGAGCCATATCGACTAATTCGCACCACATGCCACTGGCCATCGTTGACAGCGACCGCTGTCAGCGCCAGCAACTGTTCCTCATTCCGCAACGAGTTGAGATTGTAGCGAAACTGTAGCTGGCCGCGACGCAGCTCCAATATGGCATATTCACGCTGATGCTGATCACTCACACGGAACAATTCGCCTGCCTGTTCCCGCGTGCGAAATCTCAATTGCAACTGTGTGCTGAAACGATCCGGTTCGAAGCTGAGCGCAAATTTGACATAACTTTGTGACTTGAAGGTGGTCGGCACAGTGGGCACATTACAACCGGCACCCATCCAACCTGGCTGACAATGGCATTTGGCCTGCACCAAGCTGGCCACACAATTGCCATGCTCCCAGCATCTGGCTGTGTGCTCCGTTTTCAGGCACACCTCATCCGTTTGGGGGCAGGCGGGAAAACTGTTGCGTGCCAGCGCCGGGAATGCCAAATCATAATGCTCCGAATTGTGTACCACATTGCGTATGCAGCCATCGAATCCCTTCGAGCTAAATGCATACTGCCAATTGTAGAGCGTCTGATCAAAGTGTTGCCTATACAGACCGCCCAGCTGCAGCGGTTGATTTAGATTCAATGTCTCCGCAAACGGTGGTATCTGTCCGCGTGCCTGGCACGCATTATCATCAAATTCGGGTGCGGTGCCATCCTCCAGCTCAGAGACGAGAGCGGTGCGACAAAAGTCGACAACAAGACGCACATTTTCTGCATCCCAAAACACATCCAAACGATGCCAGATGCCATCGTCCAATGTCTTTTTGGTTTTCACACGCAACTCCAGCGTGCCAGAGCCAAAATCAATGAGCAGACGCGGATAGCCCTGTTCCAGTTCAATGGCTATAAAGTCACTGATAACCGGCTCACCCAGCTTGGGCGGCACAATTGGCCCATTATAGAGTATGAGGCCATCCGGTTCGCGTGTAATAAACTCCAGGCTCAAATGTGATTCGCCACACAGCTGTAGGGGTGGATACCAGGCCCAGCCGTTGCCGCGAAAACTTCGCGTCGATTGCTGGCAACGCGGTCCGCCATAGCCAACCGGGCAGGCAACGCAACGCGGTCCGTTTCTCGTCTCCACACAGCGTCCCCCATTGTAGCAGTGATGCCAGCGACAATTGTGATCATGTCCAGTGAAATTCCTTGCACGACACACACACTGAGCACTCAACTCCAGTCGGACACCAACCAGTGCGGTACGGTTCACACTGACCGTGTAGGGTCGCTTGCCCAGCTCGGTGCGTGAGGTGCACGAACCGCTTGGACATTTGCCACGACCCTCGTGCATGCACTCATCAATGTGCACCATGGTTATATTGAGTCCCACCTCCTTTTCAATCTCCTCGCGATGCATTTGCACCACACCATTGAGCCGTACCGCCTTGAAGTACGGCTGCTGTGTCGCCGATCTGGCGGCAAAGTGTACATCGGTCAGCGGATGGGGAGATTGGGAACGCAGCTGTACACTGAACACATCCACATTGTCGCGATCCGTGTAGAGCAGCTCGGCGAGCTTGTTGCGAAAGCGTTCCAGCTTCGATGGTTCCGCCTGTTGCTTCAACGGATTCCACGTACGCACAAAGTCCTCGTCGGTAATATGCGAGAGTCGCATTGAGCCCGCCTGTTGCACTGCCTCCGATGTGATATCACGGACCGTAACACTCAGATTCGCTGGTATATCCTCCTGACCATGTTCTCTGTCGTACACCTGCAATTTTGATCATATATCAATTTCAGCATAGTTGAAGGATGAATACAATAAATTAGAAATGAAAAGAAGGCGATGAGAATCGATAAGATGCAGTTGATTAAGTAAGCGATAAATGGAATAATAATGTAATAAGATTATGATAATATTAATAAATATGATTTCGATGGGTTTTAGAATATATATTGTGTAGTTATAGGTATTTGTATTTAATTACAATAGATATAAAAGGATAAGAAACTGTTTTAAGATGGATATACAAATGCGATGGACTCAATATAAAATATAAAATATAAAATATAAAATATAAAATATAAAAATATAAAATATAATATATAAAATATAATCAGATTTGAAACGGAAGTTATCCATTAAACAGAATATAGACAGAAAATAGTAGATTTGTAGAAAAGAACGATAAAAGCTGATGAACAACTCATAGAAAAATGTTAGAAAGAAAAGAGAGAGAGAGAGATGCTGCTAAGAACATGGTAGATAAGGAAGATGACCAATATACAGCTATATATTTAACGATAATTATCGCTACATATTGTGGGATATACATAGATATATAACCATTTAAGATCGTTTACCTTAAAGCGCAGTTGATAGCGACCACGACGAGTGCCCGCACGCATTGTGAGAATGCCAGTGTCCGTGTCGAGTTTGAAACGTTGATGCTCTTGGGCCTCCCAGTAGTACTTCTTGTCGGGGACATCCCAATCGTCTGGATCGTTGACATATACCCGTCCGATTGGCGTATCCTGCGACTGGCCTTGATAGTTGTAGACGAGAACCGATTTGCTGCCCGGCTGCATTTTGTTGTCGTTGACATCGCCAATGGTCACCGTCAATGTGCTGATGCCCGTCATTGCCGGTGCCCCGTTATCCTTTATCTCGATGGGAATGTCATACGATTTCTGCTGCTCACGGTCGAAGGGACGCAGCGAGGAAATGATGGCCACCCCGTTGCCATTGTCGCCTCCTGTTTTTGAAGTGTGGGTTTTTGGATTTTCGTTTTTTGTTGGGGTTTGGTTGAAATGTTTGTTGATTGCGCCCCAAGCATTCAAATTCCATTTAAGGTCCAATTTGTTGTTGTTGGACGCATAGAAAGATGAGAAGGGAAATCGTTTGTTGTGTTAGCATTGGAAATGCCTCAGGATGAGGAACTATTTAGACGCAGTCGTTTTATTAAAATTCCAATAAAAGACACATTCAATTGAAATTGACGGAAATCGAATACTTTAAAGTGCTCAAGCTCTCATTATTTGTATTCGACTAGTGATATTTATATCAGCTTTACTTTGTAGTGTTCTCGATTAAGCATTCATAAAAAATTGCATGAATTGAAAATGAATAAATTATTAAAAACAACTCACTTTCGAATGCATTAATTAAAGCAAAATAGCAAAAACAACAAAAAAAAAGGACTAAGCCTGAATAGTAAATAAAGGATCAACATTTGTGTGCATTATTTATGACATTACTTTTAATTATTTGAACTTCAATGCGGCTATCAATTTGCGAACGTAATCAATACATTAAAATATATTTATCTATATTTTTTATTATATTTTTTTTTTAATATATATTTAATTTTGGCATAATTAATGACGCAAATCGAATTGAATGCATGTGTGAAATGCATAAAATGCATCAGCTTGATTAACCATTTATATTTATTTATTTATGCACGTTTGTAAGTAGCACCTGCATTTAGGTCGTTGTTTTTACTAATTACACAACTCATTTAGATAATTAGCCATGCAAATTGATGACAATTTGGGAGCAGCCGCCGCATTGATCCCAAATAAATTCTTTCGATTTCTGTTTATTGGAATTAATTTAAAAGGCTTTTCGAATCAATTATTTATTCGGCACGCCGACAACAGCCAACAACCAGCCACGTGTTGAAACTCTAGCACGCAACGTCAACCCAAAAAAGAAATACAAAAAAAAAAAAACAAATAAATAAAAGCAGATTCAAAGGAAAAATCGTTGCTGTCCCTAAAAAAGATGTGTCCTGAAACTGAAATAAAAATTGGGCAGGCTATGAGCCAGTGGCAGTGGCAGGGGCAGTGGCAGTGGCAAAGCAAATGGCCCCCAAAAGAAGAATATTGAAAAACGCACGGCTTGTCAATAGCAGGCTTGTGTTCGAGTGGCACCTCAAATATCTTTCATTCGTTTCGATTTTTGCGAGCTCCGCTTATTACTATGGGCCTTTGTCCCTGTTTTCTTTCCATACCCTGCACACATTGCAAATCGCTGCAAAGGGTATAATGACCAATTAAAAAGCATGTATAATTGAAGTAAGAGTTGATGTAGGACTGTCTGTCTGTCTGTCTGTTTGTCTGTTTGTCTGTCTGTCTGTATGACAAAGTCTATCTCAGAGACTAGAAAAAGTAGCAACTTCAAATTTGGAATAAAAGTGCGTTTTTTTTTTATTTAATTTAATTTAATTTAATAAATTATTAGGATATTGCCTTAAAAAGCCACAGATTTAGTTATTTAAAATATCTTTTCATATGCAACCAACAACTTTCTGCGTATTTCCTAGTCGAGTTCAAAAAATAAATTTACTTTAGTTTTTTTTAAATACTACTCTACCCGAAGCGAGTTCAGCTCCTTTTCCCAAAAAAAAAAAATGGAATAAAATAAAATAAACAGTGAAGAGCAATTTGATTTTCACCCAAGAGGAAGGCAAATGAATTCGCAGTGGAAACAAAGCCAGTTCAATGATTCGAATGCTGATGCCAGAAACTGGCCCGAAGGCTTAAAGCTGTTCTATTCTATTCTATCTGAATGCCCTGTAAAGAAATTGTTTGTGGTATTTTAAACTATCGTCATCGGCATCTGTATCAATATTTTATTATTTTGTTTTAGATCTGAAGCACGCTTACAGGGTATCTAGGGCCAATGCTGCTAGTCTCATATGTAAACGTTTTCCTTTTTTTGTTTTTTTTTTTGATTTTTCGTTGTCTCTTTGGGCATTTGGGTAAACTAACTTGGTGCACAAACATTGCTGATGATGCTGATTGTCTGTGGCATAATTCAATCACCATTACTATGCAGAAACACACTTTGGTTAACCGTTTGATGCTGATTGTGAACTTCACTCAACTGAATCGGAGACAAGAGCATGCCACAACTGGTTGCCATTAGTTGCAAGTGCAGTCTTTCGATAACAGTTGCAGCCTACGATTGATTATAAACGCAAATTGACTTGCGGTCGTCGACAAAACCCACTCAGTTTTGGCCAACGCAAAGGCAAAGTTCGAAAGTGATTGGAACTTGCAGTTTGTTCATAATCCAGTTGAACTTTGACAAGGAAAGGAGCAAAGCGAGTACTGTTTTCCTAGGCATACGAAGGATAACAAACACTTCTAGAAAGGATTACATTTGAAGCAAGTGTCCCACTGGCAGTGAATTAAATATTCCCCATTTGTGTAGTTTTATCTGCTGCTGCAACTATATGAAATAAAGATAACTACGAATATATGCCAAGTTTCAAGGGAAACTGAGGACAGATACGGATTTAAAGGACTATATCGATTTGGCTTGTAATGCGTATCAAGATATATAATTTATGATGTTATAAACAGCACAAACTTTACCACAAAATTGTAGTACTCACTAGAAGGGTATGACAACAAGTGCAAATGACAATTATTTAATTAAAATTAATTAATCTACAAAAATCAATATTTATTTTGAAATAACAAAACTCAAAACTCTAAAATTGTTTGTAGTACTCAATTTTATACTCAACTATATTGAATTGTTGATCTTCCCTAGTATATATATATATATATATAGTAAGAACATAAAACTTACTGCGATCGTATTCGACTTTAAAGCCGGCTCGTATCTCATCGCTGGCCAGCGGATCAAGGCGAAAGCTGAAGGGTCCACCATTGCCACGCTGTCGATCGTCGGCATCGATGGCTGCAACCTCGATGATTTTGCGTGGCGAGACATTCTCCGGCAGCGTTGGCCTGTAGTCCTGCGCCAGCGTTGGTGCATTATCGTTGACATCCTTGACAATGACGGTGAGTGTGGCGGTTGCTGTGCGCGATGGATTGCCATCATCGCTGGCAATTATCTGCACATTGTGTCGATCCTCAGTTTCACGATCCAATGGCCTCTGTATGCTAATTGCGCCCTTTTCACTGATTGCAAATTGGCGGCGACGATTGCTATCCCGTATGATGATGTAGGTGACTCGCGAGTGTCCGCCCTGATCGGCATCTGTGGCCCGAAACTGTTCGAGTATGGTGCCCACTTTGGTGTCCTCATAGATGGACACCTCGATGTGATCGCGCTCAAATCTGGGCACATTATCGTTGATGTCGCGCAATTTGACCACCACCCAAGAGTAGGCGACATGATATTTATCGCTGGCGCCATCGGTGCCATCCTCACCCTTATCATTCACTTGGATGCGAAAGCGGAAACCGCTGCTCTGCAACGGATCCTCATAGTCCAGCGGCTGGATAATCTTCAATGAGCCAGTGCCATCGGCATTGCGCACCATGGCAAACTTGTCGGCACCGAAACCACTGTTGGGCACCACTTTATATTGAAAGCTATTCGTCTCATCCTCATCCTGAACGGTGACGGTAAGTATCGGCGTCTCGGGTATATAAGTGCCGTTTGTCTCGTCCACCTCCGTGAACCACTCGTCCTTTGTAAACTGTGGCGGCATATCGTTCAGATCCTTGACACGTATGGAGGCGGTCCCGGTGCCTGTGCGAGACAACGAGACAACGAGACAACAACAGAAATCACATTAGCTTCAATTGACTTCCGAAAGTCATTTAAAGCATTGCAACTAAAAACCAACGACTGTGCAATGCTCTGCCTAATGTTCAACAAAAGGATTCTTGCAAGCCTGGATGGAAATTAAAATTAATATATAAATAATAAAAAAATATATAACAAAAATAACAAAATACTTTAAAACGTAAAACATTTATTTTTTTTATTGAATTTTGATTATGAAACAAAAAAACACCAAATAAAAAAAAAGATTTCAAACATTTAATTTTTATAATGCTTTAATTTGCAATTATTTATTTAGTTTTGATTTGTTGTAAACTCTTTTAAAAATAAAGTGATTATCATTATGTATTGCAATTAAATATATTAAAAAAGCAGAAGTGATTCTGAATAATTAGACACTGTAATATTTTAAACACAAGAAGTTAATGTTTATAAATAGATGACTTTCATTAATTACAAATTATTTGTTCAATTAGAAGCGACTTTTGTAACCGGAACTTGAAAAATTATTTTTATCGAGAATTGAATACACATTTTACTCAATTTTGTTAACAGAGTATAACGAGTTGTGTGAATGACAGTTCAGTAGTCTCAATACGTATGTATGTATGTGTGTATGTGGTAGACTTACCCTTTAAGCCACCGCCATCCATGGCAACCACCTGAATGGAGTAGTCCGGTGTTCGTTCACGGTCCAGGCAGCAAACAGCTGTCTTGATGTGTCCCGTTTCGGGCTCAATTTCAAAGATGGGCGCGCCCGTTTCCTCCTCGATGACGTTCTTCTCAATTGAGTAGATTAGACGGGCATTGGTGCTCTCATTGGGATCGTCATAGTCAATGGCAGACATTGTCATCACGGGACTGCCGGCTGTGCCATTCTCTGTCACATTGCCAAAGTAGACGCCCAGCGGAAACTGCGGCGCATTGTCATTGATGTCCTTTAGGTTAACTTGAATGTCCGCATAGCCGACAAGGCCCTCGCCGCCTTCATCCTGTGCAAATACGGTGAAGCGCCACTGTGGCCGACCATTCGGCTGATCCCGGTCCAACGGCTGTGTGATGAATGCAAGAGAGACAGTTATAGAGAGAGAGAGAGAGAGAGAGGGAGTGACAGGGAGAGAGAGAGAGGAAGGACAACTGAGTAGCGTTCGATTTGCAGGCTGTTTGTCTTGTTTGTTTGCAAATTATTTTATGCCAATGGCATGGAATGGCTGGAAGGCAGTCAAAGTAAGGGGATAAAGGCAGAAGCCAGTCAGTTTGTACATACATATATATGCACATATCTAGCATGCCTTATTGTCAGCTACAGGTTCTTGGAAAGGCAGACCACCGTTTGCCTGCCGTTTGCTTTAATGATGTTGCTGTTGCTGTCATTGTTATTGTCCTTGCTGTTGTCGTTGCTGTTGTTGTTGTTGTTGTTGACGTCTTTGAGGTTGCTGTCAATTTATTTGCCTAGGCTGTTATTAGATTTCTCTCTCTCTCATTAAATGAGTTATCCACATGAATACGACTCAATATAAGCGCCAGCATCATGACTAAATAAAGACCATCAAATCAAATGAAATTTGTTCAATTTCAACACTGTGTCAGTTTCCCCCCCATTTCTATGTGTATCTGTGTATCTGTGTGTGTGTGTTTGTGTGTGTGGATTTGTTTGCCTACTTGACTGTGATCCTATTTAAATTATCCTTAAATATTGCTTACCTGGCCCATTTGGAAATTGTTTGGGTCAGATGGATTAATTTTCAATTACATTTTCGCTTTGGCTACATTTTCGATTGGATATGCAAATTAAAATCGACGTTGCCTTATATATATATATATATATATATATATATACTGTTCTATCTGTTTACTAATACATGTGCAGTGTATTTTGGCTAGCTTTTGAAGATGTTCTTGATGAGTAAGGAAAATGCCGTGACAAAAGGGTTCTTTGCTAGCTTGGTGACTCTTGCGATATTTGTAACAGTTGCCAAAAGTATTTAAATCAAATTTGGCAAAAACTAATAGTAATAATAATAAATCATAAGAAATATAAAATGAAACGATAAATCAGAAATACCAATCACAAAAATTGAACTACAGCAAATGGTATTCGCTTAATTAAAGCAATCGGAAAAGTTCTTAACCCTTGCCCCTCACCCCTCACCCCTGACTACCCCTTAGCCACATACCATTTTCACATATCGCATTCACATTTGACATTTTGCCCATTTTACGATTTGAACGTTTTAGCATTTCACATTTCACAATTCACAATTCACAATTCGGTGGCATGTGGCACGCATAGCAAAGCAATTACAAATTAAATACCGCGCTGCAGCTGTCGAGTGGCGCTCACTAAACTCAACGACTAACCTCCTATCAAGCATCGTAACCACACACACACACTCACACACACACACACATACACACACCACTACATTTTAAATACAATTTTATGCGAGGCAACCACGCACCAATAACGAACGACGAATGTCATTTACATGTGGCTGCTTGTAGAGCGTCAAAACCACAAATGCCACACGCTGTCGTCACCCCTCCCCCCCCCAAAAAAAAAACCCCTTCGCCCCGCACACACAAATATGCTAAGAATCACACACACACACACACACACACTTATACAGACACATATGGAGAGAGCTCCTAAAACAATAAAACAAATAAAGCGTACCGCCAGCAGCAGCAACATTTGAACATTTCATGCAGCAAGTGTAAGGGGCAGGCGGTTAGTAGTGAGCGGGCGGGGGGAGTGTGTGCTCTGTGTGGTAGGCGTGGTTGTTGGCAGTACCATTTGACTGGTTGTTTTTATGAACTTTGTCTGAAATTAATTGGAGTTCATGTAGCCAGGCATCAAACGCTTGCAGTTTTTATACTTGCAAATGTCATTTTTTTTGGTGTGTGGCTGTGCGTGTGTGTTTGCTATGTGATGGTGTGTGTGTGATTGTGCGGTTTGACACAGTTTTAAATTAATCATACGCCAGCGAGCCGCATGGAAAGCTTTACACAATACACAGACTGACATTGTTAAAATTCAAAAGCAGCCAAAAAACATCAAGTATTGAAAATATTTTCCACCGAGTATTTATTTTATCCATGTTTTCTATTTTCTATATATGTGTGTGTGTGTGTGTGTATTTTTTTGGTTGTGTATTTAAGTATTATTAAACGCTGCATCAGCTGTCTGCTGGCATAGTGTATAGTGTATAGTGTATAAAAACTCAATACAGCTGCCATATCACTCATCTTTAACTGTTTGAAATGTGCATAAAGAAGTTGATCATTTAAAAAATGAAACATGCAGAAACCACTTGCAGATATTTGCAATTTTTAAATTTAAATTTATTTAAAATCAGCTATTTGTATAACTATTCAACGTTTGGCTATAATTTAAGTGCTGGCATTATTTGTGTATTAAGTTAAACGTTTCATTCTCCTATAATTTTATTTAATTTAATTGCTTAAATCATGAACTATTTATTTTATTTTTATCTACTGCATTATTAGTTTATTAATGCGTTAGACCTCACAATTACTTTATATATATATAGTATTTAAATTTGATATATTTTAATTTATTAAAATTATCGTTAAAAGACACCCATAATCATAATATTATTTTTATTTAGTGTATTTGAAGTCAGTCAGTTTATGTTTAAGCTACACTTTTAACTGTTTGCTCGTCACACAACATAAACTGTGTGTGTGTGTGTGTGTATAGACTGTTGGCCGCATTGTAAACCGCCAGCAGCTGCCCCGCCTCAACCGTTTGCCTGGCAATCATATTCTGAGCACTGCAGGTGGGCCGCCAACAAAAACAAAGTTATGGCACGCCATTTGCACGCTTAACTCAGAGAAGGCACTGGAGGCGCAAATGTGGCAGATGTGGCAGAGCAGGTTGCCTCCTCCTCCGTTTGGTTGGCTTGAACTGTTTTTGGGGGTGGTGAGGATTTCATGCTTTCATCATCAGTTGGGGAATTTAACTGGCATTCATTACGGTTACGCCGCTTTATGGTGTCGATTGGTGTTCGGTTCGGGGTTCGGGGTTCGGGGAGCGGGGTTCGGGGATGATAAATGGGAAATCAGCTTAAGCATTGTGAGTGCCACTTACCTTGAGTACAAAAATATCGCCCGTTGTGCGATTTATATCAAATTTACTATTTGCCGTATTATCCGGGTCGATGCCCTGGCCGGTAAGGAAATATACAATATTTATTGGTCTATCTACATCGCCATCCGTAGCCGTAACCTGTAACCAAACAAAAAAAAAAGAAAAAGAACAAGAATAAATATATGTATATAAAAGAAGAGAAATAAGTAAGCGTTGCTAGTACACAAAAATCTGCATTGCAATTGACTTGTGGTAAAAGGTATCTTTAAAGGTTGTCTGGGGGGGTGGGTGGGTAGCTGGGTGGTAAACTTTTAAGCCGTTGGTGACCCAATCTGGACTTTACTTACAATATTCAGTCAATAAATCAAATATGCAAATGTGCAAAAAACCTTTAAATGTCCAATAAAAAGCAAGCAAAACGAAAATGCGCATGAAGACGATGGGCGAAGGGGGGGTAAAAACTGTCAATAGGGGTGGAGGGGTGAGGTAGACTTTACTGGAATCTGTGGGAGGGGGAGGGGGGGTTGGTTTTGTGGGCTTTTGCCGCCTGCTGGCTTTCACAGGCCAGATTGCTTGTAAATTTATGCTTCGATTTTATATTTTTATTCCATTTCTTTGGCAACGAAATGTTGTCTGTAAAAAATGCTAATATTAACTGAGATTTATGTAATTATTCAATCGGCTTGCTGTATTTTCCTCCATCCCTGTCTATACCGATTATATATTTTATTTTTCCTAAACTTTTTTTGTTGTTTTCATTTTGTTTTGTGGTTGCGTCTACTAAATGAAATCTGTTCTTAGCGCTATTTTGCTGTCTGCGCTTCGAATATTTTATTGCGCATTACTATTTCTATATTTTGATAGAATCAAGATGCAAGCAAATTCTCTGCATACTTTCTCTTATTCACATCTCATTTTCGATAGGCATCTGAGAGCTGTTTGCCAAGTATCTATAAATAAAGGCGACTGTCTGAAGTGGGTACGATTTAAGAATGGTTGCTTAAAGCTGGCATTTAAATATGTAATTCCATTTCGAAATAAATGCAATTTAATCAAATTAAAAATCGAAATTTACGCTATTAATCCTGATGACACAAAAGGGAACAGGGAAATTGACAATCCGCTTAGATTTGATTTGAATGGGTATTTTAGAGACTTTGCTGTAAGAATCTAAGAAACATAATTAAATGGCAAACACTCTTTCTTTACTTTTTAAAGTAAAGATAAAAACAAATATTTATTTATTCCGGCACTTTATTCATTAAATAAAAGAGTTGCTATTCTTTCAGAACAACTTCCTGTTTTATACACTAAATTAAACATTTACAAATGCTAGCAAACAACTGATTCACCCCTTTAAATGCTGAAAGTACATATTCAATTCAGAATGTCGAACACAAGTTATACAACTATCAAAGATTGTGTTTACTTATACTTTGTGGGCTTGTTCTGCTTGTTCCCCATGGACAACCCGAAAAAACACAAACAAAACACGCATGTGGCAACTGAGACATGTGGCAGCATTTGCAACTGAAATTCTTAAGTTGTCTCTTGCATACATTATGCTCTCTGTTAATAGCTTTGCTTGGATTTGCAACGTTGTTATTTTGTTGATTGTCTTGCAATGTTTAGTTGCATACTCAGCCTAAATGCACATATCACAAAATCTCGAATACAAATACAAAAACCCCACACAAAAAGTATGCCCATTGTCATTTCTCAATAGTGTTAAGTCGAGTCTCCCTCAGTTATCAAACACTTGGCATGCCAATTAGGCCCCGGCCAGCTGTAATAGTTTGGTATTAACAATGCGGCATCAGTTAACGAAAAGCAAAGCTAAAAACCATTTAAGCCAACTGAATGGGCACAGTAAATGTAAATACATTTATTCATATATGGCCATTTATGTGGGGAGTTGGTGTTGGCCACTTGCAGTTCAACGCCCATTTGGCAAAGAGCCACACCCATTGTCGCATGGTTGCCATGTATCGTCTACCATTTAAGCATTTACAATGCGACAATTTACGTTAAATGTTTCGCACAATTTCATTTGACAAAAGAGTTGTCTACGTGCCATTATTATGGCCCACGTGCTGCTTTCTGAGTCTCGCATGCCATTGTCCTTTCAACAAGTCATACATTTAAATACTTACACACACTCTCTTTCACACGCACACTCGCACACACTCGCACACAATGGCGTACATAATTTAAAATGTCACGCGATAAAAGCATATTTGCAATTCATTTTGCAACGCCCACAAAAATCAATTTGGTCAACGGTGTCGAAGACAGCAGACAATGCTTTTAGCTCTACCTTATTACATGTATAGCTATGTATAGTTATCTACATATATAAGCTTATATATATACATCTATATTTATATATATATGTGTGTGAGTGTGTGTGTGTGTGTGTGCAGGCATCTCTCGATTATCGCTGGCACTTGGCACCGCTTCAATTTCTTTACTTTTACGTAAAAGTGTAATTAAAAATGCTCGTTGTAATTATTGTTGTTGTTGTTGTTGTCATTGGCTGACAGACGCCATTTCAGTCGGACAGTGCAATTTAAATTTACATTACACAAGCGATGAACAAACAATTTGCGAACAGCAGGAAATCGCTAATACCCTATCGAATATCGAATTGGGCTTATTGGCATCGTGTCTTGTGTGTTTTGTAATTTATTTTTTTTATCGCTATTATTTTTCAATCAAATTATTCAAATGGGAAATATTTTACTAGAACTGTGTGTATATCAAATTATAGTCACATATGAAAGCCAGTTGGATAAAAACATCTCAACATCAAGTAATAAAAATTATTTATCTTTAGTCTTTGTTGAAATGGTTTTTCTTTTTTTCTCTTTTGAATGTTTTGTAAAATAAATATCAATTTTTTAAGTTTTTCCTAATTTATTGTCTGCTTGACATTTTCTAGACAAATTTTCTGCTCTTAGCTAATTTTAAAGGCAATTCTTGTGTGTAATTTATATGTCTTTTCGAAAATTTTTGTATTTTTATTATAGCCAAAAACTACTCAAGATTATCATTATATTCTAATTGCAAAAAGTTTTTATGCAATTTTCATTGTTGGCTTTTCTTAACTCTTTTTATGTACTTGTGTTTATGATATTTTTATTGCTTCTTTTTATTACTATTTTTTTTTTTTTTTATTGTTTGCAGGTATTATAACGGTTAAGCAGCTAATCCATTACCTCATAGATAAAGAAGTATTATTCTTTTTTACGACTCACTCAATTTTTATAGCATATTCGGATTCGAGATGAGTTTGAATGAAAATGAAGAGCATTTAACCTTTGGCAAGCGGATAACACAGGTTATTATTTCTCTCTTATGTTGTGGACTGTTGTAAATTATGGCTTAAATAAAAGTCGCTGCAAACAGACTTCGCACACACATATAGAAACGGGCTTAAATATGTATATATATATATATATATATGTATATAAATATATGTGAGTGTATATCTTATGTTGGAGTATTGCGCAACTATCACGTTATTATTAATGAATGAGTATTTATTTTGTAGTTACGGCCGTTGATTCGGTGCTGACCACTTTACATGCCCCGTACACGCAGTGGCCAGATCTGAGGCTTGAGCTGCCTCGTTGGCTGGGATTGGGTTGGTTTTTTCTTCGGTTTGGGTTTGGTTCTGGGTACGAATCCTGGGTTTCTCGCCTTGTTTGCCCTATTGTGTTTGGCTTGTCATTTTTTTTTTTGTTCGCCTCCATAGTTTTTTCGAGAGTTGAAATTTTTATGCAAATTGCATGTATTGTGTTTGGCTGTTGTTGTTGATGCTGTTTTTGCTGTTGCTGTTGCTGTTGCTGTTCTTTTTGCCGTCAATATTTAAATTGCATAAGAGCAAGCGGGCGATAATAAATGTGGAATGGGAAAATAATGATAGCAGCGATAAGCTACCAAAAGTGGATCTCTGCTCGGAAATTGCACTGAATGCTGAAGAATGTTGATTAACGGCTCGATTATGTATTGAAAACTGCACGCATTGCAGCCAGTGCAGCAATTGCAGCAGCACTAACGTTGATTAATTAACTTTAATTTCACTTTTGTGTATGTTTCTTCTTGTTTCGCATTTTTTTTTTTTTTTTGCCTAACATCAGTTTATCGGATGCTTATCATTTGGCTAACGAAGAAGAAGTTCTTGACTCTGTTCAAATGGGAATTTCAAACAGAGATATTGAATATGGCATTCAAGCAGCATTCAAGCAGCACTAATTGCTAACTGCGGCAAAGGAAATTAACATCTAGAGTTGCTCGTTAGTTACGTACCAAGTTAGACCAACTCAGATCACCCTTGGCAGGGCAAAGAGTTCTCCGCTTGGGCATAGAACCATACAAAACCACAATATGCCAGTAACTGTGGAAAAGAATAATCACATTTTTGGCATTTGAGTTGATCAGAGGCAGCTTCAGTTTCAGACAAGCCAAATCTCTCTCAAGCAGCAAGCAGCACTAATCAAAAATGACTTAAACAATTTCCGAGTTTTGAAAATTCGGTGCGATTGATTTCTGAGCGGAATCGTTTGATTTTGTGAAAATTAGTTGGAATTCTCTATGCACAGCTAAATGGAAAATGTTTGGCAATAGCTAGTCAAAGATATGAACATGTTGTTAACTCGAAAATCATAGAAACTCTCAACAAACTGACTACGAATTTTTGCATTCGTTGAGAAGTTAATAATGATGGCAGAACTACAGTCTCAGAAGGTAGCAAATAATATCCAACAGATGACTCTAATTTTATTGTGTTTATTTGTACTCACCTGTAAAATGCGTTTGGGCAAATTGCGATCATCTTCTTCGGTGATTTGTGTGCGATATGTTTGACGATCGAAGACAGGTGGATTATCGTTAACATCGCGTACATTGATGACAACGGTGGTATAGTTGTTTTTGCGATTGCGTGTTGCCTCCAAGCGCAGCTCATACTGCAAGTAGATGGAGTCAATCATTTAAATGGCATATAATTTCAATTCAATTAAAATAGCAATCAGCTGCAGCGAAAAGATTAATTATGCCTTTTAAATTTCCGTATGGAAAAGGCCAAAAATAGCTGGAAAATGTTAGTAGAACTTTTTGCCAACAAGCCGAAAACAAAATAAAACCTAAAAGCAGATAACAGAAAAAGAAAATAACAAAAAATAAAATAAAAAACAAGAAAAAGTTGGCAACACATGTTTTGTGGTATTGTTGCCGCTTGTTGCATGACGGCCCATTGGCAGCTACACGGATTCTCTCCATGGCACAGCGCGGGGGGAAGGGGCAAAGAAGGGCGGCAGCATTTCAATAGTTTGGACGGGTGCAATCACGTTAAAAATTCGCCATGGAAAATGTGCCAACAGATGTGGATCTCAACGTTGACTCGATGCGAGTTGTTGTTCTGCCTTTTTGCTCTACACGTAATTTTGGGATACAGACACACACACACACGCACACGCACACACACATATGCATATCTATTTGCATGTTCGCATATTTTTTTGATTAATTTTTTCTTTTGTAGTCGCAGCAGCACAGCGTCGAAAAGTTGTTCGCCTGTAAGTTTTGCATAGTTTTGCATATTTTTACTCGTGGCATTCCACAGTAAGACAACTAAAAAAGATATATAAATTATGCATGCACAACTAAAAGTTGAGCATAAAAAAAAACACAGACAAGAGGACAAAAATAATAATACATGCTGCAAGTTGAAGATGACTATAATAAGAAAATAAAACAGAAAGTTAAGACTAGACTTTTCTTTTGTTTTTTTTTGTTTGTTTTTTTTTGAGTAGGCTCTGCTGTCAGCACTGCTCCTGTCTGTCGTCAGTCTTCTGTCGTGTGTGACAAGGGTAGAGTGAAGGTATAAAGATGGGCTGGCTTATTTGCATACTTATACTACTAATACATACCCTTGGCCGCGTTTCATAGTCCAGCGGACTGGCCACGTAGATGACGCCGGTCGTATTCTGCACGGCAAAGGCATTGCCTATGTTACCGCCTGTGATCTGGTATCGAATATTCGTCGCTGTGTACAAAATACAAAAAATACATTATTATTATTATATATTATTCAATTAAATTCTCGAGAATTGTTCAATTGTTTCTAAATTAATTTCTGAATTAAGAAATCAACCAAAAGACTCTAGAATAGATTGCATAGATCGTTCAAAGTTTGAGTGAAGGCTATCAACTTATACTAATAATATTTAATTAATCGAAATTTGTGTTTTAGGCTTACATTTCAATTGATGATTTTATCTTTTATATATTTATTGAATAAATTAATTAATTGAATACAAATTGATAATTAGCTGCAAGTTGGTTTCATTTTAACAATAAACTAACTCGAAATTTGATATTTTTATTATTATTCAGATTTCTTCACTAACTATTCTATTTAGCTGATTTTTCTCAGTGTAGTACTACCATTGAGGTAATTTCAACTTAAACTGTATTCTTCACATCACACATGGCGTATGCATAATGTAAGAGAAGGCTTGCAGCTCTGACTTGTGTGCAATTAAGACCTGAATGGGAAGTCTGCTGGCCTCTGTGAAATTAATTTATTTTACATCCACCTGCTCTACGCAGAGATCCAGAGATCCAGAGGCACTTGGCATTTAGCTTCATGTAAATTAATCAACAGTTTTGCGTAGGACTAACTGTAAACCAATGGCTTTCATATCAGAGATGTTCTACCTGGCCAGCTTTATCGAAACAAAAGTGCTGATAAAATGATTCTAGATAATTAATCAGGGGCCACAGATTTTCTTGGAATTAGAAAATTAGAATGTACAACTTGCTACTTCAAGTGAAAGATCAAAGTTGAGTGGAAATGCGAAGGCGACAGCACAATGAGCAGAAAAACGGGACAATATAATCAAGTTTATTAATTAAAAACAACGAAGTGCCAGCTAACAGTATAAAAGTGGGCGTGTCCTGTGCCGTAGCGTATAATTTACTTATTTAATAATTAAACAGCTTGTGGAAGTGTTCTTGCCAGCAGTGGGATAAAAAAAGGGGGCGAGACGGTAAACAACAAGAACAACTTCACACATGTGTGCCACACACACATAAACACAACAGACACATGCACATGCACACTCACGTCTGTGGGCGTATGGGCGTGGCTATGCAAATAAGAAGAAGACGCAAAAGTAGACGACGAAGTAGGAGTTTGCCAGTTCACTTATGCAAAAATGTAAAATGACAAACATTAGCGGGAATTAGTGACGCGTAAATCGCTTAACCCAAAGTCTGGCAACTTGTGTTAGGATTGTGAAGTGGTAGAAGAGGGAAGAGGAGGAGGAGTAGGAGGATGAGGAGTAGAAAGTAAAATAGGGCGGTGGGCCGTGGCGGCGACAACTTCGTCTCAATGCTAAGCCCTTTAGACGTGTGTTAACTTTACAGCTTTCTGCTCAATTAAAGCCAGTTAGCATGTGAGCAGCAGTAAGACAATTTACGCTTGCTACTTAAGATGTGGGGGATATGTTTAAATGCTCATAATGTCAAGTCTTATCAGTTGTTAGCTTCTGATTTCCGCATACGCATGTTAAGTATGTGCAAAAATTCTAGACGAAACTTTGACATATCTTTTGAGTTATTTCAAATATTCTTGGATTGTAATTAAAGATAAATATGAACGAATTATATATTATATTTATATAATTATATAATTCACATAATAATAGTAATTTCTGCTGAGTTCTTCAACTACCAATTATCATAAATCTAAAATCATTTCAATGATGAGCCTAAAATTGCCTTTATTTGTTAGTCATTATTATTATTATTGGGAGACTTTATACACTGCAATGCGTAGTTTAGTTAGTGGACAAAGGGATTGCTTAGTATTCGAGTTCCATTCTTTTAAAAGGTAGCTATTTATGATAGCCAACATTCTGAGCAACCCTCGCAATATATTTAAAGCATTTTTTCATTATGTTAGTCGCGTCGTTTTTGGCGCATTAAAAATACATACACATGGTGCACTTTAAGTGGGGCTCATGTCGGGCCCCCGACTTGTTTTTTGCTTTTTGGCTTGCCACAATTTACGCACACAGCAATGGCCACAACAACAGCAACAACAACAAAATAGCAACAAAATAGAAACTGTATCTTGGCAGGCGTTAAGTAGTCCCCAGTCTCAGTGAGAGAGAGAGTCTTAGAGACAGCGGCATTTATAATTTACGATGTCACGACGCCATTTTAAAATCACTGATAATGATAATAAATTAATACACACAAGCACACACACACACACACGCACACCCTAAGACATTCGCCTCAGCTCGTTCCTTAGAGACTCCAACAGACACACACACTCTGTGGCAACCGCAGCTGCTGCCTCATTTCTGCTCGCTCATATACTACATATTTTTCTTGTTTTCTCTGTTTGTTTTTTTGTCTTTGTCAGTTGTTGTTGTTGTTGTTGTTGTTTTTGTTTCTATGCCATACTTATTTAGCATGAAAAGTCAGTTTAAAATGTGAAATAAAAAACAACTTTAGTCTTGCGTTTCATATTGTTTCTGGTTGTATGCGTTGCCCCTGCCACAATTTTATTGACCTTACTTTATTTGAGTGCTTCGTCTATGGTCTAAGATCGTTGTGGCAAAGTCTTTTTATGACTCGCTTACTTCCATTGCAGCCGTGCCACTGGGGGACCACTGTGGCCCACTGACTCTGGCTAAGTGGAACGTTTGCTTTCAATCGTGACCCGCTCTATTGTTGAATTGTATTTTGGCGTTAAAATGTTTTATGACGGCCCGAAGAACTTGAGATGATAATGGAAAGCCATTTCATGGCATACCCAACCCATTGGCCAGCCAATGTGTAAGTACAGTCAAATGCCAAGAAAGGATTACTTAACGCACTTAAATCGAAAAGACCTTGGCGACTACTGAATCAGAAAAAAAAAACAAAAAAAATTGGAATTAGTTGCTGTGCATTAGTGAAATCAAAGATTTCACTCAATTTAAGTGCACATTTACTTTAATTTGATTAATGTTTGCGTGTAATAGCAAGGAAATGAGTTTTAAACTGAAAATGGGTTTAATTTCATAAAACTCCCAAAAGTGCTTCGTTTAAGACTGAAATACTCTATTGGCTTGCAACTTTAAATCTATAAATTGTATGAGATAGATGCGATTTTAGACTTAAATGTTCTTGAATTATATGTAAATAATTGTACAAAAATGTATTCCTAACCTACAGAAGATATTATTCCAAAGTAAGCATTAAATTCCCTATAAAAATATGATTTTAAACAGCTGAAACTATCTTTTGTTAATAATGTAACTGAAGAGCATATATAAATCCATAATTTTTCATATTATGCTATCTAAAACGTTAACTTAATTATAAATTAAAAAGAAAAAAATTATTAAAGAGATATGTGACACCTTTGTGATAAATAAATAATATTAGAAAATAGAATGGATTCACTTTAATTGGATTAAGCTCTAACAATTCACTGGAATTGAATAAAAAGAACAAATGTTTCTTGCATTGCTAACATTCGATTAAAAATTTAAGAACCTCATCTGACACACACAAACACACACTCAGGCACACACACACACACACACAGACACACACATAAGTAAGCATACACTGTCAAAGCGAAATGTTGAAAACAGTTTCAAAGTCTCACATACTTGAATAATAAATAATTTTTGCGCTCATAAATTTCGAATGTTGTATTTGCGCCAGCAAAGGGGCGTGAGAGAGCGATGGACAAATAAAGAAAGACAGAGAGAGAGAGAGAGAGATAGAGAGAGCGATAGAGAGAGGGAAAATTGGAATCGTCGAAGTTTTTACAGCTTCATTTTTGTGCATAGCATTCCATGCCATTTGCACTAGGAAAACAGGCAAAAGAAATCACATAAAAGATTGTCATGGCTCTCATATTCCACTTAATGTGTGTGCGTGTGCGTGTGTGTGTGAGTGTGTATTTGTTGTGTTTGGGGGCCATCCATATATTATTTGTGAGATTTGTTCACAAATACGAGCTATATGCGATATGCGATATGGATTTCGCAATGTATACACAACATTTGGCTAGCTAACAATTTATATACGTATATGCTTTGGACCTATTGCAAATGAATACAAATGGGCTACAGTACACACACAATATGTGTGACAGACAGTCGGTTATTTTCGAGTATACCAATTTATGTGAATATTCATTTAATCAGCTGAATTAACTGTGACTAACTGTGAGACAAACTTTACAAAACTTGATGCTATGTCGGACAATCTTGCGAAACTAAGTTTAAGTGAAAGAGAGCTGGAAGAACTTTGTTTTATGTAGTCTTTGCGATGCCAGGCACAGGAACAAACTTGATTAATTGACTCAAAGCCTTTCATAACTCTTTCAAGTATTCTTCAAATAATTTTGTAAACTTTTTCCTTTTGGCAAGTCGTTAGTCTAAAACTTTGCTGTTGGTCAAACAATTTATGAATCTCTTTAACTGAGCGTCACAAATATTCTTTTATATATATATATATTATATTGTCAAAATATATTTTTCAACTGCTTCTTTTCGATTTTTGCAATTTGTATCTTAAATATTTGATTACTATTTGGGCATCTTGGGATATCTTCAAGTCTATCACCAAACTAACTTGTTTTTGTCATGTTCTGTTGCTCAGCTTTGGCAAGAATTCGTGTTTCTATTATTGTTTTGCGTACTAAACACAGACACACACAGTTACACACACACTTACACACACACACACAGACGAACGCAAATACATTCCAATTTGTATGACGGCTGCTGTTGCTGCTTTTGCTGCTTTTGCTCTTGTTTCAGCTCCATCTTCTTCTTTGTCTACCGGTTTTTTTTTGTTGTTGTTGTCCAATTCGGGTTAATGCTTTTTTCGCAGTCGTCACGACGGCGACATTGACGAGCAGAAGCGAGGAGAGCAGCAGGACGAACCGGAAGCAGATAATTTGGCTCCATTGCTGTTGCTGACATGTGTCGCCTGCATGCGTCTCTCTCTCTGTGTGTGTGTGTCTGGTTTGTGTGTGTGTGTTTGTGTGTGCGTGTCTTGCTTGTGGCTCACTTGTGTTTTACTCCCCTATCAAAGTTGTTAAACGTTCTCAATGAGATTTTGAATGTTGCGATACTGCAAATCTTTTTTCGTTCGCTTTCCCCCCTTTCCCCTTGCCCCTCCCACCGCTCCCCTCTCTTAGTTTTTTTTTGGGGGGGGGGGGAAGATGCGATAAAACATGTAGTTCTCGCTGGCCATAATATTTACAATGATAGTTTTCGCATGGCGTATCAATAGAAGAGCTTGTGTTCATGTGTGTGTTCATGTGTGTTGTGTGTGCTGTGTGTGTGTTGTCTTTGTATTTTATGGATTTATTCATGGGGAGCGCAAGTTGAGAGTATCTCTTATTGTGTATCTTTGTCTTCAATGAGCATTTATTTGTTAATATTTGGTAAATATTTGGCGTACATGGCGTATGAGCAATAATATTTTCACATTGGTTACACACACACACAATGTGTGTCTTGGCGGCATATTAAAATAAACAAATGTTTATTACGAGCCAACGCGAACGAAATCGTCCAAATACATATTTTGTGTCTGCTCGAATGTGAAAAATATTCAAAGCCATCTTTTAATATTTATGCAGGCAGCTAAAGCAGCAACAGCAGCAGCAGCGCCAGCAGCAGCAGCAGCAGCACCAGCGGAAGAAAGCCCATATAGGAAATTGCCAAATTGGTATTTTCCTAATGTTTATATCATCATTTATTTATGTGTATTTCTTTTTTTTATGTGCACGCAGAGAATGGCATTTAAACGATATGAGTCAAAAAGTTAATGCCCCAAAGTAGCGCGTCACAATGATTTGACACAATTACTTTATATTGTAGGCTATACTCCGCTGATGACATTATGATTATTATCAGTAAACATATCGAAAGCAACGTCTCAAAATGCTGCACAGCCATGAACATCTTGGGATTTACAATGCTTGACAAATGACACAGATTTCTATCTCTCCATCTAACAAATAAGCTAAGCTTAACTAAATGTTGGATAATTTCTCCAATTGCCAATTTAAAGTGACGCTAATACAATCTGATACATCAGTTTAGCACAAAATAAACAACCTGTCAAATTTGGCTTCTCAATCACCTGAATATTCTTGATCTGGATGAAAAGAGGAGACAATTTGGCATGCCTGTAAAAAGCAGATCTTTCTTTAATGTAATATAGCTTAAGTTTAGATCTAAGAATTCTACTCCTAAGTTAATTCTCCGTTGTAAAGCCTATTACAGGTTGATTTATTAAGTTAGACAAAATAATTAACTTCAGCATGCTTGAAAGCAGATGGAATAGAATAGCTCAAGTGTGGATCTAAGAAATTGTGTTCGCCTAACTTAATTCTCCACTCGTAATTCGTATTCAAGTGTATTTTTATGTATATGAATTATGCTAGAGAACAGTTGCCGTTAAAAGGGCTCACATAGATTAGATGAGACTGCCTTTTTAGGGGCAATTGCAATTAAAAGCAAGACTGATTAAATCAATGTCTAATTTATGCAACAAAATAACAAAATGTTGCCTAAGCTTTATTAAATAGCAATGAAATGAAATTCATTTTCTGTCTTAACTTAACTTAAGTCAACTGACACATTTCGGAAACGAGCTCACATTGCGAAAATGGCTGAGCGACAATGACAAATCGCCTTAAACAATTAAAAGGATATGTATGTGTGGCTGTTATATATGCGGGTGTTTGTGTGTGTATTAGTTGTACTCACACTCATTGTGATCCTTGGCGTTGACAGTGAGCACTGTGCTCTGCAAATCGGCATTCTCATCGATTTCAGTCTCGTACAGAAATCTGTCGAAATACGGCGGAGAGTCGTTCTTGTCGGCAATACCAATGCGTACAAATTTTGTAACTGCAAATGAATAAAAAAAAGATAGAAGGAGACGCATGAGAAAATCAGGCATAACACACAAAAGATACACAGATACAAAGATACTTTTTATATTGATTGAATTTGAACGCAACACTCCCTCCCCTTCCCCCCCCGCCCCTGTTTGGGGAATAGTAGTAAACGAGTATATGAAATGGCCATAAGCCGCATTAATTATAGCCAAAATTTATCGATTGACAAATTGCGCGCGTGCCTTGGCGGCTTCACAAAGTCGTAAATTGTTCGGTTTATGCGCAAAACGTGGCATGCATTAAATTGTGGCACGCATCGCAACTCGTCGCAACACAGATGTTTTGGGGGCCTTTTCTCTAATGAGCATAATTAAATTGTCAAATCCGTTGGCGACTTGGTGTTGAATCCCTCACCACTTAATATGAAAACTCATCGCAGCTCTGTGGTATGTTTGGAAAACATCTTTCTGAGAAAACACATTCGCTCAAAGCAATGAAAGTTTAGCTTATTTTGCGAGAACTTTGGCACAAAGTGCAGCTGCAAGTTTAGCCAAATAACTATTCTCTCTTTGCACTTTGTATTTTAATAATTCGCTGCTTAATTGCAGCTAATTTCTTGCTTAAAGTTTCCCAGAGAGCTTTGGCCAACAAAATCTGTGCTTTAATGACTTTTTCAATGTTTATATTAAATTTATGCTTAATTTTCTTAACATAAGAGCAATGTTTGTTAAAGTAGCTTTTAAAGCTTCGGAAGTTGGAAAAGTGTTATAGCAACACTTATGAAATATTAGATACGTCCTTTCTGCTGATCTGGGCTTAAATGGAAAGCTCCGAATCGAATAGTCCTTTTCATTGCTGCTATTTTGAAAATTAAAATAGTGAATAAACTGTTTATGTTGCATATTTGTTTTACTATTAAATATTATAAAATATTATTGCATTTGAGTTTCTGCTGCTGCTTTCGCCACAATTTTCGCAATAACCTCTTAATAAAAACTTTGATGAAGTTGTAGCTTGTTGATTTGATTGCTTTTAACCCAAGCAATGCATTTAATAAAATGTGAGATTTTCATAATTGATTTACTGCTTTTGAAAAACAGAGTGCCTCAAGTGCACTCTGGCACAGTACAAGATAAGATTGAAGAGAGGCGGGGAGGTGGTGGGTAGGCGGAACGGAAAGGGTGGGACAATCAAGTTGTTTGCTGCAAGTTGAAGCTTCTTGTTCCTTTGTGAAAATTGCCCACATGCGGAAGCAATAATCTACTTTTCCTCTTAGAATTTTATGGCGACTGAAAGTTCTGCAAACACGAATAAATAAATAAAATTGTATTTTGTGTAAAATAAATGCGATAAATGCTTTAAGTGACTGCTACAAAGGAATATACACAGCAGAGTGCAAGCGAGACAGGCAAGAAAGATATATAAGAGAGAGAGAAAGAGAGAGAGTGAGAGAGAGAGAGAGACAACACACACAAACACACATATATATATATAGTTGGTCACACATCATAAAGTTGCTGGGAAAAAATTAATAATGCCAGCTGGCAGTCGACAGCAGCCTGGTAGCAAATATTACAGCCGGGCACTCCTTGCGTATACGTAATATGCCAAAGAACGCAAGTTGTGCGGGCGCCTTTACTACTTTGAACAGAATGCATAAGGCATTTTCTTAAACGCATTTCCCAATGCATTTTAATATCTTTTACATGACATTTTCCAAAAAAATTTATGCACATTTTCTTGTGTGCTATTTAAATATCTACAAATAGGCTAAATATTAAAAGAGCGCATGTATTTTATCAACTAATTGCATATGTTTGAATTGTATTCTATTCATTTGATTTTCTGGCTTGCACATCGAACAAAATAATAGCTTATAACTAAATTTGTTTTGGCAATTTTCATCAGTTTGTGTTTGTTATGCAAAGAGAATAGCAAATTTTGGCATGTGCAAAAATTATAAATTATAAATTTTTTACATGACAAACGCTATGGATTTTAAATGATTTCATTGCGCATCGATTTCGTTAATTATTAAAAATTTCTCAATGGTATTTGATGTGCTTGCCAAATAGTTCAATTCGAATTTTTAATGAATTTTGAAGTTTGATTACCTAAATGCAATATTCCGTGATTATTTATTTTTTTTTGCTTTTTATGATTTTGAAATTAGAAAATAAATATAAGTTATGTGCAACTAAAATGAAATTCTGCACACTTTCATTAACAATTTATCAGGCATTTCTTTTATGACATTCAGTTGGCTAAACTAAAAGCAATCAGATCGTGGAATAATAAGCGAAATCTAAATTAGAATTTAGCTCAGCTTTATTTGAGTTACTCGTTCAACAGAGTGGTGAAGGGGCGGCTGAGGGGGGTCGTAGAGTCCCTCTGCTCGAAAACCGGAAAGCGAAAGAAAATGAGAAATGCGGAAAAGTAAATAAAAAGAAAAAAAAAACGCAAACAACTCTTCTCATTTTTATTTAATTTAATTTTTTTTTTTTTTGGCCTACACAGCTTTTGTAAATAGGGCAAACTTAATAAAAAAAAAAATATTTTAATTTGGCGTTGTTGGGAGGCCCAATATTAAATATCCTTTCTGACAACAGTCCAATTGTGGAGCTGTGCGCTGCAAGTATGATATATATATATATATATATATATGTGAAAAACTTTTTAGCAAAATATAAATTAAAATTTCTAACAAGGCACAGGTCCAACAATCTTAACTCGACCAGTCTACCTTAGAAGCTAGAATATTAAAGGCAGCAAACAATAAACTTAATATGGTCAAAAGAGAACTTGCCAAAATTGTCCTCAGCTGCCATAGTCTGGCTATACAGACTGATTTGGGCTGTTGCTGGTAACCAACAATGCTGTTACATACTTCAGCACAGCTTCATTATACCCTTCTTCTCACTTTTAATGGGTTGAGGGTATATTTAGAGAGAGAGAGAGAGCAGTCAGCGAGGCACTTCACAGCTTTTACGCAAGTAGGTGTACAACAATATACTAAATAAATATAAAAACAGCTAAAAGCACACACACACATACACACAAACACACACACACACCAACTCACTGAGCAAATAGAGCCCTCGTTGAAATTGAAATTTGTTATTGCTGCTGTTGGTCTTCTTTTTTTTTTTGTTGTACTTTGTCGCTGTCCTGACTCAAATTTTGGCACTCGCTGCTAAAGGGCATAAGCAAAAGTACAAAAAGTACATTTAGCCTGCATATTTAAGTGGCCTCTTTGTTGCTGTTAAATTGGCCAGAAAACTGAGCAGTGGCAGCCAAGCAGACAGGTAGCCAAGGGCGGTGAAAGCGGAATGCTGAGCGCTCGACAGGCGGCAGTCAAAGGGACTCACTTTAAACTATTAACGTGGCCGGGGCTGAAGTCAGGTGCGACGCCCCATTCAGCTATTTATGGCCGCATAACTGGCACACTAACAGCCACACACACACACACACACCCTTACCACCGCTAAGACCTACCAAACCATATGTCAGTCAGTCTTTGAATGACTGCCAGAAATAGCAGGAGCTTCTGTAAACATCAACACATACTCACACTCTGAGAAACATTACAACATTTTGTTGGCAGCAACATTATTCGTCAGACTCCAACATACCTCCTTTACACTCCCTCTCTCTCTCTCTCTCTCTGTCTGACTCTCTCTCTGTCTGTCTTTTTATTATCATTATTTTTGTTTATTTCTATAATTTGGCTTAGAGCACAGCCCTTGGAGAGTGGAGTGGAGCCAAGTGTCAGAGCTGCTCAAATCAACCATGGTAAAAAACAAAAAAATACATATTTATATAGTACGTGTATAAGAGAATTGGGGAGTGGAGTAAATAGAGTAGTTTACAGAGCCGGAAGTAAAGGTGCTTTGTTATCCGGAAAGGCAACAAAGCGCAAAACATTTAAAGTGACAGCAGGTCGGGGTTAAAGATTGTTGATTTACTATGGGGATGTTGGGACCAAACAAAGCAGGTGGATGATGTTTGTTTCTTGCTAGTTGACTTGATTTTATTTTTTTGTAGGTTTATTTGCTGTTTGTGCAGCCAAAATGGCTCATGATGTAAAGTAAGTTAAGCATAATAGTATTTTGGCCAACAAAAAATAGGAGTCATAAGTGAAGGAGTCATTGATAATTAAATGAAATATTAATATATATATTATAAAAAAGTGCAGAAATATTCTTGCAAGTGTGGGCGAAAAAAAAACATATTAAAAATTCAAGAAAAATTCTTCTGTGTGTGTGGGCCAATTATGATTGAATAGCGAAGGAAAAAGAGAATGTAAAATAAATATTAGAAATGAGGTAGACTAATATTATTGCACCCCTATTAAACTGTTTGACTTCACTAGAAAATGTGGGAGTGTTCCGTAGAAATATAGATATTAAAAATTCACAAAAAATTCTTGCATGCGTGGGTGAAAAAGTGATATTAAAATTCAATAAGAAAAATTGCAAAAATATCTATGTATAAATTGAGGTTTGAAGGGAGAACTCTAGTGAAAGAAGAGACTGCAATAATATATATATATATTACGTGATGTAAGCTAATATTATTGGATCCCTAACGAAACCAAACAAACGTACTTAAATTGTCAATATTAAATATATTTCATCTGCATTTATGATTTAACTTACTTTCACTGCTGCTGACCAATGAAATTTACTTTATTTCATTTATTCAATATTTGATTAGAACATAAAATTCAATGTAATTTTCCTGCTTATTTAATTGATTGCGTGGCTTTAATTTCCAATTAGACCCCAGAGTAATTAGCAGAGGTAATTATTAAGCTATTTTGCATGATTTATGTGCAACCAGCGTCGCACACAGATACAGATAAACACACACACACACACACACACACATACACACAGACACATACACACACACACAGACACATATACACACATACACTGATAGATATTTGGGAATTTAGTGAATCAGCTGGAAAGCCACAGCACGCAAAAACCTCGACTATACACAGAGAGCGAGAAAACCTCATTTTACTCACTGAGTAAGAACACAATTAAATCCATTTAATAAACTCGTTGAACCCCAACGAATAACCAAATCCAAATAACGCCCTTGGGCCACTACAAAACTCGACCTCGGACGCGGCACTGCAGCTCATTAACTTTGATGCCCCATCCAAAGGGACGAGAGCAAGGGGGTGGGGGGTTGGTGGTGTACAGGATTTTGTTTTTCCTTGGCGGCTGCTGGGCATCTTTTCAATTAGACTGCGAATCGAGGCGCGTTGAAAAAGCCGCGAATTTATATATATATATATATATATATACACATACACATAAATTAATACATATATATTTTATCTTACTACAGATATTTGTATACATTAGCAGCCACACAGAGAGAGACCCACATCATTAAGAGTGTGTGGAATGGGCTTTAATAGCCAATGACCGAAGTGGCCTCACCTGCACTTTAGGCCCAAAACAATACAAAAACACACACACAACACACACATAGGAACACAATTGGAACACGCTGTAAATTTAATTAAACTTGTGAAAATATTTAAACAATCATTGGCTGTGATTATGTTGCCCAAGAGCATTTGAAATCAGTATTTGTTAAAGAGTCTTCCGAGTGATTCTTAGTGCTTAGCCAACGCCATCTATGACTAATTAAAAAAAACAAGTAACAAAGCTGATAGTAAAGATGATAGCAACTGAAGAGCTGAAATATCCTCTGCAGCTAATGATTAATGAAATTAACAAGAATTCTTTATTGTTTTGAAAGAGAATGTGCAGTCATTTCTCATATTTTCAAACTAGAAAATTGACATACTGATGAACTCTGAATTGTATATTCTGACAAATATTTTTTGTGGCGTTAGCTGTAGTTAGATTAATTATTAAAAAATTATATTTAAAGATTCTATCGCTGCTCGCAACATCCCATCTTACGGTGACACACAGGGTATCGCAATGAAAAATGCGCTCAGTGACAGAAGGCAAACAAACAAACAAACAAAAAAAAAAAATCAACAAAAAAAAAACTGACGCACAAAAGACAAAGCTCACAGCAAAAAACAGAAAGTCATAAAAAAAAAAATGCTTACAAAAAAATAATAAAAAGATGGCGCACATTGCGCGATATAGAACGCAAAAAAAAAAGAAAGTAAAATACAAATACAAAAAAAAAACCAAAAAAAAACAAAGAACAAAAACCAAAACAAGAACAACAGCAACAAAAAAATATGGCGCACGGCAATGGCGATAACGGCAGCGCCTGATGAGTTGACAAATATTTTGTCAGCCATAATGAGTTGCCCCCATTCCACGCTTCCACATTGTGAGTCTTTGTCAAGGTCTTGTGTTGCAAGTTGTTGTTGTTGTTGTCGTTACTGTTGTTCATTAACGCAACGAGCAAGTTAACGAGATGCAGGGGGTTGAGGGATGGGGAGGGTGTATAGGGGCAACCTCGGACACTCGACTGCACGTGTTAATTACGGTCTATGTCCGCTGAGAGGGCTCAGCCGCAATTAAAAACTTTTGCGCCCCCCTATTTTGGATATATGCACATATTTATTACATTTTCCTTTTTTTTTTTGCATTTCACCAGCTGAATTAAAATACAAAATTCATTAAGATTCTCAGAATACTATATATATATACAAGAGGAAAAACATATTTTCCTTATATATATTTGCCTAACTAACGTTGCAAATAAAGCAATCTGTTCAGGTTAAAACTAATTAAGAATCAAACAGACAGACAGCCTCAACCCGACCGCAGGCTAAATGAACTAAATATATTTCAACCCGTTGATTTTATTATATATATGTCTGCATTTAATGGATCACAATGTCAAAGTCTATGCCAAGTTTCGCCTTTGGCACACTGACATATCACGTATACGCCGTTTATTACAAAAATAGCCCACTTAACCTAACCAACCCGAACCCACTAATATCAATATTAGTTGTAACAGTTTTAATAGTCGCCACACAACAACACACACACAGACACACACACACACATGCCAACAATATCAAATAAATGTAAATAGACAAACACAAACACAAAACTCGATATTTACTTTATGTGAAAGCAACTTTTTTGCATAGCACAGAGAAAAACAAGTAGCAATGAAATAGTTTAAAACTCGATTATGAAATACCCTGTATCAGAATTTTACACATTACAAGAAAGACAGCCAAGAGCTGTCAGAAATAGATTCGCATGATTCAGGGATTCTCAATTGTCAATCCAAGATAAAGATCTAAAATCACATGAATTCTTGGGAAATAAGAATGAAAATTAAAAGTTCAGGTCACTTCTAAGTCTCCTTTTAATTCATGAATTTCTGACTTGACTGGTGCAGTCAACTACCCTAAGTTGCGCCTTTAGATTACAGGGTATACAGACATACAGACAGAAGCGTTGGCAAACTAAATCCGAAATACATGTGTAAACACAACACAGAGATTATCATAAACTTGGCTAATTTATTACGCAACGTTTGTCGCTTTATGCCTGGACATGGTTGTGGGCGTTTGTAATGGGAGTGGGCATGGTTGGCGCTATGTTAACTGCTTTGAGGATTAAAATTTTTGCGCTGACAAACGAAAAGCAATAAAAAAAAAAGTTCTATGAGTGTGTATGACATACGAGTGTCTGTGTGTGTGTGTGGTTGTGTGTGTGCTTGTGGTTTGAAGTATTTGTTGTGTATTTGCTTATGCTGTTATTTATTTATTTGTTTTTGTGTCACAAAAACTAATTAGTAAATTAAAAGCGTGTAGCTTATTTTTTTTATTTGCAAAAAAGTTTTGCCAAAGCCAAAAGCTGGCCACTTATGCAAATAGATTTGATTTTGGCCCAAAGGGCAGCTTTAAACTGCTTTTATTCAAGTTTTTAGAAACTGACTACAACAAATTAGATTAAATAAGTGAGTGGTTTGTTTATTTTATGTGCGTAAAATAAGTAACTAAACTCTTTCAGTAAGGCACATTATACAACAAATATTTTTGAATTTTGTTGCTTATTTTATAATTTATTTATGGTTATTTTGAAAGTAATATTTGAGATACTTAAAGATTTAAATCACCAAATATTAATTTTATTATTTATAGCGTTGGTTGATGACACTCAAAGGGTTCAAACTTATTTAAAATATGTGCATATATATATATATATATTTATATATATATATATATAATATGTATAATATATTCCTATACATTCGAGCTGAATAAAAAATACATGCGTATTGACGACAACAATCACTCAGTAAAAAAGCGAAATCTCTTTGACAAATGATAATATTGTATTATTTATATGCTGGAGCGTGGAGCTGTGCCAGAACCCTTTCATAAACTCATTTCTTTGCACTCTCAGAACATATTATAGTCATCAGACCAGACCATTAGGGAGCATCTATCTCTTGGCCAGACTTGAAATTAATGCATCCATTAAAATAATAACCACAGTGCAGTGAAAGAATTACACACGCACACACACACGCACACACACACATATATAGAGGCATGCTTAAAAGGCTCTCTACTCAAAGGTATAGCACAAGGGTATCATTAGTTTGGCATTTCCCCGCGGGCCAAATAACACACATATCCTGCAAATTTGAACAGCAGTGGTTTACAGCTGTAAATAATATACACACACACACACGCACACACACACACGCATACATGAGGCGTATGCTACTTAGCTTGATTTGCAGTGGCGAAACAAATACACAGTGAGAAATTGCCGTGCACACACTTACCCAAATAGGTGCTATTTGTCAAAACCCAAAAGATTTTTAATGGATCGACCATAACTACGCAGGTAAACGGCAAACGGCAAACAGCAAACGTTGACTTCAAGTTGCTGCTGCTGCTACAGTTGTTGCTGTTGTTATTGTTGCTCTGCAATTGCCACACGCCTTGCAACACCTGGAGTAAATAGCGTTAGCAGACGCCAGACGCCAGTCGCCAGTCGACAGTCCTTGTTTACCACCAAGCTTTGTACAGTATCCAGCAATTAATTTGTTCACGTTGCTGCAAGCTATGGTAGTTGTTGTTGTTGTTGTTATTGTTGCTGTGCGAAGTGTTATTGCTGTTGTTGTTGCTGCTGCTATTATTGCTGTTAACGTTTTGGAGAGGCGCGAAGCTTTGTAATTTCACTTTGTTGCTGTGAATGATTAAATAATGGATGCGACTTTGGCTGTTGAGTTGATGATGCTGCTGCTGCTGCTGCTGTTGTAGTAGTTGCTGTTGCTGCAGCTGCTGTTCCTGCTGTTGCTGCTGCTGTTGTAGTTGATGCTGCTGTTGCTGTTGTAGTGGCAGTGTTTGTTGTAGTTGCTGTTCCTTATGTAATTGCAGCTGCTGTTGCAGATGCTCTTGTAGTTGCTCTCGCTGCTGTCGCTGTTGCTGTTGCTGTTGTTGCTGCTTTTGGTTAGCTTGCTTGCTAGCTGGTTGATTCGCACTATGTTTAATGAGCAACGCGTAAAAGCTGCTGCTGTTGCAACTGCGGTTATTGCTGCTGCTGCTACTGCTGTTGCTGTTGTCGTTGTTGCTGTTGCCTTTGTGGCATTTGTATAGTTTGCGTTGTGCACTTTTATGGCGTTTGCATAAATCGAAATGTAGCGCGTTTTTCATAGTACCAAACATTTATTTTATTACTTCAAATTCACATTTTAATTAACTGTGGAAAATTCTTAAACATTTGCAATTTTGCGGATTAACAATATTTAGCTTTAGTTAACACTCCCACATACCAACATACACACACACACACACAAACACCCGCACACACAGACAACTGCTTGGCCTTCTCAAATTCATTATACAATTTCGCATTCACTCCTCACACTATTTATCTTTGTGTTGAGCTTGTGCTGTGATAATTAAAATTTTGCGGTTTATTTAAATAATTTATGACAACGACAGCAGCAACAATGTTTTGCGAAACGTTCTTCATCGTCATCAACATCACCATCACCATCACCATCACCATCATCATCATCATCATCATCATCATCACGATTTATGAGTTGATTATCTACAGCTATTAAAAACTAACGACATTGTCATAAAGTTTTAACCAGCTTATGCACTTTCCATTTAGTTTTGTATGTTTTGTGTCAATTTGTGCTGCAGTCACAAACTTTATTTTCATATTCATTTCAGATTCAGAATCAGTTTTGTTTTCGTTTTGGTTTTTCTTCTCAAATTAGTTAAATCACATCAGTTTTTGCCTACATATTGTGTTCCCATTTTCAAATTGTGTTTCTGGCCAGATAAGCTTTTGCCAACGCACAAAAGTAGGCAATACTTTTGTGAAATGCAAACACAAAATTACAGTTTTATTGCGCAAAATAAATGTTGGCCATAAGTAACTGTTACACAATCAAGAATCCAATTTAACATCGACTGTTTTATTTCATATTTATTTATTTGCATTTCTGCATACATTTATAATGTATTCTAGTCCAATGAAAACTAATCTTTATGTTTAAAAATATGTTTTACAATCAGAAATAAATCTTTTCGTAGAGATTATTCTGATTAAAAATAATTGAGGTTAAAAACTAAATCCATAACCCTGGAGATAAAATAAATATTTATACAGAGATTTATTGGAGGCATCATAATAATATTCACTAGTTGGAATCAAGAATGCACAAATTCTTTGGAGCAGTCAGAGTTTTAAAGTCAAGCTTCGATTAGAATTATCTATTAGTTTGTTATCAGAAAGAAATCAATCAAATGATAATTTTTCTCTCTTTATACATATATAGTTGGATATATTTATTTTGTCTTTGCATCAAATGTTGCATTTAAATTCTGATATTCATTAGCTGATTACTGCACAAGTATTCATTCCACATCCCACATCGAAATGTGAAATAAATCACATATAAATTTCAGCTAGTTTAGCAGTCCATTAACGGGTTAAGTGATGCGGAACAGCTCGGCTAACTGGGTCATATTTGTAGAAGGCCCAAATAATTGTCAAGGCTCAGTTGCAATAGAATTTTGATCGCCTGTGGCAAGGTGTTTACTCTTACCACGTTTGCAGATTACTCACGCAGCCGAGCACAGTTTTCCTCGCGTGCTGCTCACAAATTCTCAATCGCACTTCAAACACTAAGCTCGCTGCTTCGGCCCGGTTGGGTTGTCGGTTGTCGGTTGTTGGTTGTTGGTTGTAACAACAGTTTATGGCCATTAGCGAACTTGGGTAAGGGCGAAAACAAAAGACGCCAATTAACGCAGCTAAGGCTTACGCAAATGAGCCCAAGGGCCACTGTGTGGAAAAGGGATCGGAGGTGGGAGCAGATGGCTGTTGGACTGTGGACTGCTGCTAACACCACAGCCTTGACCTTTATCTGCGGGGCGATTGAAAGGATGACTGAAGCAGAATGAGTAAAAGCAGCTGCTGTTGTTGCTGCTGCTGCTGCGTAAATATTTAATTGTTTATGGCAGCACTTGAAACATTTGGTTCACTTTTAATGGACAGCCCAAATGAGAGGATCTGTTTTTAGCCTGGCCAGCTAGAGCCAGCCAGGCAGCGATTAGGGCTAACGCAAAGTAATTAGGAACTCAATTGCTTTTTGCGTTACACCGTTGAGTGCTGCATACAAATGGCCCGCCTTATTGGCGGTTTTACTTTGTTGTTCTTGTTGGCTGTCTTCATAAATTATGCATGGCAAAAACGGTCAACGGTGTAATTGTGCGCAAGTAAAAAATATAAAAAAAAGAAGAAGAAAGAAAGAAAGAGCAGTCATCGCTTTTGTGGTCAAATCTATTGGTAATATGACGACAGCCAAGCGGACGCGCAATGATTATAAAAGTGCGAATAATGCGCAAGTGGTAAGTAAGTATGAAGACGCGCTGCAATTGAGGTCAACAATATTAGCGTCAGTCTTTGAATGACTTAAGCCAGCTGCGCCCTCATTTTTGGCCAACTTATGCAAATTTATGAGTGCTCAGCTGCTGCTGCTGATGCTGCTGGTGCTGCTCTTGTTATTGTTGTTGTTGTTGTTAATATATATCTTCAGCATCAAAGTTGTCTGGCTGTGCTTGAAAATGTTTAAGCCCGCTTGTTGGCTGCCAAAAAGTTGGACTTGCTCATTTTTATAAGCATTGCTTTGTAAAGAACTCAGGACTCACGACTCAGGACTCAGGACTCTCAGCTGTTCATAAAGGACTCAGCCGTCACCAGTGACGCTGTACAAATTTTGAAATTGCACTTTTCCGCCACAAGAAAAATATCCGCTGCCGCAGCAAGAGCAGCAAGCGCAGCAGGAACAGGAGCAGGAGCAGAAGCAGAAGAACAAGCACAAGAACAAGAAGAAGAAGAAGTGGCAAAAGCGCAAAAAGCCCTTTTGAGCTAGTTTCGCCGGAAACACAAAAGCAGCAACTTTCCGGCCAGCTCTGGTTAGATAGCCTGAGCAACGACAGTCGAGCTGAGTTTGAACCCCCGAAAAAATAAAGCGCAACTTGTGGCGGAAATTTAATGGACATAAACTTGCCAGCCGATCCCACTAACAAAAATACAAATAAAAATACAAATAAAAATAAGAGAAAAAATTATGACTGCGGAAATACGCAAAGTAAATTAGTTTAGAACCTTTCAGTTTGCATGGAAATGCGAATGGAATTTAATTCAACTTCAATGGTTTCCCTGCAGTAATATTAATTACCACTTTTTGGTGGCCAAACTTTTCTATAGCCAAAATGCATAACAACTTTTGTTGACGATAAAAGTGTTATACAATTTTAAGGTCTTGCACTTCATAAATTCCTTTGACAAAGGTAAATATTTATGGTATTAAAAGTTTTAAGTGGTAAACATAACTGTATATTTTCGGTATATTTTTTTATGAGGAAAAACAAATGGGGAAAACTATTAGGAACATGGTCAGCAATGGGAATATTGTGCAATTCAAAAGAAACTAATAAATTGGAAAAAGAATTAAATTGCAAATTGGTTAAGGCTTTGTCAGACTTAAAGGTTATCATAAACAGAGCACCAGAAAATCCTGCAGGCAATAATATGTTCTTTATTGAACTAACCGCAAACGAAAATAATGCAATAAACTTTCAGAACATATGCAACACACAAAATAAACCAATTATTTCTGACTAACAACAACAGATCTCATAGCATGTGTGTCATTTAAGCAGCCCAAACATTCAATGCAAACATACATATACCAAAATTTTGATGCGTTAGCAATTACAAAAACAAAACCAAAAGCAAACCAAACCAAACCAAACAAATCTCTAAGCGGCTTTAAGCGACAAAGTTACACAAAGCTGCCAAGTTCCACTGTAAAAGCAGCACTCGTCTCTCGAGTTGTTGTTGTTGTTGTTTGTTGTTGTTGTTTGTTCGTTTGTTCGTTTGCTGCTGCTCTGATTGTTGTTTTTGTTATTTTAGTTCAGCAAATGACAAAAGTTTCTGGCTTTGTTTTTCGAATTGTTGACGTGCAATTCAAATGAGTTAAGAAGGCAAGAAGTGACCTACATAGGACACTCGACAGCAGCGACAACGACAACAACAGCAACAACAACAACAATAACAACATCGACAACATCAACAACACCATCAACGACATGAAAAAAAACAACATCTACATCTATTTGGAGTTACAAACAAGAGCAGCCCTGTGCCTTGTGTGGGGCATTAAAACCTATGTTGTGAATGCCTCAACTGCTCTATTGCTGTTTCTAGTTTGCTCTGTTGACAAACAGAGTACACTAAGAAAAATCATACACTCGAATTTACAATTTCGATAAAGATCAATTTGATTTCCATACAAGAAATTTTGCATTCTACAATGAAAAATCTTTAACGAAATTAAAAATATTTAACTTAAGACTCTAAAATTAAAATTAACAAAAGATTTTATGGTAGACTCAAAACAGACTACAATAATAATAATAATAATAAATAATCTAAGACTAGACTTAAATTTTACATAAATTTTCTCGATTCATAACCATTTTCTGGATATCAGTTCGCAATTTTTTCCGAGTGTAACAAAAATAACAGCAACCAAAAACAATTATAAGCTGCATATCCGCAAAAGTGGCAGATAGCCACATGTTACCAGACAGATGGACTTTGAGTGGCACGTTGTCGTTGTTGCTGCTATTGCTGCTACTGCTGCTACTGCTGCTCTGGCTCATCATTAAGGAGCTTGCCGCAACGTGGAACGTTTGCAAATGAAGTAGCAGCTGAGCTCAAGTACAAATTTGAAGAGAGCTAAGCAACTTGGCGGTGCGTCAAATGGGCTTAACTATTCAATTAGCACAATGGCAATGCTGCTGACGTGGCACACGGCACGTGCCACACGCAACAATAGAAAAATTGTGAGCTGATTTGCCAACATCATCAAGCATCAACACAACGAGCGAATTAAGCCAACTAGTCAATTGCAATTGCAACGAAACCTGACAACTTGAATAAAATTAATTTATTTGTTTTGCCAATGGGTGCGACTACAACTTACTTGTGCTGTTAGCCAAGTTAAAACTGACACAGCAGCTCGGCTTAAGTCTGTCTATGTCTGTGCCTTTCTCCTCCAACTGTCTGCCTGCCTGCCTGCACTTATTTGACGGCAGCAAGCCGAAGGAATCGAGCAATAACGGGGCAACAGGAAGTGAGGCAGACAGGAAACTTCCACTTGCTTCTTGCTGCATGCAGCAGTAGATGCCGCAGCTGCAGCAGACGAGCTGTTGAAAATTCGTGTTTCAACATTTCCAACAAAACAAAAGCAACGCTTCAGCTTAAAAGATTTGTTTGCGGCAACTAGCTGAGAAGGACTTCTGCCAAATGAAGATTTGCGAGCGTAACTGGAATGTCCTGAAGAGCAAAAGCTACCAAGTGGAATTTATTGCGAAATGTTTGACCACCAGTGGTTTTGTTGCCCCAAGCAAATGATAAGCCAAAATTCTAGCAGCAGCAGCAGATAGTTGCGTCAATTTTGTGCTTTATACTGGATTAATATCAAACTTTGGGGCTATATTAATTGCACTAACTGAGGAAAGTTTAGACAAGTCTTGAATTGCTGTTTTGACAGAGATTGCATCCATTCCTAGAGGCATTTTTAGAGTGATTAGTTTTAGCATGATTCTCAACTTTGAATATTGGATTGAATTTAAACAAACCACGAACGCAAAGCTTTGACAAAGTTAACCAAAATTCTATACAAAATTCGAATACAAGGTAACTTTCCATCGAACGTCTTCGCGTGTTTTTATCATAATTAAAGTCAAACAATGGCAAGTTTTTAAGTTTTGATAATCAATACAAATCAACTTAGCGAATAAACTAGAGACGATGAAAGTGAACAATGACTGGAACAGGTTCAAACTGTAAAATTATGTGCTAATTAAGGCTGTCGATAATAGGATTAAATATAGAAATACATGACTTGAATTTGACTTCAATCGAACAGCTCGTTTAATGCCAGGCGACTAATGAGAACTGTTCAATTGATTAGATTTAATTTTACTTTGATCAATTTACGAAATTCTTTATTCATGCTTGATGTATGAGCTCAATAATTAATTAGTTGACAATATGTGTTGATGAGAAGCATATCGTTGATATGGCAACATTCAAATCAGCTTAAATGACAAACCTGCAAGTGTATGCCATAAATGCGCTGACATGTTTCAACGTTTAAATCTCCCCAAACACAAACACAAACAAAATAAAAATAAAAAAATATAAATAAAAGAAATGTGGCATAATATAATAATATAATGGAATGCTTTGACAAACTGAAACTGAACGCGAACGCGGCAACGGCAACAGGCCAAAAATTGTTGCCAGTTCTCAAATACTTGAGCCAAAGAGTAGGCGGGCAACCAAATGACTAACCACAAGTGCAAAGCATACAAGCAAACACTCACACACACCTACACACTCCTACACACACCTACACACCCACGCACACACACACATATACACATAAAAAGGCAAAGCAAGTGAGAAAATAACATTTGGGCTTTGGAAGACAGACATTGAGCACAGGACAAAACTGGCAACTTGAAAGTGTCCTGTCTGCTGCCACGTTTTGTTGTCACTCAGTGTCTGTTGAGCGTGTCCTGCTTTCAGTTTATGGCCGGAACAGTGGTAGTGGCAGTGGTAGTGGGGAGTGGGGAGTGGTGTGGCAGCAAAGGTCCTCATGCAACGTGTCGAGTCGTCAGTTCGTTTTTGTTTGGTTTTGATGCCATTTTGGTGTATTTATCGTGCATTTATTTTGTCAGGTTTTTTTTTGTTTTGGTCCATATGAAAAAAAATCAACTCAAATGATTTATTTACGAGCATTTGATTTATTTGATTTTTCGAATACATTTTGCTTTCGACACTCCCTCATTTTATATTTATACATGTGTGTGTGTCTGTGTCTGTGTCAAATTGTGTTCAATTTGAGCATTTACTTAATGTACTTCGTACATTGATAAACATTTTTTTTATTTAGATTTTTTATTTTTTAACTTAGCGACAGTCAATAAAACGCTGCATTTTTTTTGTCACTGTTGTTCTTTTTGTGGCTGTTGAAAAAGAAAAAATATTGTCTGGCAACAATTTGTCGAATTTAGAAAAGCACTGAGCGACAGCTGCCAGCTATTTGCTAGTTGCCAAACGGAATATTGTGTTTTTCGTTCAACTACAAACAACACTTTCCAACATTTAACAATAAACGTAAAGCAAATTAAAAAAAAATACAAAAAAAAAACCCCTTGAGCACTTTAGCATGAATATTTAAAATTGTTCAAGTTGATTAGAAGCCAAAAAAAAAACCAAAAAAAAAACACACACACACACACAGTAAAACAACATTTATACATATTTAATATGATCTGCAAGCTAGAACTTTTGTGAACTTTGCCCACACAAAACAAAATCTGCTGATGCCTCAGGGGAAAATCAGCACAAAATAAAACAAATTTCATTTAAAGAACAGTTCAATTTGTGTTGTACAAAAAATGAAAATTCACTTGGAACCATTTGAGAACACAAACGACTTTTAACAAAGCTGAAATACTGCTGAAATAAATATTTTAAACCAAAAACAGGTTAAGATGAAGAGGATATCATTTTTAGATTTTTAACTAGAATAAAGATATTTATTTTCTGTGGGATCTCAACTTAAATATTTTGGCAAACTAAGCTGAAGAGAGAAATTTAATAAAATAAAATATAATATTATTCCCAGCGTTTAATTTGCAATTTTCTTTATTGATAGAATAGAATTTTGTTTGTATCTTTTTCAATTTTCAATTTCAAACGCTGCTATTGACCCCTGGGTGTCTGTTTGAATCTAACTGTATTGTGTTACACATTTCGCCAGTTCACCACAATATTATGCCATGGTTCGCCAGACACTTTCAAGGGCAGCAACAACTTCACAAGAAAAGCCAAAACGCATCAATTTTCCAGCCATTATTGCCCTTATTTATTTGTTTGTTGATTCACCGGCGACGACTGTCAATAATAAAAAAAAAAAAAATCACAGCTTCTGAAACTGACACCAAAGTTTAGCTAAGCTAAAAAAAGCAAGAAAATTGTGGCAAATTTGTTATTTTTTTTTTTTTGAGCAAACTTTATTTTTGGCATTATTTATCTAATGACTCCGAGGGCTTTGAGCATAAAAAAAAAAAAATATATAGAGGTATTTATATATATATAATATATATTTGGATATATCTCGACTGGCACACACGCCCAGTCGGAGACAAAACCGTTAACCTTCAAGTGTTTATGATGATATTTTGATTTCATTTTATTTTCGTGAGAGGCGAAAACTTGAGCATGAAAAGGGCAAAAGTTTGCCAGGCATGCATTGATAATAATGGTATATATATACTTAAAGGCCCATGCCATTTAGTCAGATGACACACACACGCACACACGCACACACGTACGCTCATTTTGTTAGCTCACTAGTTTAACTCAGCAGCCCCCCTACCCCTACCCCTCCCCCACATAAAGCTTAGGCGTTTGCAATAAAAACGCCTCCACTGACATTTTTGGCATGGCAAAAGTTTTCTCTTATTAAGATTAAAAATGAGCGAAACGCAGCTTGTTGTTGTTGTTGTTGGTTGGTTGGAGCAGCCCGCAGCTTGCTGATAAGCACACTAGCTCACACACACACACACACACATACTGGCACACACACCAAGTCGTATTCAAGTGGGTGTCACGCATAAATTTCATAAATATAAGCGTCATTATTTTCGCTTGCCATTTTGCGGCCAACATTGCGACTTAGCGCCACATTGCCATCTTGCCCCTTCCACCCATTGATGGCATTACTGCCAGGCTTTTGTCACGTGCCAAACTTTAGCCATCACACAGTGACACCACTAAGCACACACTCACACACACACACACACAGTCGCAAAACAGTAAGAGTGGTACGCTCAATCTCATCTAAATGGCGCAATTGTGTTTCGCACACAAGAAATTACTATCTGAGTGGAGAGATGGCAGCGTGCCAGAATAAGACGATTCACAACATTTAGTCAGATATACAGAAACTACTGCAAAACAATCGCATTGTTGTAACACTTCAATGTCTACAATCATTTTGCTCATATTTAAAGACCTTAACGATTTTTTGATGGAAAATGCGAGAAATAATTTATTGCTTTAAGTTAAGACGTTGGAGTTGAACTGCTATCTAAAAAGCAGCTAAACTAATCTAAGGCTATTCCTTAATTTAAGATGTTGAATTAAACGAATTTAAGTTAAGGTTTTGGTGAATTTAGAAACACTTAAAGAATTTACATGTGAAAATCAAAACCCAAAAGAAACCTTGCATTTATTTTCGGATGCCATTTATTAATCTATAACAAAAATAAAGCTAATAAAACAGTTTGCAGTTTTTGAAGGGGTTAACTTAGTATTGCTCCTCTGAGGGTTAACTGTTTTATTTATTTATTCTCTACCTACAATATGTATTCACATATTTTTCTTTCTGATTTATTTGCCTCAAATGTTTACCATATTTTATTTATAAGTTTCTACTAATCTTATTGGTGCATAGAAGGTTTTTAAGCCTTGAATTATTAATTCTAAATTGTGAAGTTGCTTTAAAGAAGATACTTTTTAGTATATAAATTATTGCAATGAAAATGAAACGCTTGGCATATGAATTTATGGTGCTCTTTCCCCTATAATCGATAAGCTTCACTTTTAATAAATCAAGCAAGTTTGAAATCAAGCTAAAACTAAATACTCTTAAATACATAGGGAAAGTAAATTGAATCAAAATCTTTAATTCATTTTCAGCTCAATTTTATCACAAATTATGGATGAGGTGGGGAGCAGGCAATCTGCCCATCTCTCTGTGCTTTGCAATCCTTTAGTGCCAAGGAGCAAAGTTGATTGCCCCCTGATGTGCCATACACACACACACACACACACACACAAACACACACACACATACAGAAAGTTGGCAGCTGGCGTGCCACTGACAAAGTGACATCAATCAATGTGCGTCTCCGCCCTCAAAAAATGTTATCAGCACTCGGGGAGCATAGACAGCGAGAGAGAGAGAGAGAGACAGCGAGGGAAAGAGAAAGATATATATGTATATAGAGGGAAATGGGAAAGACAGAAAAAGAGTGAGAAGAGTAGAAAAGTGTGTAAGAGTTTGCTCGTTATGTTGACTTAGTCGCTTTTTTTTGTTGTTGTTGGGCACACGTGGCGTATGAGTGTTGGCTATGGCAATCACAATTGATTGACGACAATGAGCTGAAAGTAAATCAATTATCGCGATTTCAACTGGCTGCCAAATAGACATATATATACATGCACATATATTTATATGTATATGTATATATATATATTTATTTATATGTATCTATACATGTGCCGACAAAATTGACATTGCTCTTTGACAGTTGGCGCATTAAAAAGTTGTAGACATAAAAGAATTTGATTTTGCCATGTTTGTCGAGGGCAATAACCAAAAAAAAAAAAAAAAAGAAGCAAAATAGAAGTCGGCGTAGAGAAAAACATAATAAATTCGCAGTTATCTCGGCTATACATCAAATCGCTGACTCAGATATTTATTTATATTTTTAAGTGGCAAAATAAGAGTTAAGTAAGCAGAGATCAATATGCCAGATAAGCAGCAGAAGCACCAGCAGCAGCTCATTTTGGCTTGGATTTTTTATGGCTACCGTTATTTACATTTTGTCGTAGATTTATTTGCCTCGATGCTGTGCAATAAATATGCAAATTTTCATGCCAAGTCAAACAGCAAAGAAAAAACGGTGAAAACAGACCACAAATATCATCCAACAAAAGGACATAACAAAAGTGAAGCAAATAAAAATGCATTATATAAAATCAAAAAAAAAAAAGAAAAGAAAGAAAAGAGAACGAAGATCAAAAGATAAAGATGTTGTGAAGTGGCCATTTTGTTTGCCACTTGCAACTTGCAACGCGCAACTGGCCACAAATCACTTCAATTTAAACTTGAAACAAGTGCAAATCTTGAACGGAAACTCATTAGTTTTGTGTAAGCATCGCGCTGCTTGCAACTTTTTGCGGCAAAGCTCGGTTGGGGGTGTGCCTGCGGCAAATCTAAATGCGTTTGCAATAAAACACTAAGCACCAAAAACTTGATTGCCTGTTTGCCCGTTTGCTGCCACCGGGTGTGGCACATGGCAAAACTTGTCCACAATGAACTTTCGCCCCGGTAATGAACTTTTGTGTGACGAACAACCTGATTTGGAACTTATTCCACTTGCGCACTTGTGGCACGCATTTTTACTGCAAAAAACTTTTAATAACTTGTCAAAATCTTTTATTTTTTTTCCGATCTTTTCTCTCTGCTTTTTTGTTGTTTTGTTAATAAATATAAAACGAAAACTTGTGCGCATATCGAGGCCTATCTGTGAGAAATGTCCTCTGACAAAAGTCACAGCGTTCAACTTTTGCACAATAATAATAATAATAATATTTAAATGATGACCTTTGACTACTTGTTAAAACTTTGGCAAATATGCTGTGGCATAGAAAACTTCTGCCGCTGAAGGTGTGTTAAATTGTGAAGTCGGTTTATCTTCGATATTTGATTTGATTGACGACTTTTACATAACTATAGAGCCAAAGTTGTTTTAAACTTATAATAATTTTATTCATGTTCTTAGAGAGCTCTGTCAAAATTGTAAGTTACTAAATATAAATATACTTTTAAAGAAATTAAATTGATTAGTATTTCCATACAAAAATATTCTCCAATTGAAATAAAATTGATTCAAGAGCATCATTGACCAATAAATTCAGTTCAAGTATCCATTAATATCCATTAGAAAATGCCATAAATCTAGAAATTGCTTGGATTCGTTTTGTGTATTCATTTGCAAAGCAGAATGGGTATGCCACCATTCAATAAAAATGATGTCAATATTATGCTAGCTGCCAACAGTCGAACTTATTGTGCTCCTTCGACATTTTTTTTTCATAATAGTCATAGTTTAAAGAAAGGAAATCATTCCTTAGTTGCCAAGTCAATTTGAATGGCAAACTTATCTTTCAGCTATTGAAACGCTTCAACACAATGGCGATTGTATGCCTCAATAGGGGGAGCTACCCCATTCAAATGCGCTAACCGACAGTTTTCACTGTAGATAGTTCTAAACTGGAACAAGCCCGCAGGACAAATTCACATTGTGCTGCTTCTGCTGCTGCTGCTGCTGCTCACAGGGATAACGAGTATGAGTATGCGGTGATGAGGTGTTGTCACTTTATTGCCTTTAACTAAACGAACTTTTATTATTTTATTGGATTTTCTCCTCGTTCATATGGTGGCAACGTGCGATGCCAAAAAAAATAAAAAGGGGGAACAGTGCAAAGGACTATAACAAAGAATTTGTCTTGAGGACATGCCATCATTGAGCCAATGATTACATTATGCGATAATGTTGCCCATAAAAGGCTGCATGCAGCAACAACAACACCAACAACAACAACAAGAGTAACCACAGCAGTGGCAAAGAATCGAGGGTTGGCTCTCTTATCCGGTGCTTGCCATAATAAGCTGTAAAAGTGACACATACATTTGACCTGATTTTCCAGAGCACAATCTTTACGCGTCCTTCGCAAAATCCCGTCCCAAACGAGTTGTATCCCCCCACCAAACTAACAAACCCTAACCCCTAACCCCCAATCCCCCAATCCCCCAAACTCAACCTATGTAGTTGCTGGCACGTCGCTGCTTTGCTGGCTTAATCCAACTTTAAAATTATAAACTAACGATCCAGCGAAGCACGCACACACACACACACACACACACACTCGTACACACATACGTACACATACACACACATAGAGGAGTGGTTTGGGGCGTGGCTGGCGCCGCAGAGCAAGGATTAAGTTTGGTGCACTGAACCGTGCGTGAACTAATGCGGGATCCTGTGCATTCGTCCTTGCATTCGCTACAATCACATCCAGCTCTTGCCAAGTAGCATATCGGGAAATGGCGCAGTGTGTTGTGCTATTGTGTTTTGCGCGAGAGAGAGAGAGAGAGAGAGAGCAAGAGAGAGCGAGCTAAGTCCATTCAGTTGTCATGCCTTAGTTAGCTGATGGGAAAAACCGACAGCAGAGAAATATAAAAGAAAAAAAAAGAAAAAAAAAGAAAATAATCAGAGAGGAGGAAAACACGTTGAAATGTGCAACGGAATGCAGCGAACATTGCAATTAAAATGTGTAGAGCAGGGGAGCACGGTGGCAAGTGGCAAGTGGAAGCGCAAGCGAAAGAGATAGAGAAGGCATGCCAGGTGCCACTAAGCTTATTGTTATGTTGCACCAGTAACTCATGCTGCATGGCAACGCTGACAACTCGTGGCAGCAAAGCTCTGCTCGGCAAAGGAACATTAGCAAAAGCTTTCAGTTTAGATAAGGGTTTGTCCACACTTGTCACTAACTTGGTTACTAATTATTTTAGTTAACAACAGCATTTTCTTGACTGTCACCATCCTAATTCTATTTGATTCTGCTCGTGTTTACTTAAATCAAATGCGATTTGTGGTTCAACAGCTTTTGTATTATTTATTTAAGTATTGAGGAGTTTATTCATTCGAAGGAATTATTTATAAGCCAAGCCAACTAACTGAGACCCAACCAATTTGGCCTAAAAGCAACTAGCAAATGAATAAGGAAAGGTAAACTTGAATAGTAATTTTTTATTTAAAATAAACTAGTCCAACAAGCACGAGTTATTTTATATAACTTAAATATTTTATAGTAAATAGTTTATAGTATTTAAAAAAATAAAAACTAAATAAAAGCCAGCAAGAAACTTATTTAAAATTCAAAGTTGAAGTAACTTTATCAATATGGATTATAAAAATGACTTCAATAGTAATTAAAAAGTTAACTAAATTAATTTTAAAATTAGTCAAAAGCATGTGCTAGGCATATATTAAAATTGAAGAAAGTCTTTAGAGTAAACTTTAAGGTTATGTAAAAAGTTGAATTTATTACATGCCCCCAAAGCACTTTCACTCGTGCCGCAGATCATTAAAATAAATGCAGATAGCTCAAACAAGCAATTTCGCTTTGGTGTTTTTGGTGTCAAAACGCTCCCTTTCCATTTGACCATTGTCTTGGTTGCAGACTTGCAAATTGGCCCACAGCTTTGTTGACAATATGCAATTCTAATTAAATTTATATAATTAATTTAGAAAGGCGCGACGAGACATTTTGCAAGATTATGTTGCCAAAGGCAACAGCAAACAGCAGTGGAAAAAAACAGAAAAGAAAAGTAAATAAATTAAGAAGAAAAGAGGAGAAATGAAAATAAAAGAAAAATATGAAGTAAGTAATAAAATAGAAGCTAAGCTAACTGATTTAATTAGCAGTGTTGCTGCTGTTGCTGCTGCTGCGTTCTGTATCTGTGTGGCAGGCAAAAGTTAAAGCGCTTCTCCCAAAGTTATTAAAATTCTACCCACAAAAAGTTGCGTCAAAGTCATGAAAAACTTTTCGTGCAACAGAATTGCAGTTTAAGACTCTCTCCCTCCCTCTCTCTGTGTGTGTGTGTGTGTGTATTTGTGTATACTTTTCAACTTGTTGGACGCAGCGCAGCTGCTTGACAATAATTTGAACATGTCTCAAGTTGATCATTAGCATATTTCATAGGCAAACAGCAAAGAAAATATGGAATGGAGGGTTTGGCGCAGTGACACATTTGCCACAGCTGCCCCACGATGTAAGTAAGCGACGCAACATACTGTAATAATCGACGGGGGCGGGGGGGCGTAGCTGGCAGCTGTTTACAAATCGACATCTTTGACGCGCCCCAAAAAGTGCGCTCAGCCGTGTGACCCATTTTCGCCAAGAATCTGCGCCAAGCGAAACATCTGAGTGAAAAATTGGATTGCAAGTGCGCTTTGTTGCATATACATGTGGCACAAGAATATGCACAGACAGGCGCCCCTTCCCCCCTCTGTGCTCAACCCGATGTCTTTGTTTAGAGAAAGGAAAATCTGGAGTAGCAGTTAGTTACCATAAAATGTTTTGATGAACGAGTTGTGCGCATTTTAGCGCAATATTCTAAGCCTGTCTGCCAAAACTTCAATAACTTTGTGCAGGTGCTGGCAAACAGGAAGCGGGTGGCAGACAGAGAGGGATGGGGGGAAGAGAGAGAGAGACAGCGAGATAGAAACACACATAAGCTTGGAAATTTATTTTGGTAAACGGTTTAAAATGAGTTTGCCTCTTAAAGACACCTAAAAAGTGGGCTTCAGTTGAGAAAGCTTGCGTGAAATATATTCTGTATTCAAGGAGTGAGAGAATATACTCTAGATTCTATACTATATACTATACTAATATAGACAGCATATACTTTATGTAATGTATTATATCCATTTCCATTTTATTACTCATCAATTCAATATATTAAAAGCTTAACTTTATATTATAAATATAGATATGGCATCCTCTTCATTTTAACCTATTTCCATTTTTACTACATCATTTAATTTCTGATTAATTTTTTGACTACAGGGTATACATATATTTTGCTAACACTGAAAAACTGTTGCTTGAAATAGTTGCAGCAAAAAGTTGCTACTATTATAAACACTGTTAGATGATGAGATTAAGAAGATGCCACTTAGAAAGTATTCCAATTTACCACTTGGTAAAGAACAGTATTTATTTAGGTTTATATGCTAGCATTTGGTCAAGAAAATACTTATTTCTGTTTGATTATTTTACTACTGATGGGAATTTAATATAAATAAATTTAAAAAATGAAAATAAATAGTATAATTGAAGCTAAAGAAAAAAACTTAATATTTTTGATTAATTCTTCTTTAAGACTAAATATCATAATTACCAACATAAATCAATCAATACTAATTATTATAATAAAATAATGTTTTAAGGAATCAAACTGATTATTTGCGTTGCATTAGCAAAAAGAATCCTATTTATTTAGCACTTAGGCAAATCATTAATCAAGGAGTATCCTCTTTTTTCGAATTTGGGTCTGTTCGAAAGGGTCAATAGCTATTTTTTTTTTGTTGGTTGTATTTTAATTTGGTTTTGATTTGATTTTAGCAATTAGAAAAGAAACTGTATTTCATTAGTCAAACTAAGTAAGCCTAATTTTGTTTCGATGGTGTGGAGTAATTGGGGGAAGAGTAGCAACCGGGGCAAGTGGCACGACCAGTGGAGGCTTCTCATAGCAGACGCACACCTCGCACTCACACTCGCAGCACATACTTCAAAGTTAATTTATGCGGAAATCTTGCAAATAACAAATAGATGCTGTGGCATCCAAACAATTTAATCAAATCGGCAGAAAACAACAGGCTACAACAACAATGGTATCTTAATTAAATTTCCGCGTGCGACGCCCCCAAAACACACACACACACACACTTCGAGGCGTAGTCAACAACTTGCAACTTGTTTGAATTTTTTTCTTTTCTTTTGTTTTTGTTGCCCTGCATTCCCTTCTCTTCTTTCTTTTTTCTTTCTTAAGCGGCTTTCTTGAACGCAATCGCCCCACAACAACACTGAAATAAATAACCTACCTAAATAAAAAAAAAGACGAAAATATTCCTAAGACAAGACAATAGTGTGGCAAAAATCTTAATAGAAAATGTTAGTCAACAATTGAATTAAATTCAACTTGAGATAATTGTAAATGTTTCTTATTTTAAGTTCGTAGCAGAGAATTAAATTCGAATTCAAATTGATTGAAACTCAAAAAATCAAATCAGAGATTAATCCAAAATTCGATTCGCTGTGCAGATCTCAATTTGAGATTGAAGTGGCTCAATTTAAGATTAGCCCCACGCGAACCAAATATTCCCAAATCGAAAATTTGCGTTTCGCTTCACAGCTTTTTATTTTTCGCTGTGTGGCAAAGCAAACGGAAGGCAAGGCGCCCGCAGCATTCCGAGTGGGCGTGCCACATTTACTGGAATTTAAATGTTCTGGGACAGGGGAGAGGGGGGGGGGGGTAGAGTAGCGTTTATTGGGGGCTTGGTTTGTTAATCAGTGAGTTTAGATTGCCATACTTCAGTCTATCTGCCCACTGACCCTGCCCCACTTTATCAATCTATGCTGCTCTGTGATGTGTTTAAATCAGAGTAATTAACTTTCAAGTCAATTTGCCGGCGGGTAAAACTGCGGGAGTACCCCTACCATCCAACACAACTGCCTCCAGCTGCTACTGTCCTGTCTATCCTGTGTGTCAGTCATGTCAGCTCCACAGCTCCACCATATTTGTGGGTGGCGTTGTGCATTGTTCCAATGAATTTAAAACCCATGGCTGAATAGCAATTTTGTAATTAGTCAGCACCATCAACAATTCGAGTCGGGCCTAATGTGGCATTAACTGAAAGTCCGTTTTCCCTCTCATGTTGTTGGCACTGGCATCAGCAAACATGTTTCTAATTCTAAACTATTATTTAAGCATTATTGCCAGCCTGCAGGGTAAAAACTTTTGTATTTATTTTCATTTTTTTCTTTTCGTGCTGATGTTGAAAGAACAACTTTGTGCATGCATTTGAGGTACAAATGGAAACTAGTTTCGAGTTGGCCACACTGAATAATTTAGCACAGTCTAACAAATTGGTTACTTTTATCGGGTGGAAAAAAAAAACAACAACAACAAAAAAAAAAACAGACGAACAAAAACATTGCTGTAGGCAACTTGGAGACCTGCTGAATGTTTTAAGTTTTTAGGAGGAAGAGATATTCATAATTTCCTTTTGGTATTAAAAATATATTTTATTTTTAATGGCATTTAATTTGATTTACGAGAAGAATACATTTTTGTCCAAAAAAGCAACTCATTTATCGCATTTATTCCAGTTGGATGATTTATTATTTCTATTTATTGCGTCTGTTCTCATAAATATAATATAGATTGATATACACAACTAAATTAAATACATTATGAAATATTAGCCATGACATTTATTAAGATAATCATATTTAATGGTCTATATGTAAACATATATTGGAAATGTTCAATGAACAAAATTTAATAAATTAATAAACACTTTTAGTGTTTGGAAAACAGGTTTCTAATTAGAAAATTGAGCAGAGATCACTTAAAGGAAAATACATGTTTAGAACAAGAAATGCTCAACTCGATCAGGGAATGCACATAAGATAAATTCAATTCTAAAATTGAATCTAAGAGTTTAAGTAATTAAATTCCGTCACATAGCAAAGTCGTTTAAGAAACAGACTTGTCTTGCGATTTTCTAAATTATTACTGATGATTAAAATATTGTCAAGCTGTCTGAGAAAGTATTCCATCTATCTTGCCACAACTCAAATATTTTCAGGGTATAAACAAAAACAGAGTTTTAACATTTGCGTCTTTGTTGCACAACTGGGTCAATATATTTGCAAGTAATGCATAAATTTTGGGAAACGGCAAAGGAAGACTAAAAAGCGCAAACTGCGGAACTGCAAATGAAACTGAAACGCTTTAACTGAGAACTCGAATCGAGAAACGGAAAACGGAAAACGGCAAACGGCAAACTGGAAACTGGAAGCAGAAAGGAAACGGAAAAATGGAGCTGCATTAAAATAAACAACAATTAATTGGCTTACAGCAAATGAAAAGTAAATAAAGCAGTACTCAAATATCCTCAACAACCAAATAAAAACAATGCATATATGCAAGGAGCGGTGGGGGGTCAATGTGCGTGATTTATGCAAGTGGGGAGAGGCAAGCAGAGGGGGGGGGGGGAGTGGGAGGGATGGTGTTGGCTGCTTATTAACCAAACAAATAAAAAATGTATAGCATAAAGTTAACTCAAGTTGTCTGGGCAGTTTGCCAATTGGAATATTTTGTTTGCCAGCTTCGAATATGGCTTGTGGCTTGATGCAGATGGAGGTGTGGCAGGCTCCATGACACTGATTGCTTACAAAAAAGAAAAGCAAATGAAATGCAGCAAACCTAAGAAAAGCCAAAAGATTGAATCTAACAAATATCAAAAGAGTTTTGAATTACTTCAGTTTAAGTGTTGGCAATTAAATCAGAAAAATATCTGAATTATTTGAGAAGCAGTCAATTTTAATACATAAGTTTCAATATTTAACAGAGCGTAAATGGCAAAAATATTGCAAAAATTGTTAAGCAACGTTTATTTAGTTTTCTTTGATTTTGGTTTCGTTGCGCAAAAGTTTTCGTTTTAGTTGTAAGTTTTGAACTTCACATAAACTTCAAGCATGCTTGGACACTTCTTGCCACGCTGTGACACCTGCCTCCGAACTTTACTTATCTACTTATCTATCCCCATATCTCTCTTTTACATCTCTGCGTTGCTCTCTCTCACTCTCTCTATCTGTGTGGCAGGTTGGTGTCACACATGTAAATTGTATGTACCCGGAAAAGTTGCATTTGCTTTCTGTTCCTGTTGCAACCAAAACGCATTTCGAGCGCTTATGCTTTCTCTTCCTCCTATGCCACAACTGCCACGCCCATGCCACCATCCTGGCCACCTGATTCTTACACCACACTTTGGTTGCTGCCCGCCCACATTTTAAGTTGTTTAACGGTTTTCCGGTGAGTGCAGCTCCGGACTATAATTTATACATGCACTTTTATATTTCTATTATTTCTGTGGCATGTAATAACTATTTTATTTAATATATATATTTATGTATTCATTTCTTTTAGATCTTCTTGTTGCTCTCAAAAGTATGCTATATTTAAATATGTCAACCTTTTGTGTATTTTTCTGAGGCTCGTTAAGAATTCATAACTTAAGGCCCAACTAATCAGCTTAATGTCGAAAATATAAATGGCAATAATAAAATACAAATAAATAATAATATTACTATCATAAAATCATTCAATTTATCAAGATGAATATTAGTTAATGACGCAATTAATCTAACATATAAATAGCAATAAAAAGCAAATAAATAATAATTTTAATACTTTAAGACTGTTTTAGAAATTTTGTAGTGTTTATTATTTTTATAATTTGTATATAAAAATTGGCATATTGAGTTTCAGTTTCAGTTTCAGTTTCACTTTCAGCTGCAATCAACGACCCGACAACAAAGCGTTGCCAATTAACAAAGACAGGACCAAAATGCCGCGGGCCCGTTGCCAAAGAAATATCAACACGCCAATAAATTGCCAACCAGACTGCCATATATATATATATATATATGTAATGTTTTAGTATATATGTATGTATGTGTGTGTGTGTGTATAGGCATGCATACATGAATAGGGGCACACTTGACTGGTTGCACAAAGGCAAGCAAAGGCAGCGAAGGGGATAGCGAGGCAATCATCTGTACAATATTTGAGCCTATAGCCAGCAGCAATGCGAACAATCTTGGCTATCTTGGGCAGGCTTGTGGCCAACCCGCACACACACACAAGAGATAAACGCCAGTGATTTATTGCATCTAATTGCTCACCAACTATGAGGAGGCGCTTATATTAGGGGCGCGTAGGGGGGAGGGGTGGAGCTGTGGCACGTGCTCCAATCATTTTTGGCTTTCACACCTCAGCAGATTTCGCGATTGGGCAACCGCAGCTTTTGACAGGACGGGAGAGGACAGGCCGGACAGACAGGACTGTTGGCCGAAAAACGGCCAATTGGCCAACAACCGACGATCTACGACCTACGACCGTTGACCATTTGTGGCATACACAGCCTGCCAATCAATTTACGAACGGTTCTCCGCAACTGAAGCGTAACAGACGCTTCATTAAAACCAATTTCGATTCGCGACACAGCCAACGAGTGTTGTGCCTCTCTCTCTCCCTCCCTCTCTCTCTGTGTGTGTGTGTGTGTGTGTGTGCGTTGTCAAACTGTCAAACGGCAGGTGGCACTTTTAAGTTATATATATAAAATCATAGTTGATTTATGACTGGCGCACACAAATTGAGTCAACGCAACTAACCCATTTTATTTTGTTCCGTGAATAGACAAATTGGGCGCAGCAAACACGAGAACTAAACTAATAATATTAAACAGAGTAGATACAAATAATAAGTATTTGCATAAAGTATAAAAAATACTTTAAATATATATATATATATATATATATATATACAATCTATATAGTAGTATTCCGATCACAGCTGTATAAACATGTTTATAATTGATACATTTAACAAGCCACAAAAAATAGTAAGTAATAATAAATATGGCATACTTTTGAGCGCATTAAATCAATTTATTCAAATATATTTTAATCCAAGTCACATTGAGTTGTATGAGAAGAAAATGTGTATTGGGATGCGCTTTGTGGAAAGTGCATAAAGAAGTATTTTCCGTAAGTGGAAGTTAATTGATACTCAAAGTCAACTAAAGACGACAAATTGCAGTTGAAATCTGCAGCAGAAAATCCATCAAAAACTTAATCGAATAATTGTTTTTGCAAAAATCTAAACTGATTTTAAGTTCATGTTTTCGTTCACATTTTCATCCTCTGGAGAGTGAAGCAGAGAGTTAAAGTGAATCTCTGTGAAATCATAACCCTGACACACATATAACACACATAATCGTAATCATAATGTTGTGTGCTTTTAATGGTGCCACACATGTAGAGTTTATATGCCACAAAGTCTAATGGCCAAAAACACACACACACACAGATACACACAAGCGTAATACACTCAAAGCAAAATTAAATGAGGCGGACATAATAAATGAAGACAACTGAGACGCGACTCACTTTCACTCCCAGATTCGCCAGGTGAAAGCCAAAAAGTGCCGTGCCACAAAAAGAGGTACGTGTTGCAAGTGAGTTTTGGGTGTAGCGGTTTGGGGTAAGGGGCATCATCTTTTATATGGCCATGTCTAAGTCGTTTTAATTATGCAGCAGTCTCTGGCTAAAATACACACACACAAATGCAAAACTCTTGTCGGTAATCTCCGGCTTAATATCAATTTGCGGCACATGAAAACATTCGAAACCAATTAACACACACACAGAAAGAAAGAGAGAGAGAGAGAGGGAGAGAGATAAAGAGAGAAAGAGAGCGAGGCAAGTCGAGTGCAATCCCATCCGGTTTTAAAGGTTGATTTATGCAACTAATTAGCAGAGCACTATCATAACTACAGCCAGTTGGAAGGCGACAGTCGAAAGTGTGTTCGACTAGTAGTTACACTGTTAAATGTAGAGTAGACTGGACTGGTCCTTTATCAATTATTTGCTATCGATATTTTAAAACTTTTAATACAACTTTCAAGTCTCAGCTTGGATTTGGTTTTATTAAATATAAGGACAAACAAACAAGGCCAACTCGACTTGATTTTTGAACGCTGCTCAAGAATACATATCGCCCAACGAGTTAACAATGCCATGATTCTACATTTAGCCATTTTCATTGGGCTCATAAGCCATAAGCCAGTTGAGAAGCCAAAACAGAGCCGTATGCATTATTATTTTATTATAAATGCTGCTGTGGATGATTATGACGAGGATGCTGCTGACTGGATGGAGGAGAAGAGAGGAGAGGAGAGGAGAGCTCACTGTTCGAGCATGTTAAACAGATATTAGTAAGTCTGCAGTAATAATAATTAGACATCTGCATAAATCATCAACGGGGCAACGAGGCAAATTGAACTCGATTGTTGGCCCATAACAAAACTTAATTAAGTCTGCATAAATGCTAACAAATGAGCCTCAACCAAGCAAGAGAGAGAGAAAGAGAGAGAGAGAGAGAGCGAGAGCGATAGAGATGAAGAATGAGTGCAGTGTTGATTGATAAATTGATTGATTGATTGATCGTTAGTGTGGCCCGCAGCAGCAGCAGGAGCAGCAGCCAGAAAACTTCTGGGCCAACTTGATTTTGTCAGCCTCGTGTTTGGCTTTCTATATTTTTTTTATTGTTGTTGTTGTTGTTGTTGTTGTTGTTGTTGCTGGCGTTGTCATAAATTGAGATTAATCATGTTTCTGATGGCCTTTTTTCTCTGCTGGATTGACGTTGTATACAACATGATAGCACTTAAGCGGCTTAGCGGCAAATGTTGCCCTTTTATCTCGGCACCCCTCGCCACTCCCATCCCCTTCGAAAAACCCCTCCCCCTTCCCACTAATCACTACCCACTATCCCGGCAAATTGCCATACAAGCATTATCATCATATGTGTATATCAATGTGTGTGTGTGTGTGCGCGTGCCTATTTGTGTTGTGCCTATAAATGTTGCTGGATTTGTCGTTTGTTGCTGTTTTCCAATTTTGCAATTTTAATAAATTACTTTTCATTAATATTATTATTTATTTTCGATAATTGGGGCAATTATTCAATTGTGCTCAATGGGATTTTTTACTTATGTGTTTAATTAGTTCAAATCGCTTAGCTGTTTTTTATTTGCTCATTATTACTTAATACGCATTATGCAATTATTTATTTATTACTTAACTTCATTTATTTTTTATTTTTGGTTTAGGATCATATATTAATTACAGTCATATTTGTATCCATCCATCAGGTGTGTTTTTGTTGTAATTTAGCCATTGTTTTTGGCAATTTGAAAATATTATTTATTTATTATTTATCATAAATCTGTTTTCACACTTATTTTGTTTCTGTTGCTAGGGAATTTAGTCATTAAACTCAGTTATTTCCAATGAATATTTTCGCCTTTGGAAATTATTTAATTCATTTTAATATGCTTATTTAAAATGTATATTAACTTCAATTTATTGCAACAATTAAAAAAAGTTACTTGACTTTCATGTTGTAAAACAATTATTCCTTTTAAGTTTATTTAAAATTGTTAAGTGAAATATTACTTTCACTTTTTTTTAACAAGTGAAATGATTTGAGCTGTGAAAATAATTATTCCTTATTTAATTTCTTTAATTATTTAGTTGGTTTTTTTCGTTTACATGTATTTTCGAACTCCGTTTATAGCATATATTTAAGTCATTATTTTATAATTATAATTTGTTATCATTAACATTATAATTTATGTGATCATTAACAATAAATAATAATGAAGTCGACAGTGTTTTAATTTGTTGCAGGTGATTAAAATTGCCGTTTTTCTCTTCTCTCAAACTCCGCTCACATAATAATTAACTGTTAATCACATTTGCCATTAACGGTTTTCCATAAATGGCCATAGATGTTATCGTTATCGAACTGTAGCTGCATTAAATATTCCTGTTTAAAATGCACTTTACTTATTTGAATAATTAACGTTAATTAAACTATTTAAACACCCGCTTTGATTATGATTAATTGTAATTTTAATGACAGCAGCTTCGCACACCATTTATCACAGCAATAAACACACACAGATATATATATATTTATATTTTTTTTCATTTTCAATTTAATTCATTTCATTTTTCATTTCAACATTGATTCGCATGGACATTTTTTATTTTCTTGTTGTTGTTTGTGTTGTTGTTGTTCACAGCACACATCAAATGCGAGTTGCCCATAAATTTTAGCTATCTTTGAACATTAATATAATTTATCACACACACTCACAAGCACACACACACACACAGACACACTCATTCCCACACACTCAGTGGAGCACTCACATAAACACTCATTTATTGCCTCTTACAATTTTTACATTCAATTTTACATTGCGGCCGCAATCATTTTTCACGCGTTGATCACAATTTGTAATTCTGTTAAGAAACGGCGATAATTTTTCAACGTGTCCGCTACAGCTGCCCGAGAAACGCGCGCACCGCCGTCGAACACTCAAAATGTACTAACTGAAAACAGTAGCAGCGGCAGCAGCAGCCTTAGGGATGCTGTACAGCAGCTGACATCGGCTGTAATCGTAACAGTAGTTCTAACATTATCTCTAACAGCAGTAGTTACTGTAATGCTAATATGATAAGCAGTCGCACTGCTAAGAAAAATAACCGCTGCTCTTAGTTTGTTTGCGCTGTTAAGTGCGCTCAGTAGGTTAGTAGGTTGCGCCATTGCCGTCAAGCCGGCTATTAACAGTGGGAAATTTACTCTTAACGCCGATGCTTGTTAGCACTAAGAGAGAGACTGATGCTGTTAAGCTAATGTTGACTCAACAAGTAAATTAAATATTTGGGCTAAGAAAAATGTATTTTTAAGGCAAGCAGAGTAAATATCGACTTAGCCTATAGCTAAATTCTTGTGCTTTCCAATTTTAATGTATGACTTTACTTACTACTTATTATTGACTAGTAACCAAAGAAAGAAGAGAATCTAAATTATAGTTATCACTACAACTTGCGACCTTGTTAACTTTGTTCGACTCTGTTATAATTTCCCTTAATTTCAGTTAACAGTGCACGTTTAACGCTCTCTTAAGTAGTTAACGTTAACATACATTTCTGTTGCTGCGCCCGCTGTTAAGACTGCTTAAGCCTGGCTGTTCACACTCTTAGTGGCGCGCGCTCTTTAACTGATAACCATTCATGTTATCGTCACTGTTGTTTTACATTCGCATAAGTCAAGGGAGCTCAGCAAACCAACTGTAAAATATTTTATATTAACATTTTCTCAATAAATTAAGAATGGCAACCAATCAGAGACTTGAGCTGTGCTGTGATTTATAGCCGCATTTCAAATAATCCAGCAGCTGTCATTGTTTAGCCGCATCGAAGCAGACTTTATAAATACTTAAGATATTTGTTAGCGAATTTATTTGTGTATTTTATGCAGATTAAATTTGATTTACATGTGTGATTTGGCAATATTTTAAAGTATTTTTCACACATTTCCCTCAAGCGCTTCAAATTCATAACTCATACAAGATGTTAATAGCCAATTAAAAGTTAGACAGCTGATGCGAAACTGCTTTTTAGCATCTTTATTTTTACCTAAATCTATTTTTAAATTTATTTCGATTCTTTTAGCTCTAATAAAAAAAAATTATTTGTCATTTTATTATTCTATTTTTTACAGTTGAAATTCCAAACGAAAAAATCCAACATTTTTGCAGGCAAAATAACAAAAATGCACACAATAAAATTCAACGCATCTTAATTTAATCAATTTCCCTAAAATTGAAATTTAATTGAATATATTTGATATCCTTTTACTTGTTGCCATATGGAAATTTGTTATGAAAACTTGTCTTTTTGTGTGTTGGAAAAATATTGAACATTTTTTTTTGTTGCACTGTAAAATGATTTAAGGCATTCACTCAGCTGTTGCAAGAGTGCCGTTATTATTTTTTTTATATTTAATTAAACAATGTTGCGACACACACTTACTCCACCATCCCCCTTTCCCCCTTTTCCACCTTTTTCCCAGAATCCCTTCGAGAAACACCCTCTCCAAAATCCAGGCGAAATATTTCGCTGTCAAAGGTATGCATATTTATATGTAAATGTTTGTATATGCATGTGTATGTGTGTCTGTGTTTGAGTGTGTGTGTGTGTGTGTGGCCAAAAAGGACTCTGCTGCAGCAACGTGGCCAAAAGAAGAAGCAGAAACTCGCAGAAACAAAATTTTCTGCATGCCTTTGCTGGCTTCCTGAAAGTTGAAAGCTTTTCCACACACACACATACCTAATACTTACAAACATACACGCACACACACATACACACACACACACTCACACACTTTAACAAACACTTTCAATATAATTTTTAATGCTTTTCACGCACGTAGCGAAAATGTCGCTAAAATTCAATTGGCGACCTTTTCAAGTCCATTTTCCCCTTTTATTTATTTAAAAATAATTTATTTTTTAACTTAAACATTTGCCGTTTAACGCAGCTTGAAAAATGATTTAAATACTTATTTGTTTTTTGAACTTGCACGTATTTTAGCAAAATGAAAAAATTAAAGTGCGCTTTGGCGATATTTTTTATAGATTAAGCCACAAAAATGTTGAATAAATATTATACTTACAGTAAAAACAGAGGCAAAGGCAAAGGCAACAAGTGACGTCACTTACCTGCAAAGAGAGAGAAAAAGAGAGAGAGAGAGAGAGAACGTTAGTGAGAATGAGAAAGAGGTTAAAATAAGCAGTTTTAATTAGCTGCTTTCATATTAATTAACTTAAAATTTGCATTTTAAGCAGATTTCTTAATTGAAGCTTCATCATTTTTAGGGTATTATAATTTTGTAGTAAAGAAGATTTCTCTGATATATACATATATAAATAAATAATTATATATATATATATATATTTAAGAAATAAATCAAAACATTTCTAAACATTCAACTTATTAAAGTCATCTGTTTTTAAGAATAGTCTTTTGCCTTCCCTAAGTTTTAAATTTTTACTAAAACAATTAAATTCACTTTTATTTATTTGTTTAGTTAATCAAATTGTTTAACTTTTATTAGCCAAATAATTTCGAAAACGCAGTCAAAGTCAAATACAAAATTTGAAAAACAAAGTCAAATATTTAATTAATAATATTCGTATACAATAAATAATATTGTCTATCAAATATAATTAAGCTAAACTTAAATAACAAAAAGATACAAAATATCATTCAAGTTTATAAAAATCACTTTGTTAATTGCCTTTTATTTCATTGATTTCAAATACAAAGTAAATGATATTTCTAGACTTTTAACTCTGACAAATTGTTGAAAACTTAACTGAAGTTATTGTCTGAATGTCATTCAACCCCGTAAAGATAAAGTTGATTTGAAGTGAGTCTATTAATATCATTCAAAGTTGCCCATTTACATTTCCTTTCCAAGCCAGAGAGGTAAGTTTGAAAACTGTTGGCAGATTAGCAACTACAAACTGCAACTGAGGCCAGAGAGGAGCTCTGTGACTGTGCAACTTGGGGGCAATGTTGACTGTTGATAGCTTAATGCATAAGCCATGCTGAATGTGAACAGATTGAGCGGTTTCTCGTCCAAATGCTGAATGCTTATGCTTAATGCTGATGCTTAATGCTCATCCTTATGCTAAATGCTAAATGCTAAATGCCTCAAGCTAAAATGCCGCATTTAAGTTGTGAGTGCAGAAATCATTTGGAATGCTGCTTAACCTTATCAGCAGCAGCAGCAGCAGCATCAGTGGACTCGACCCGAAATATATAAGAGGCATGCAACTTCAAAGCAAGGATGTGGTGGCAGCAGATGTTGCCACAGTTGCAGCTGTTGCCGTTGCTGATATACATTTGCAGTTGGAATTTATGAGCAGTACCACAAATATGCAAAATATGCAATGGCAACAACATCTGCAACCGTTGCACAGACTATGTCGTTGCCCCCTTCCCCTCTACCCCTTACCCCACCCCTCTTGAATATCCTGTTGGCACAGTGAAGGCACATCCAACAACAGCAACAAAGAAAAGGCTGGCAAACGCCACAGTCTCGCTGTCTGCCTGTTTTGGTAGTCTGACAGTCTCCGAGTCTTCCAGTCTCGTCTCGCTTGTTTGGCTGCTGGCAGCAACCACACAAATGGATTACTTACACTCAACCAAAAGTATGTGCAAAAATTAAGTCCAAAAAAACTCTCATCGATATCAATATCAATATCGATAGTGAAAATAATCGACAGCTTGCAAATGGAATTCAACTTCAATTTAGAAGGCTGCAAAAGCTAAATAACATTTTTAATAAATAAATAAACATAAATTGATTAAATGGGAGAAAAATAATAAAATAAATATAAAAATAACATAAATAAGTTGCAACATATTGCAAGAAGATTGTATAACATTTTCCTCATTTTGCATTCTATAAAAAGTTACTTTTATTAATCAGAAAATAGTTAACAAAATTTGGTTAATGTTTTGGTTAAGATTTTTCTTATGGAAAAATCGCTTAAATTGGTTTGCAAACAAAAGGTTAACTGGGCCAATCTTTAATTATAAATTAACGTTAAAGTATTCTAGTCCAGAGAGCTGGAAAATGAGGTATGAGATATTTAATATAAATTTAATATTTGTTTTGCTTAATATCAAAATGCTTTCTGCGTTTCTTAACCGATTTTGACGGACATTTTGAGAGTTAATTATTTAACAACTGAAAAACTGAATCTCTGCAACTGTTGCTATCGCTATTAATGCTATCGAAAATCGATTGGTATTGTGCATATCCATAAAATTAAAAAAACTTGATCTATGGTTGCTATTCGAGAACTTATATATATCAAATTTAAAGTCTTAAATTGCGATTATCGCTAAGAACGACTTGTTTGCACAGACAGATTGACAGACAGGCTCTATCGACTCAACTGTTGATGTTGATTTAGAATATAAATATTAAATAAAATAAAATATAATATTAAATATAAGTTTAATATATAAAGAGTATATATATATATATATTTATCTATATATATTTATTTAGAATATATAGAATATATATATTTATATTTATCGACTCGACTGTTGATGTTGATTGAGAATATATATATATTTTCTGGTTTCTCTGTTGCTGCACACAATTTTATGCCACACATTTTCTCCTCTTCAGTTTCAGTGGAGAAATTCATAATTTAAGTCACAAATATTTCGCTGAGTGCAATTGGTAAATTGTGCAACTGTTCGTTTCAAGTTTTGTGCCATGTTTCTGTAGTCGTTCACTAAACGCATCTAGGTGCGGGGCTAATATCAAACGGAACTGCCACAACACTCGCACACACACACACACACAACACACACTCGCACATGTCTCTATATGCTGCAGGTCACAGACTAATGCAATACATCTTAAGATGGAGTTTCTGCTTCTTCTTGTTGTTGTTGTTGTTGTTGTTGTTGTTGTTTGCGAGAGTTTGCATTTGACGTGGTTTCCGCTGCCTTTTGAGAAATGTATGTGGAAAATGGCAAACCAACTGCATTTTGTAACTGCAAAACGGCACACATACAACTTTTCCACTTCTCTTTCGATATATATATATGTGTGTGTGTGTGTATTGGTGTGTGTGTTTGGCTAAGCGGCGCATTTCCTGGCCTGTGCCGTCAACTAAATAGCATTCATTTGCGTTGATTTATGCAGGCGAACCCAGCAGATGAAAATAGCAAATCTAAAGGAATAAAATGTGTGTTGAGGTTGACTCGACTGAGTGCTACTCTGCTACATGTGTCTTACTATGTACAGCTTCACACATATCTATCAGAAAATGTTATTTAAACACAAGCAATCAATACTGAAGATGTGTAAAAGTAAACATTAAAATTTCATATTAAATATTTATTTGTATTAAATTATTATTCAAATTTAGCATTATTAAAGTAGTCGAATAATTGTGAAGTTTGCTCAGCTATTTGTAGAAACTAGAAACTCGTTTAGTCTTTGGAAAATAATAGTTTTTTTAAGGGGAAACCAAAGAATTATTTTTTTTTTTATTTTATTTGCTGAATTGAATCTTTCTTCGTATTAAACATTTTGAAGAGGACTCAATTTGATCACCATAAATTGAGTCATGTCTTTATCAAATGCTTCCGCATTGAGAGTGACAAGATGTGGCAGTAAACTAACTGAGATTAGCTAAAATGAGTCAAATTCGATCAGCTTTGCTTGTGTCAATAAATTTAGCAGTCTAACTAATTCCTAAGTTGGCTAACTGGTATAGTTAGCTATCAGTTAGATATATATATATTTTACAGCTCACTTGTGACTACAAAATGATCGCTTATTATAATTAATTTCAGGACTTCCTGTCAAAGTTAGCATTAAGACAAACTGCTTAATGCCAAACAACTAGTAAATGCTTGTTGTACATTGGAAGTGATGTGCCTCGGGCTTACATTGTGCAAGAGAAATGTATTTGGCAATTTGTCGCTTCTTTACAGGGTATTCACAACAAAAAGAAGATTGATAAAGTTAGCAGAGAGCGGCAGTGTTTTGCTTTTTGCCGGCCATGAATTTATGCCCCAAATGACACTTTAAGGCTGCAATAAAATTCAAGGCAGGTTATTTATAGGAGCATTCAGCGATGTAATTACTTTTTCAACACGCACATGACGAGCATCCGGATAACACCAGAAACAACAACAACAACAAAAAAAACAATGAAAATGGAAAAGGAAAACAACTTTTCTACTTTTTTTTCTCTGTCTCTATCGTCTCTCTCTCTCTCTCTGCCTCTCTCTGTCTCTCTTTGTCTCCCTTTGCTGATTTAGCCAGGTCAAATGGCAATGGCTGCATTAGTGTTCAGACTGCTTTTGGCTCAAAGCTTTGCTCTGCAATTGATAAATTGGCAATAATCCACTGCACCCTGCACACCTCCCTCATTGCCACACACACACACACACACACACACACACACACACACCGCTCTCTGTCTTGTCGCCTGTCGCTTGCCAATGACAGTTCAATGTGCGCAGTGATGCGCAAATATCAACTGCAATACAACTGGATAACCATCCTGCTTCCTTCCTCCTGCCCGCTCTCCCCCTCCCTTCTAGCACTCTCTCTTTACAATTGTCCACACTCGCTTTCATTCTCTTCTCGCGCGAATTTCTTTTCTTTTTTTTATGTTGCCTTGATTCTTCTGTGGCTCTTTGCGCTTTTTATGGCAGTTCGTGACCGAGTTGCAGTCACTTCCTAACTTCCTTTTTCGCTTTTTAATACCCTCAACCCATTAAAAATGGGTAAAAAGGGTAGAATGGTTTTGTGCCAGTGTATGTTACAGGCAGAAGGAAGCATCTCTATATACTCTTGATCAGGATCAACAACCGAGTCGATATAGCCATATGTCTGCATGAACACGCAGATCTCAGAGACTGTAGGAGCTAGAGACTTTAAATTTGGAATATAGGTTCTCGTATACCAGGCGCAGATCAGGTTTGTGTTATTTTATCGATAACTGTCTCCGTTTATCGAATATCGATGCATTTAAATTTCCCATAGCAATAAATGCCACAATGTTAAAGGCAGAATAATTCTAATTAATACATAATATGCATATGCATATTGTTGATCAACTGCCCAAATTTCATCAAGATCAGATAAGAAACAGCCAAGTTATAGTCGAAAATATATTCTCTTATTGATCTCATTTCTATCCGAATATGGATAAATATGCGAGCGCATGTGTGAGAAAGAGATGGCATGTGTCATATGTGTATTCTGCAGAGCCCCGATATACCGTTATCCCGTTACGATTGTCTGTATATATGTATGTATATAAGAATATTCACATGTTTGTCGGCAGAGGGCGCTTGCAGAGCTGATCATTTTTAAAATGGAATTTGCCAATAAAACTAGAATATACTTAATAACTGGGATCAGGGTATATCGTAGTCGAGCTCACTCGACTGCAGCACTTTTACTTGTTCACTTTTTTGTGTTTTTTATTTTTTTTAGCTATTTTTCTCTTGCTCATTTTTGTTGGTCTTTGCGTGGTCGGCGAAATTGAATTAGTGACATTGGCAGTTGTTGGTTTGGCAGCAGGCAATCGGTGAGTTGAGTGCATTTGTTGCGCCACCTTTCACATGAGCCACCATAATTTCCCTTTACTGCTACTCTTACTTAGCCACCATAATTTCCCTTTACTGCTACTTTTACTTCTGCTGCTTGTTCTTCTTTTTTACTTGGTTCATTTTGATTAATCGATAAATAATCGAATTTTGATTTATGCTTTGCTTTTGCTCGTCATTCAGCTTTGGAGCTCCCTATTTCGCAGCAATTGAATATAATTGAATCAAGAAGAGCTTTTTAAATTTACCTGTGCTTTCAACTTCAAAATTGCAAAGAATTCAGAACGGTTACAGTCGGTAGACCTCGACTAGGATATGATAAATATATCGATTTTCTGGCAATTGGTTTATTCAATATGAATATTGATTTTACGTAGCAAATTTTGAGGTTTTTATTTGATCTCATTGAAATTATTATTGTCCTTCAATAAATTGTCAGTTTATGTATCTACTCAAGTGTGCCTTTTGTTGTTATCGGAAATCGATTCTTATCGAAATTTGTGAAACGGATAAAGAACTTGAAATAAAATTAATCTGCATGTAGTTAATGAGAACTTGTATTTCAAGGGAATTAAGACTTCTACACAAAATAAAAAAAATACTGATAAAAGCTATTGAATAATTGTTAACTATGAACATTCATTTGCAATTGGCCATAATAAAGTCTTGCTTCAATTAAGACATGTTTGAACACAACAGACACTCAGACATATAATTTTGATATATATTTGTTAAGCTCCAATGGAGACAATTATCAAATTAAAAGCTTAAGCTCGGAACTTGTTGTGGCATTTATTACTTAGCCAAAAATTGCTGATGGCAAAAATAGAAATTAACGTAAAAATATACATTTGAAATATAAAAGAAAGATTTTTTAGTATCCAATATGCTCACAACAAACCAAAAAGTGTTAGCCACAAAAGGGTGCATATAAAAAATGCCACAAATTGAAATAAATAAGGAAAATAACATTTTCTATGGCACACACACACACGCACACACACACACACAGTTCGTCGTGCAGACTTTGCTGCAATATTCATAACTCTTTTTAAATGTGGTCAAGTGCGGCCATGCCTCCTTTTCGACCTCCTACTTTGCCTCTTTGGCTGCTAAGACTATTATTCTTGCTGCCGGTTTTATTGCGGTTGTTGCTGCAGCTGTTATTGGCAGTTGGTTGACTTTGGTCAGCTCCTTATACTATATATATATATGTGTGTATATATATATATATATATATATATATAGTGTAGTTTACTCTGAGTAGTGCCACGCCCTTCTTTGCCTTACAGTTGAGTGCGCTTAGCCTTGGCAGCTCAGAGCTTGAGTCGTTGCCGCAATTTTATTAAAAACTGAAATGAATGGCAACCAACACACACACACAATCTCTTTCACACACACACACACACACACAACCTCTTTCACACACACACGCACTGCACAACACAACACTTGAAGCATGTTCGAAGACCAAGTCAATCTTTCTGGCAAGTGTAAGTACATATTTCCCTCTCTCCCTCCCTCTCTCTGTCTCTCTCTCCCTCTCTCTCTCTCTCTCTCCCTCTCTCACTCTCTCTCTCTCTCTCTCTGTCTCTCACTCTCCTGTCACCTTCCCAAGACCCTTGCTCACTCTTTACTCGCCTCACAAGTTCAACTGCAACAATTGTGTTTCACTATTTTTCGGGTCAGGGTGGGAGTTGTTTGCAGAGCTAGACTGGTGTTGCAAGTTTTTACGTGACTCGTTGCACAAACGAATTTTGGTGAAATAACAAAAAAGCATCTCTTTCATCATAAACACAATGACCAACAACAAAACGGCTGAAATAAATAAATAAATCGTGATTTATTCTAAATCATAAGAGAGAAGAAAAGTTCTCTGATCCCCACAAAAACCTTTTGATTCGGTTCTTAAATCATTTCTTTCCATTAATATGTTTATATACTATTGTGATCTACACATCAGTCTTTTGACTATCAAAAATTGGAAAATATATTTATGTAACTTCATTTCTATATTTATTTAAGGAAACTATCTCACTAAAAGGTAAAAAAAAAATAACCAAGTGAATCATTTTCCATTCGATAATTAAATTTATCATGTCGATAATTATACGAATACAGCTATGATTTATATTTTATTTATGATTATATACGTATATATATATATATATATATATATATATATATATCATATTCTCTTTATTATAGTTATTAATAGTATTTAATTATTTCAAGAGAGAAAGCAAATCACTGCAAACCTAAAATCTTTTAAATCTTTTAAAATCTATTATAAGTTTTACATTGATTTGTAAGCCAGATTCTGTTCACAAGTTGAGTCAAGTAAATTGCACATTGCATGCAAACATTGTACAACACTGTTTCATTTTATTAACATACTTGGATTAACGTACTTGTCCGTAAAATGAAGTTGGTAAATTTTCTTCAAACTGTTTCATTTCACGTGGGTCAATTTGCTCAACACTGTTTCATTGACTTAGGCAACACTGTTGTCTTAAATATTGATCATATTGGCGTAACACTGTTGCATTTTATGTTGTTGAACTTATGCAACACTGTTTTATTAACTGTTTGATCAACTCTTTCACAATTCTGTTTCATTTTATGTTGCTCAATGTATGTTGCATTTCATGCTGGTCAACGTTTCTCCACACTGTTCACATCACATCAATGAATGTCTGCAGGGGGTAGAGGTGCACAGTGGAGAGGAGGTGGGGGGGGGGGGGGCGGAGTAGGGTGTGTGTGTGTGGCGACAAGGGTGTGTTAAAGGGTCAAGTGCAGTTGTGTGGCCATTTCGACATGCAATTGCCATTGCACTGACTTTTACGTTTATTTCACACACACACACACACACACAGACACAGACACACACACACACAAGCATCTGGAATTGTTTGATGTGCGTGTATCTATGTGAATGCAACTGTTTATGTGTGAATGTGTGTGTGTGTCTTGTATTGTTCGTCGATTTATGGGTTTTATTTGGCCACTTTTTTTACAATTCATATGTGGATAGAAATTGCTGTACATGGAACATTGTCGAGTTTTCAGTTTGCCACTGGCCAGTTTCCATTTTCCATTTTCCATTTTCGAATATGGAGTCTCGAGTCGAGTCGAGTCGAGTCCAGTATTGAGTTCTGCTTCTTCTCACACTTGAAACGCTTCCTTTCGTTGTCGCTTGGCATTTGTCGCCCTTTGTATATTGTTAGCTTATTGCACACATTTATTGCAGCCATTGCTATTGTACTATATATATATATACATTTATATATATATATATGGATTCCTCACTTTATGTGTGTGTGTGTGTGTGAATTAGAATGTGGACATTGCAATGCTTTGCACTTGGCTCGTTATTAAGTTGACTTTTATTGGGACTTGGCGAACTTGTTACTTTGGCTCCATAATTCATTGTGACAATTGTTGGCAAAACTTCTGCTTCTTCTACGATTTACACACACACACATATATATATATATATCTATATATGTGTGCGTGTATTTCTTTCTTCTGCACCAATTTGTGGCAGATATAGAAATCGGTAGTAATCTTGCTTATTTTGTTTAAATTTATTTTTATTTATGTGATGTGCACAAGTTCTTTAAGTGGACGTAGTTCATTTTAATTAACAGTCATACTACAGTGTTTGCTGTTCGACTTGCAGATACACTGCTCAATAAGATAATAATGCAGATATGATGATTAAACAAAATGCTGTGCTTAAAATAATCTGAGTGGTTTTACAAGAATTTAAATTGATTAAAATGTGTACACTTTTTTCCATAAATGTTTCAAGGGCAATCTTTAAATCCTCAATTCATTAAAAATTTAAAAATGTGATACTGAAAATGTGGAAAATAAGTAGAAGTCAAAAGAAAGCAACTCCTATCACATAAGGCATATATTGATCTTGATTAGCTTCAAAAGATAAAAACAATTAGCAAGAATTACTAGATAATTTGAAAAACTATAAGCAGATCAGATAAGATATAGTTATCACTTTTGTATATAATATACCCCGATCTGTAAAACTCTCTTTAACTTAGGATAATAAAAATAGAACTTAATTTAACTAAAACGTATTTTCATTTGGAAAAAAATCAAACCACTAAACAAATATTATGATAACTATTTTATTTTATTCAACTAACATTAATAAAAATTAACTGTTTGCCTAAAAAATATCATTGTAATTATTATGGTAATTATTTGAAATTATTTTAAAATGCAGTAGTTATTTCTTAATTGGGCTAATTGAAATCACTCACAAAAATGAATTATATTTATTGTCCGCTGCTGGAATTCATTAATATTTGGATCGCCTTATATACAAAAGTTATTAAGCATTTAGATTTGCTGTTTGGAGAGGAAATGCTTAAATGAAACAGCTTTCATCATAACACTAAAATCGAAACAATAAACCAGAAATTGACAGCAATCCACACATTAATATTGGCAACCGCAAACAATCATCAGATAAATTGCAATTAAATTCACACTCGACTGCTGTTGCTGCCACTGCTGCTGCTGCTGTGTGACAGACAAGCAGGGGCAGAACGAGCGTGTGGCAGAATGACTGTGCAACATATGTTTTTTTATGGGTCAAGCGACCAAAAGTGTTGGGTATCCATTTTGTGTTTAACCACAGAGCAGAGCTCTGAGCAGTCGCCGCTGTATCAACTGGAATTGGTTCACATATTTATGTTAAGAGTGCAAAAGGCAATTATTGGCGAGGAGAGTTGGGCAGGGATGAAGTGTGATGGGGCAGTGAAAGGATGGGCAAATACAACATATTAAGTTGGTTGGAACAATGATAAGATCCTTAAAAGTAATTACAACACATATTAAGTATTTATGAAACAATAAAACGTTTACAATCCCACAATGACACAACTTTTTAAGCCAGGCCAGCAGGGGAGGGGGTGGGGGAGTGAGTTAGGCCAGTGACAATGTTTAGAAATAAAGGCGCTGCCAAGAAACAGTCCAAACCAAATGGCAACAAAACAAGCAGAAGAAAAGGAAAAGCAGCGCAACTTAGGCTCGGCGGAAGTGCGGCATAAAAAAGTAGCAAAGTAGTAGAGAGTCTGCTCGGCTACGAGATACCCTGTTAACTACGAATATTGGATAATTAATTAACAAAATTTGTTAACCCCCATCCGATCTTAATCAAATTTATACAGTTGATTAATTATATATCTAGAATTATAAAAAAATTGATATGATTTAAAGTTGATCTGTGGCTGATAAACAAGAACTTGAGTATCCATCTCTAATATCTGAATAAATATATCTAAATAAACTAATACTGATCAGGAATATGTATATATATATATATAGATATATAAAGCTTATGCTTTACTCTGTAAGTTATATAGCCATCGCACAGCTTCATTATACCTCTTTGCCCATTTGTAATGGGTTCTGGGCAACATAAGAAAAACTTTACAGCCGAAATAAAATGTAAGAAAATCATAAAAAATGTAACTTTGCCGTAAAAAGCCATGACATAAACATCAGCAAGCGGCAACATGACCAACACGACCAGGCTTAAAAGAGGGGTGCGGTTGAAAGGAGGCGTCTCAAGGCTGGTGCCAAATAAAAAAAAAACAAGGACAGAAGCAACAAACAAATTGAAGTCGCTGCACTTGGCCCTCAAAAATGTAGTCTTGTATTTTTAGCTGTTTTACGTATAAACAGACACACACATAAAAACAAAAAAAAAAAGTTACAAGCCGGTCTGGTCACACTGTGCACACTGTGTCCAACGATTAGTGTGGGGAATTTTGAAAGTTTTTGCGGCTTTCAGTTGAGGGGGCGAGACTGGGCTCAACACACACACACACACACACACAGACACAGACACAGACACTTAAAGTTCGTCGCGTCGTGGCAAGTTTTGTGCAAATAGTTTATTGTTATTACACTCGTACACACACACAGCCACACCCACACGCCCACCCACACACACATACTCAGTGACAGTTATCGGTAGATGTGTAGTGAGTTGAAAGTTGGCTGGCAACAGCGGCTTAAATGATTTTAATTGTTATTGTGTGCTTTAATTGCACTTTAGTGCGGCCTTCTCCATTCTCGGCCAGAAAGTTTTTGGCCATTTTACGCAGTTAACGAGCGCCAGCTTGCCCCATTGTTGCATGTCCCCGTACCCATTTATGTGGAGCCTAATTGATATAAGATTTAGTTTTGGCTCAGTCAAAGTGCTAAAAGGTCTCTTGCCACACACATTTTCCAGTCTAGTCCAAGTTTTCTGTTTAGAAGTTGATTTCAGTTTTGGTTCATTTCAATTAAATCTCAATTGTGCTTGTTGTGTGCGTGTGTGTGTGTGTGTGTGTGGCTTTAGAATGGATTAAGAACAAATTAAAGACAGATTAAAGACAGTTAACATTTATTACTTTATCCCATTTTTTTTTAAAGTTATTTACTATTGAATTATATATTTCAAGTAACATTGTTTAAGAATAATTATTTATATTTAACAGCTGGCTTTAAAGTAGCTTCTAGTCGAACTTTCTCTCTCTCTCTCTCTGTTTCTTTCTCTCCCTTTTTCTCTATTCAGCCTTTACTTTGATTTTAAATAAATATTTACCCTAATTAAAATAGAAGTTATGACAGAGCCACCCACCTATGAAATGACTAAAATTCTTTTGACTCAATTTATTTTTTCTACTTTGCTTTCGGTTCCAACTTTCTCTCAATTCATATTCATTCGCATTTTCCATGCTACACCCGCAAAATTTCCACTTGTTTTCATTTTCCACAGAATATTTATATATATAAATATATATAAATAAAAGACAATAGGCATTTTGTCTAAGGTACTCATTCTGCTGTTTATCTATTCAAAACCATTGGGCAAAGAGATGCTCGGGCGAAACATTCAAATTAGCCTTAGATTTTTCATTTTGGGGTTGGGTTTTTTAGGTTCATAATAACTACACATGCATTAAAGTATGAGACATGCTGGAATTAATAAAAAACCATTACATTTTATGTTGTATACGATTATTGTGCCCTGAATAACAAGGCCCGGCGAAACATGGCTATAATGAGACAAGCTCAAACACGAACAACACAACAATAACAACAGCAACAAAAAAGAATTGTCAAGGAAAATACGATAATTATGCGACATTTAGCAGTTTAGCAGGCGTTCAACATCAGACTCAACAACACAAAAGGGTTTAATGGCTGCTGGCAGCCAAATGAAAAGGGAAAGCATAAAAAAAAAAGGGTTTTTGCTTTTTTGGGGGCACAGCCAGACTGAAAGACACAAACGGAAATTACAAGTGCCGCCAGTTGGTGACAAAAAAACGGAAAAGAGGGGGAAGAAAAACGACACCTTCAAAATGCCAAACGATATCGAAAGCGTTGGAAAAATTGTGGCACGGTTTCGGCTTTTTTTTCCCCCATTAATTTGTGTGACTCGAAGAGGTGCCACCGTCTGTCTGCCTCTGCGTGTGTGCATCGGCCGTGTTAAAGATGTCTTCTTGTTTTTTATTTGAAACTCGTTAGTATGCGCAACGATACGAAAAATCAACAATTTCTATTTTGATGATTCTTACATCACTAGCAAGCGAGGCGCCTCCCCTTGCGGCACATTCAAGTATTTAAAGGGTATATACGCATTTTGTGGATAACCCGAAGCTGTCGCTTCAGTTGCTAAAGCCTGCAGGCGGCCAAAAAAGTTTCGACAACAGTTAATCCCATATTTTTTAAGTGTTTTATCTGTTGCCCATGTTGGACGACAAAACTTTTAATCGAATGTTTAAATAATTTCCACAAAAATATTAATCAATTTAATATTGCAACAAAAAAAACAAAAAAGAAATAAAATTGAGTTGCAAAAATATAGATAAATGTTTTAGAGAAAAGAGCCAGATTGATAGACAGAGGCAGACATCCATCAAAGCTTAAATAAATACATTTATTTAGTGCTTGACTTCGTGTTTATTAAATGTTAAACCGGTTGTCAAATCGATTACTATTTCGGTTTCTGTTCCAACTCAGGTACGCAATGTGTAAAGGATTCCACAAGGGTTATGATTGAGTTCTAAATTTTTTATATATTTTCTTTTTTCATTTTAAATATCAGTTCACAAAACTGATTTTGAATAATTTTCAAATCATTTTTGGTAGTCGATTTACGAGTTCAGTTCTGAATTTCAATAGAGGACATTTGACACACTTATTTAAAGAAAATTGCACACCAAACTTCTAAAGTATTTATATAACAAAGTAAGGGATATCTAACTGCTGATCATTGCCCAACATTACACGTACCTCTAACATATTCCACCCTTTAACTAGCTGAAATCGTAATGCGTTCAGTTTTTGGGGCAGGCAACCAGGCATTTATTTAATAAGCATTTAAATGTGAAAAGTTTTCACTACGTTTTGCAGGGCGTATGCGTGATTTTTTTGGTATATGAGAACTGAGAACTGAGGGCTGCTATTGTTGGCTGGCTGGCTGGCTGCTAAAGTAGCAAAGAAAACTTTTCAGTTTTAGCCTTGGGGTCATCATCGAAATGTGCTTGAAGAGTGCCACACGTGGCAACATAGTAAACAACAACAACAAACATATATTGTTGGCTTTTAGCATAACACACATGCGGAATGATTTTATTTTTAATGGGTCTGCCCATAAAATGGATTTAAAGCAATTTCATTGCGGTGGAAAAATCTGCTGACCAGCCAGAAGGGCCAAATTAATGGCAAAGCTTAGCCGTCCACAAATTGTAAAACATTTTTAAGCTGCGAATTAATGACACAAAAAACAACAACAACAACAAAAACGATGAAGAAAAACTGCGAAGCAAATGTAAATTCAATGAGAGAATGAGAATCATATATACAAAAAAAAGTATGAAAGAGATGAGCAACAGAATTTATTTGAGTTTCTTTTAATGTAAGCAGTGAATTATTAAAATTGGCCCTTACCACATCCAACTCCACCTTAGAAACAACAAAATTTCGCATGCATGTAGGTCAAATTGTGCGACGGTCTGCATATCAAGTATACGCCCGCTTGGCTTTTGTCATTGTTGTAGTCGTCGTTGTCGTTGTTGTTGTCGTTGTTGTTGTCGTTGTTCTTGTCGTTGTTGTTGTCATTGTCGTTGTCGTTTTCGTTGCTTTGTCTTTGTATTTGGTTAGCTCAAATTTCAACTATTTTGCAAGTCAACTAAGAGTCGGAGGTCCCCAGTCGCCCGCCTTCCACTCAGAGTTGAGCGAGGCTTTTACTTTTATGGCTAAAGTGCGTGTTATGCGAACGGCAGATTCTGCACCATTCCTTCATTCTACTCCCAGTCCGCTTTCCCGTCCCCCACATGGCTGGCATCCTGTTGTGGCTGTGGCATTCTGTGCCACCGAACCACAAGAATAATTGCCAGGGTTACCACTATTCTCAACTTTGCCGCTTGTCTCGTTTAGATAATTTGCTATAGCTCTCTCTCTCTCTCTCTCTCTCTCTCTCTGTCTCTCTCTGTCCCACTCTCTCTGTCTCTCTGTTGAAATTGTCATTGGTTGCAGCCCAGCCTTGGATTAGTTTTAGTTTCAAAGTTTTTATAAATTATTATTGCCTTGAAATTAAATTATTTGAGCTTACTTTACTTTCGGATATTTTAAAAGCATCATAAATTAGAATGCTCAAGTCAAGAATGCTCAACTTAGAGATGATAAATACATAGCAGACTGATAAAAGATTATGGTTTTGGGTTAACCAAGTCTGTGTTTCTCATCAGAGTCTAATGAAAGTTTAATCTTGATAAATAATATGTCTGGGCATATTTTACATCAATCAGATGGTTTTTATTTATATAATTGTGTCTTTCACTGCTATTCGCAAAACTCATGCAGTTATCAATAACAATGAAATAAACCTGATCTGCAAATAACTTATCCTTAAAATTGGTCACAGATATCAATAGACAAGCAGACATAAATTGGTAAATCGATTCGACTTTTGATGCTGATCACGAATTTTAGTCGCTCAAAATACTAACTGATTATATAAATGTAAATTTATATAATATATATATATATTATATATACTTTACAACATTTACTTATTTTCTACATAGTACAGATAAAATCTAAATTAATTTGTCTAACTTCTTTCTACACTTTTCACATTTGATATTTGTAATATAAAAAATCTATATATTTATTTCGATCGGAACTACTTATGCAAATGCTTTGTAAACTCTGACAATAGTGTGATATATTAGACAGCCATTGAATCAATTCGATATTAAAAATAAAAAATTGAACTTATCAGCTGAAAAACAAGCGGTTGCTAAAACTTCGAAATGAGACAGCAATTCAGATTTTTAGTGGCTGATTCGCGGCAATTGACCACAATTTGTCAGCGAAAATGGCAAAAGACCAAAATGTCAATAGCAACTTTACCACAATTATGCATATCACAGACACACAAAGATGTGGACAGAGAGGGAGAGAGAGAGAGAGAGAGAGAAAAGTAGATAGATTTTAAATGGAAAAGTTGCTGTCAGGCATTCCCCAATTGCTGTCAGCAAGTTTGGCAAACTGTTTGAATATTAATAGATTGCTGTCTGTGTCAGTGTCAAAGATGCAAAATGCAGTCAAATGTGCAAAATCAAGCATGAAACTAAGCCAAAACAATTCACGCGCTGTCTTAAAACAGATTCTCTCACACAAACTGAGATTCTATACTCAATCTATTACTATCATTAATTATTGGCGCTGTGGCAAGCAGAGCTTACGTTGCATAATCAGATGCAGCTGTCGATTTTGTGTGGGCTTTCAGTCACTTGCGTCTAATAAATTAATTAGTTAAAATTAGTAATGCAGCAAGTGAGTTAAGGGATGCCACAGTAAAATTCAAATCAGCTCAGCTCAACTCAAGTCAAGGCAAGTTAAGTCAAGTGAAGTCAAGTCAAGTCAGTGGCCATAATGCGCTTACCTTGGCAATAAGGTTAAGCCCGAATGCCCTAAGCCAAAAATGTGGCTTGAGAATTGCGCATACGCAGCGTGTGGCAGCAGCAGCAGCAGCAGCAGCAGCAGTAGCTTTATCTACTTGCATTCTTTTGCCAACTTGCCACTCAAATACTGTTCACTTATGCATATGCATGTGCAGAGGGTGATGTCTATGTGTGTGTGCGTGTGTGTGTGTGTGTGCAGGTAACCCAAAGGGCAAACAGCAGCCACAACACACAGAGAGAGTCACCTGCAAGTGAACGCAAAGAAATGCCAGTAATTTTTTACTCTTTGCCCATATTTTATTTTATTTTTTTTCCTGTTTACTGTTTGCCCCACTTTCGAACTGTGTGCAACTTAAAGCTAAATTCGCAAACGGGGTCGTCAAATAATAATAATATGCTCAAAGGAATTGCGCTACTTTGGCGTCTCAGTTGCACCTCCCACCACCCATCCTCCCTCTCTCTCTCTCACTCTCTCTCTCTTTCTCTCTCTCACTCTCACTTTACCTCTCAGTTTTTGCGAATTGTGGTTTGTTTTTTTAAATCTTTCATTTGGCTTTCAGTTCTCTTTTTTGGGCATTGGCCAGCACGAGAATAAATTGCTTTATTATTACGCACGGTTTTTACATGAATTTCGAGCTTGAATTGAGTTTTGAATTTTCAATGTTATATTAAACCATAACTAAAAAGTCGTGTTGAGAATGTGGCAAATTCTGAACCATAATTTTTATATGAAACTCGAGATCAATTAGCGTTTCTAACTTTAAATCATTAAGAAGCAACGGGTAAGTCAATAAATCAAAAATGATCAAAAATCAAGAATCGTATTTTTAACTTTGAATATAGTATTTATGTTGAGGTTAAGACATGAATAAGAAACGCAGGTTTTACAAATTTTTGAGAAGTTTGCACAAAGTTATCGCAATGCTGAGTTTTTACCTTGCCACAAAGACTTTTTTGCATATTTAATCGTAAAATGGAAATCAATTCAGAATCGTGCTTCCCACTTTAAATGAAATATTAAACGAAATCATAATAGTTTTTGAAAATCAATTCACTTTTGCTGTGGAAAGTTTTTACATGTGCTAAAGTTCCCTTCAACATGAATTTCGAAAATGATTTCATTTTGCATCTTAATGGTATTTATAAGAAAATACACGAAGTTCTACCACATTTTATATATCGTTTAACTGGCTATGGAAAATGCAGGTGCATTTGAATGACTAAGCGGATTATGTAAATATTTGAATCGTTCAACAAATGTGTGTGTGTTGAAAAACTACAAAGTTCAGTTTAAATGCATTATGCAGGCTCAAATATTTGAAGTTAGCTGGCCAAACGCAGAGGGCAAAACAAGAAGAAGATGAAATATTCGAAAGCAGCCAAGAAATTGCATTCACGCGGTTCGTTAGCCCAACAAACACAGAGATGTCTCTCTCTCTCTCTCTCTCTCTCTATCTCTCTCTCTATTGAGAGGGAGAGAGGAGCAAATATAAGCTCAAAGGCCACATAAACTGGCACAGACAGCTAAAAATTGGCTAGATAAAGGGATAGTTGGGGGGAGGGGTTGGTGGTGGCAGCTGGAGCTGAGACTTGCAACAAAGCAGGCAAACATTTTCAAGTGGCGGCTGCAGCATCGTCAGAATTATGCTACAAATTTATGGGAAGACATAAATTTTGCAATGTTTATTTTGGCTGCATACACACACACACACACCAGCACACACACATGGACATGCACAGCCTTGCAATGCACAGAAGATACACACAAGTGACACCCACAAGCACCCAAATCCAAAACCCCCAAAACCCATTAGAAAGTCCAACTGTGTTTGGGTTTCGCTTTTGACTGATTTTTTTTCGGTTTTTTTTTTTTTTTTTTTTTTGGCTGTGATGAATGTCATGCGGTTGAAATTGTGTGCAGCAAAACGCCTGCCACACTGATTCGTGGCAACAACGTGTGCCACGCCCAACCAAAAAAAAAAATAGCAGAAAAAAACATTGAATAAAATTGAAAAATGCATGCAACTGTTTTGAAGGTTGGCCGTGCTTCGAAAGATTTCTATGTGCAGCTGTACAAATTTTATACAACAAGCTGCACGATGCCATGTAAATAACACACACACATACAGAAACACACACACACACACACATGCATGTGCTTTGTAGATGTGGCACATTATTACAGTGACCTCAGAAGCATGCTCAATAAAAGTTCAGATGCACTGCATGATGCATCAAGTGTTGCAGCAATATGTAGCAAGTAATTGGAATGGGGCAGATCTGGCAGAGAGCGAGAGGCAAGAGCGAGAAGGAGAGAGCCGATCAGTGTTGTCAAAAACCAGTAAAGGTATATCTAATTTCGATTTTGCAAAACGAAGTTTGCTGTTTGAACTGAAAAGTGGAGGGGGAGTGGATGGGTGGAAAACAGAATCCAGTTATTTTTGAAGATTGTTGAATGTTTACGCAAATTACACGGCTCAATTGGCTTAGCAATTTCGTGATAGCTGCAAAGCCATGCAGAATGAGAGATGCATAGTCAGCCTATAGTTGAATTACGGGCAAACTGCTAATAACTTGCGGCTGAATGATGCGGAAAGTGTGTGGGGCAAACGGGAAAGGAAAAAGCAGGTGGCAAATAGTGCAACACAAGTGTAGTTCCACAGCATGGTCACCCTCGTGTAATCAGAGAAGTTGCATGTTGTTCATTCAACCAGTTATTAGAAATCTCATTTTATATATTTATTTTTCAATATATGTTTATTTAACTGAACAGAAAGGGGGTAGATTAATGTGAGAGACTTGTGAAGCAGAAGTGATCATTCAGGAATTTCCAGTTGTTTGAATGTTACCTATTTTCTGGATTATTTTGTATTTATTTATTTAGTTGAACAATTTCCATTTTACTCTTCAGCTGCTGAGAGAGAGAGAGAGAGAGGGGAAAATAAAGAAAGTAATTCATGTAGAACTAAATTGTAGCAGTGAATCGAATGGTCATAAATGAACAGAGCTCAGACCTGTCATTTTCCAAGATTCATATTTTTATTTAAATATTTAAATTCCATAACTCAGTCTCTGCAGAAAGTGGTTAGTTACGAAAGTGGATACACAAAAGTTTAGTCTGTAAGTTCTCATCCTTCGATTAACTTCGATTAATTAGTTACGATAAATTCTCATTTATATATAATTATTTAGAGATAACATTTAGCATTAACATTTGCCATTCTAATTAAAAGCAATGTTCTGCTTCTTCTCGCCTTATCTTTTATTTTCTAAGCACTTCTTCAATCTGTTCATGTTTTAATTAATGATTATACTACTCTGTCTCTCTCTCTCTCTCTCTCTCTGTCTTTCTCTAATCAATATATATATATTTTCATCAAGCAAGTCATCTTCATATTGCCGGCTGCTTTTAATGGCTAAATGTGTTGCTTGCTTTAGGAGTTAATGGCCTGTTTAATGTGTTTTAGGTTGTTGGTGTTTGTTGTTGTTGCTGGTGTTGCTGTTGCTGCTGCTGTTGAGCTAAGTGATCGGCCTGACCAGAAAGTCATGTATTACTACTGCGAAGCTCAAGAGTGTCCAGTTGGGGACAACATGTTGACAACAATAACAATAGCAACAACAACAAACACAATAACAAAAACACCAACATAGACAACAAACATCAGCAAACAGACATGTTCAGCACAGGCGGCTTCTGCTGAAATTATACGAGTACACAACAAACTAGAAATGCTGTTGCTGTTGCTGTTGCTGTTGTTGTTGTTGTTGCTGTTGTTGTTGCTGGAGCTGTTGTTGTTCTTGCTGCTGTTGTTGTTGCTGTTGACCGTGTACACATGCAGCTAAAATATCGTTCTACTTGGCCAGAACTGACATGACAGTAACTTCAGCTACAATGCCAACATCAACAGCATCAGCAGCAGCAGCAGCAACAACAACAACAACAACAACAACATTGTTGCATTCATGTGCAGGGTGGAGGCAAAAGTTGCATTAATGCATGCAACGTGTTTTGGTCGATATTCCACTGGACACGCTCACATTTCCATACACAGCGATACAGAGAGAAAGAGAGAGAGAGAGAGAGAGTTGCAGATAGATAGAGACATAGAGAGACATAGAGAGAGAGAGAGAGAGAGAGAGAGAGGGGGAGGAAAGAGATTGAGGTTGAGGTTTCATCCAGTTCGCCATTCAGCGAGAAATTTTGTCAAAAACTTGCTTGAAAATGTCAGCGCGCACTCACACACACTCACACATACAGACAGAGACAAGTACACACACCTACACACACAGACACATCCGCAACAGAAATTGTGTAGTGTGCAATAATAAAGATGAAGCGAAAGTGCTGCAAAGCATTTGGGGAACTGTTTGTGAAACTTGGTCAACACTGCATACAAAAAAAAAGCTAATGCTAATCGATAAAAAACAATTAGGAATGCTATAGATGAGATGTGTGTGTGCACGACTGGTAGATACCTCTTATGTTTGTATGTATTAACAACTGAGTGCTAATGCTGTGAAATTGAATTTAAATTTATTTATTTATTTTATTCATTTTCGATTCAGGTTATCAAAAAGTTAATTTATTTAAAGTTAAGGATAAAAGAGAAATTGGATATTTTCCTTATTTTATATCTTAGTATCTTGCAGCAAAGTCTTTTTAATTTATTAACCCACTTTATGAATAATAGGAATGTGAACTTTTTACCATTCAGTCAGTCAGTTTAATATATTTTATTAAGTGTATGTTTTTAAGAGCTTTTTTTAAGGATATAAAATATATTTATTATAAATAAAATAGGAATATTTATTTATTTTAAAGCAATTTTCGGAAGATATTTTATACAAATCGAACTTTCTTTATATGTCGAAACTCATTCAAAAACATGTCTCTAAAAATATGCGAAATTTTTGTTGTTATTTTTTTAAGACTCTTCTGTCGACTGTCAAACATTTTCCATCTATTTCATTTTTAGACAAGGCACAAATCGAAAACACGTTCAACCTAAATATCAAAATTGACGTCATGACACTAACACATAGAAGAAGAAGAGCTTCAAATATATGCAAACTTCTTCTTTTATATATTTATATATATATATATATCAAATAATCTTTCTTTTTTTATTTTATTTATTAATCCCCGAAAGGAAATTCTAATTTTACAACATTGCACTTTCACTTTTAACTAATTTTAGATGCACACACAAATAATGTATTTAATTATTCCTTATAATTGTATATTTTAAATGACAATTACAGATTATTCGTGTTACGAAAAAGAGCACGAGGCGCACTCATCTCTATTAGAAACAAGATGAACACGCACAAAACACACACACAAGCAAGCACACACATACAGCTGAAATCTGCCAGCTACGTGGGAACACTAACTGTTCTGCGTACGGTAGCTGCTCCCACTTCCCCCCCACCGCCATTTGCCAGAAACAACAACTGTGCTGTCAGCGACGTTGTCTCTCTCTCTCTATCTCTCACTCTCTTTATGTGTGTGTGTGTGTGCTCTGCATGCGTTACAGTTATTTTGCCAGCTACGTCATGATGTTTAAATCACGTTAAGATTTGCGACGCTACAACTTCGCATGTTTGTCCCACTCTCTCTGCAAGCATCTATCTTCTCTCTCCCTCTAACTTTGGATGGCTAAATTGAACACGAGAACACAGAAAACGGCGAAAGCCCCTCGGACTCTTTACACAAAAGCAGTGCATAAACATGACGACGACAATAATTTGAGCATGCTGCGGCTGAACTTTACAGCCACTGTGGTTCACGCTGTTAATGTAGATTGACAAATCTACTAAGCGCTGCAAAATGATTTAGCTTAACATGATCTTTACATAAATTGGCTAAACACAATCATCTTTAACATATGTAAAGTACACAATGGAATATTCCTTAGTAAATTTTCAGAGCGTTTGATTTAATTTCATTTCATCTGGTTATTTTATATAAATATTTACATATGTACGTATATGTTATAATAATAAATGCAATTCTCTTCAATTTGCTTGCATAAGAAATTGAAATTGAAACATTTACATTGATGCAAATTAGAAATCAAATAGATATGCTGTCAAAGTGCTACAGTAAAATAGATAATAAATATTTTTGCAAAAACCAAAAACCTGAAATAATTTTGCAACACTGAGTTCATTGGATTATGCGTTTTATTTTTGCATGCTAGCTAATTAAAGTGAAATAACGGGAAACTAGCACACACACACACACACACACGCACATACATTAACTCGAGTGATAAGTGAAATTTTGGTAAACAAATACAATAGATGCAGTGGAATAAATTTTCATTTTCACTATTGCAAATTAGAAAATTAGTATAAATATTTTGTAAATAATTTCTGAAACACACACACACAGCAGACACACACTCATACACAGTTGAAAACATTTGTTATATTTGCTGCAACATATTTTGCATTTTACTGGCATCCATCTCATTTTTGCATGACGCTGTCCGATTTATGTTCAACTTATCAAAATTATTCACAAAAATAGAAGCGACAGCAACAATCCCACAGATTGCATTTGCATATCTCTGTATGTGTTAGTGTGTATGTGTGTGTGTCTCTGTGTGTGTTAGTGTGTGTGTGTCTCTGTGTGTGTTTGATTGTGCAACGCTTTGCTGCCTCATTTGATGATTATACCCTGTTGCCAGCAACATTTTATAAATATAATATGCAGATTTATGCAATTTTAACAACATAAATCTATCGAGTTTTATAACAAATATAAGTTAAAATGCTCTAGTCGAGAGAGCTCGACTACGAGATACCCTGTGTCCAGTTGTCAAATAAATTCTTTACTTGCTGTTGACGGTTTGCTCAATTTGTATGAAAATCTGGACTATATTTTTAAAGTTGTGCAATCGGAAATCGATTTGCATCGATATTCACGAAATAGTGTAAGTTATCGATAAAATGAATTATACTCAATTTGCGTGAATTATTCGCGAACTGATATTGCAAATTATAAGTCTATATTTATTACATATACTGAAATCGGCTACTTCCCAAAGAGAGGCACAAATTGACTTGATTAAATTGACTCGACTTAAGAAAATATATATACCTCATTGATATATTATTAGCAGATCTTCATTATACCCATTAAATTTATACAAGATTTGAAGATATAGCCGATCTATATTGATATTTATATATATATATATATAACTGTGTGTTTGGTCTGTTACAGGGTATCTCTGGTGGAGGTGTCCAATTTTGACACGCTTAAATTGATGTTTGCCACACTTTAAAGGCTTATGCATTGAGCTCTTTGGCATTTCGTATTTGCCCTTTTGCAATTTACGTCAAAATGCGTCATTCTCCATTCTTTTGCTGCCTCATTATGCAGGAAAACGCATAAATTGTGCCATTGTCACGTAGCAGTGAGCAGTGAGTCAGTTGGGATATCCTTGCGAGTCCTTGCGCGAGGTTGCCCTCACAGCTGGGCTCCTGCTGAGTGCGCCTTGAAGTGGCTGCTTGAGAATCCTTGACAAGGCACTTGAATATTTACAAAATGCGGTTGTTAATTGATTGTTTGAGTGTTAATTATGGCCTATAAATGAGTTCAAGGTTCAATGCACTCTATGTGTGTGTGTGTGTGTTGGTGTTGGTGTGTGTGTGTTGGTTTGTGTGCTTTATTTCAATTTAGTGCGGCAGCAAGTGCGACGGCAGTTAAATGGCTTGATATAAAACGTCAGTGCCACATTTGTCAGGGCGGACAAAACGAGACGAGAAATAAACAACAATTCATTTGATGTCACGCACAATAACTTGCCCAACATTGACAGCCAACTGGGCAAAAGTTCAGCTCGACTCAGTCAGTCAGTCAGTCAGCCAGTCAGTCGAGTACAGGCATTCATGCAATGCACTCACTCATGCAGTTAGTGTGTCACATATAACCCTCAACCCACAACATTTTGTGGCAGCCAGTACATCATTCATACACATATATGAGCAGAGATAGAGAGGGTGTGTGTGTGTGTGTGTGTTGCTGCCAAGAGGCATCTATCTTCATTTCAAGTCGCATTGTCGTGAGTTATTTGTGTGGCCGCCTTTTGTTATTTGCTATTTTGTATTGGCCATTGTCTGGTTTGACTGACCCTTTGCACACCGCACACACACACCATACACGCAACACACACATTACACACATATTACACACATGCCTTTGGTCAGCTTCAAATGCAATTTGAGAATGAGACAGACAGATACAGGGACAGAGACAGAGACAGACAAAGAGTTGGCACAACATGCATTAATGCATTTGGCTGACGTTACCTGCTGGCCATTGTTGCTGGCCAATCGATTCTTTTGTATACCCCATAAAAATACTTAGAAAGGGTAGCATCAAGTGGAGAATACATTTGTGTAAGTGTGTAAGTGGACAACATCTCAGAAACTCTGAGAGCTGAATAAGAATTCACCATAAAAAATGTATTTTCTCAAATAACTTATTAAATACTGAATATAGGGAAAATAATTTGCTTATTGATATAAATATATATTTATTTAAAATATAATTAAAGTTTATTTTTAACAAACCATACGAATGAAAAATAATTATTCATTTTAATAATTAATTCATTTATTAAAAATATATATTAATGAAATGTTGCAAGATGCTCGAAAGTCAAAGATTGATTACAAATTATTAATCTCTGACTGAATTTGATACATGAAAACCTTTATCATAATCTCGATGGACAATGAGAAAAGCGAAACTATTATTTTTAATTGCAATTTATTGTATAACTTGGTTATTTTAAATGTGCAACTTGTGGCAACTTACTTCTTAAGGTCATATATATATAATCACAGTAATAACAAGCCATAATGTTTATGTGTAAGTATGAGTGTGTGTCAACAACGCCATTATCAGTTGGCCAATGGAGACCACTCCCACTGTCAGTTGTGGTCAGTGGCAACACAAAAAGGACTCCAACCCAGACATCAATTGGCCATGTTATGACAATAGTAACAATGTAACATTTACATACCAAGAGGTTGACTGTAACCCCTGCCCCCAAAATGATGATCATCACATTTGCATGCGACGCAGTCCAGTTACAGTTACGCATTTATGTTTTGTGACAATGTCGACAACGATGGCAGGTAAACATCCTTGGGCAGGACTCCCAGCTTGGATGATAATTATGTGTATATCTGTGTGTGTGTATTTGCATGTAAATTTGCATTGATTTCTAACAATCAAACAATGAGCAGCAGCAGTAATTAACATAACGCATCGACCACAGGACGCAGCCACAGCAACAATGCACCATTGTTAAATAGTTGACACGTTGCATGTGCAAATGGTAACCATTTGCGATATCATTCGTGTCATTTGATCCAGCTGCGTTGTCAGCTGAACCATAAAAAGAAAACAAACCAAACAAACCGAACAAACAAATAGCAAGGAACTAAAAAAAAAAAAAGAACTGCAAACTTTTAATGCGACAATTTGCAGCAGACAGTGGGCAACTCTACAGCAAATATGCTAAAAAAAAAAAAAGAAAATGGGCGCCGCAATGGCACCACAATCGACAGATGTGCAGCGAACCGGAAGCGGAAAAACAACTGAGTGCAAATAAGTACCCGACTAGAGGAAACCCTGTACAAAGCTTATTCATTTGAATACACTTGGAAAAACAATTGCTATGAATTTAAAAAAAATTCCCTTAAATTAAAAATCAATCTGAAAACTAAACAGTTTGCTTGATTTTTAGAATTCACTTTAAATTGTCAGATATTAATAAAATTTAAAAATAAATCTACACATAACTTTTGAATTTTTGTAAATTTTCTATAAGTTACATTTAAATATGCTTAACTTAAAATTTATTTATTATAAAAAAATTCATATCAAGCAAGAAAGATTTTTAGTTCAATTTAAAGATTGTTAATTTGAATCTGAGCATTTTTGGGAAACTATTTAAATTATTATGCCACAAAATGAAGATAAGAATTGTTTGTTTTAAATGTTAATCAAAATATCTTAAAAATTATATATTTCATCTAAGAAATATGTTATCAAATTCTTTAATATAATTTCATATAATCCAATTTTAAGGTAAGTACATAATTTACAGGGTAACAGATCAAAAAAACAAAAAAAATGAAGTCAACAATTTTTGTCTGTCGCTGACTTAAAACCCAAAATCCGAATTGGTTTTACAAAGATTGAGATCGAGTTTTGTTACACACATATATATATATATATATATATATATTTATATATAAATGTATCAAATAAGATAAGGCCATGTTGAAAAATGACAAAATGTTTGACAGATGACAGGTGTCTCAAGAATTTCTACAAGTTGCTGCTCTTAACAGAAAGATCGAACGATAGTTGAGGGTTTGAGGATTATGTGAGTTATAGAAGACAATTTGACACAGGCCAAGAAATGGGACAACTCAAACTAATGAGTAGACTGCTGAGACGTGCAATTGCATATCGAATGCTGATTAACTGCCAGTTGGACAACAGTTGGCTGCCTTATCAGAAGCTAATAGGCAAATAATATGACACACACACACACACACACAACCAGTGTGCGTGTGTGTTTGTTTATATTAAGCGTTTATATTAAATAAATATTTTTGCACACGCCAAGTGACCCAAATCAAAATGCAAAGCAGCTGTCACAGCAACAACAGCAACAACAACAACAACAATAGCAACAACAACTGAGAGTTGGCAACTGGCAACTGTTTAAATCAAAAGTTTGTTTTTTCTTGAATAGAATAAATTCTTCTGGCCATTTAGATAAGCGGTGTGCAAACTGTGCTAAGGACTCTGACAATAGAATGCACGTGCCAAAGCCAGGCACCTGACTCACCTATCTATCTACATATATATATATATATATATAGATATATAATAGGTATATATATATATATATGCATATGTACGTGTCCTGTGTCCTGTGTCCTGCTGTGTCCTGCTGTGTGCCTCCTTTTGATGTGCTTCAAGTTGTCATTTATCGTTTCTTCCTGCCACCTTCGCATTCTTCTTGCCTTCTTTTGTTGCTGCAGCCGAGTTCGCACCTCGGCTGACCTTTTGTGTATTTTGAGAGGTCCTCTTCTTGATGCCTGTTTTATATTTGATTTTTCCTCTTTATAAACTGCTGCTGTTCCCTCTTCTCTCTCTCTCTCTCTCTCTCTCTCTCTCTCTCTCACTCTCTCTATCTGTCTCCCTTTTAGTTTACGCTCTGCTTGCTTGTCCCCCCCAAGTTATTTAAGCTGCTACTTATTTAATTTTCATGTAAAGTTGCTGCTTTCCAACTCAGACCCTCCTGCTGCTCTGATGCCCCCTCATAACTCCCCTCTCTCCCCCCTCTTTGCGTTGCAAAAGCATAACAAACAAAACAAAAAATTATATTAAAGTTTTTTGCTTTCTGGCAGCGTCGAAAGCAGCAGAAGACTTGATTTTCCAGCTACAAAATTGTTGCTGTTGGCCAGCAATTGTTGCTGTTTGTTGTTTGTTGTTGCTGCTGCTGCTGCTGCTGCTGTTGACGGCCGCTTCCTTTTGACACAAGTCGTGGCTTTTGTGAGCTGTCTGTTCTCCATTTTACTTGCGGCCAAATTCATACTTATTTTGTTTGCATAATTGAATACAATTCTTCTGTGTCTAAAAGCATTTCTGATTAACAGCAGATACACGTCTGTGGCTAATATCAATTAACACCTTGCATTATTTAATTATTAAAGCAATGAGCTCTTTAAACAGAGCCTGACCAAATGTAAAGAAATAACTTGGACAAATATTTATTTTGAAGCCACAAACTAATCAGAAATGTTAAGAAAGGTGTAATAAAGTTAAGCAGAGGCATGTGAAAGACAAAGTGAATCCCATAAGTTATATATATATTCCATATATAAATATATATATTGATGTCAATATGTCTTCCTGTAAGAACAACGCTTCAAATTTGGTTTATATTTTGTCGTTTATCAAATGCAAATAAAATTGATTTAGATTTGATCGATTTATTGTGAATATCGACACAAATCGATGGCAATAAATGACACATTTGACACAATAAGCTAACTCAATATTTAACAGCATCTTTCCAAATCAATCCCAAGTCGAGCACTCTCTACTGCGACACTCTAACTTATTCCAGCCAATATTTTAAGCGGCTTAAAGCCATCGACAAACTCCAGCTAATCCGTTAAGCTGCTGGGTGTTGATAAAATTGATAACAATTTGCATTTTATATAAGCGAAACAGCACCGCAGAGATAAATGAAGTAAAGTACTTACTGGCTGGTGACATGCCCAAGTAATGAGTATAAAATAACAAAAACTTAGGCAAAGTGTTTAACTGAAAATCACTGGAAAGTCGGTTAAAGAAAGTCAACAAGCTGGTTGATAAACTGGCAAAGGCTGTGATTGCTTTGGCGGTACAGACACAAAACCACAAAAACTCTTATTCACAACGATAAGGAAAACGGTTGAAAGGTTCAAAAAGGTTAAAGAAGGGCGGGGCGGGCAGTGAAGTGGAGGGTCTAGGTAAGTTAAGCAGGTTATAAAGCACTTTAATTAACTTGCAAACGCGCAGCGTTCAGGTAAAGTTTCCAGCGCATCAACTTTGAACCGCAAAATAGTTTATATTGCAAGGATTGCGGTTGCAGCCAGGCAAAAAGGAATGCAGCAGGAGAACGCCAGCACAACAGTAACATCAACAACAAAACAGGAAACAGGAGCAAAGAGCAAAGAGCAGCAGCAGCAGCAGCGGCAGCAGCAGCAGCAGTTGCCGAGTCGCATTATATGGCCAATAAGGCCATACAAAATAGGTATTCGTAAAAAGCGGCCATATCTTTTGGCCTGCTGCTTGTGGCAGCCATAAAACACTTACACACACACACACACACGCATACACATCAAAGGGTGGGGGGTTGCAAAGTAACCCAAAGGGTTGCCGTGTGGGACAAATCATGAAATGCTGTCTTTGCCTCACCTCGTTTCATTCTATGTAATTAATTTGGTGGGGCATATTTTCGTTTGTTGCAGGGCGCCAAAGACACGCTCACATTTGTGCGGTGTGGCATTATCCTTGCATTGTCCTCGTGAAACAAGCAACAGTGGCAAACAGCAGCTGCTGCAAACACCAATCTGAGCTATGCGACGCGTTTAATTTGGCTGTTCAACTTTTGGGAGTTCCCAAGATTTAAATGGAGTTTCATTAAGTTGACTGAATGCCACACATAAATATCTATTTATGTATATATATATATATATATATATATATATATACTGAAATAATCTGTTTGCTTATTGTAGAAAAATTAGGTTGTCTTCTTAGTTCTGCTTTTAGTTTGGAACCCATTAAAAATGGATGAAGAAAGTTGTTTAAATTGAAATGAAAACTGATTTTTAAATATTTATTGAAATAAATGAGAAACGCATTTAAAAATATATTTAAGAGTAAATTTCACGATATCTTTTAGTCGAGCATTCGAAATTGTTTTAATTTAGTGTATAATTTAGTCAGTTAGTAGTTTGCTAGACTTGCCCCAAAAGAAACACAGGAATGAGGTACGTGCCACTTTAGCGCATGCAAACAAGTTTTGTTTTTTTTTTTGTTGTTTTTTGTTGTTTTTCTGTTCCTCCTAAAACAAGCAGCCCAGAAACTTAAATAAAGCAAACAAATTGATGGGCGACCCACTGAGAGGAAAAGAGTAATGAAGAGAGAGAGAGAGGGAGAGAGAGGGAGAGAGAAAGAGAGTGAGTGAGTGAGTGAGTGAGAGTGAGATGGAACAACACAGATTTGGGGAAAGTTTTCGTTTTTCCCTTTCGGGCTTATCAGCGCGCCCAAAAGCATAATTTATTGGCCAGCGACATTCATCAGCAGTGCGAACTCATCAGACTGTAATAATTTGCTTTCAAAGTGTGTCAGGATCGTTCGAACTTGCCAAAGGACTACTACCCGCAACTCCCCCTCCCCCACTCCCCACCAGAACTACGCACATAAATAAACAGTGGCTGAGAGTCGAAGTGAAATTGAATAAAGGCTTCCTTTTAGCGCTGCTCTTTGAGGGGGCACAAACAAATAAACCACAAAAACACCAACAATTCGAGGCAAAATGAGCCGAAACGAGGCATGCTTGCGGGATGTGGATTGGGGGGTGGGGGGCATTAGGAGAATGTTGAATGTTGGATGTTGCAGTGGAAACGTAATGTCAAGTGTGCGGAAGCATAAAACATAGAACCAACTCCAAACGGGTTAGCGCTGCCAACTTTTCTTTCTTTTCTCTGCTCTTGCTCTAACTCTTTCTCTATATCGTTACTTCTTCTTCTACCCCTATCTTCCCTCTCTCTTGCTCTGTGTGTGTGTGTGTATTTGTCTATGTCAAGTGTCAACATTCACTTGGTGGTAACACAAATTGTGTCTGTTTTGCCATTTTCACACCCCCTCTGCCACAAAGTTTAACGCCCGTAGATACTCTATAAAAAATTTAGAATGAGGCATACACTTATCTAACATATTTATAATACATATACACATAATTACACCTATCTTTTTAGTCTTTAGCCTTTATCCTTATTATCTATTCATTCCTTTTTTTTATCAAATAGCTTTTATTATCTTTTCTATATTAAGTTCTTATGACATGAAAATTGGCAAAGGTTTGTAGTATGCAAAAGCAACTATCTCTGACCCTATAATAACTATATATTCTTGTTCATTATGGATGAGCAAGCCGAGTTCAGAGACTATAAGTTATGGAATATATGCATAATGTATATCTCTTCTCGATAATTACCAATATCAATAAAATTCGATTAAAAATTACAATTTTAACCAAATATATTTATTCTTATAGAGTTTGTATATAGCTTGATATAAGATTGAACATCTTTAAGAATATTATAAACATCTGTTACACCAACAACCAAAAATTTTAATTTTATATTTACCAATTTTCGCTGCACGTAAAAACAATCATTTTCTGCAAAGTAACATTTAAATATATTTAAAATAGGCACAGGGTATTTCAGAGTCGAGCACCCTCAACTGGGGTATTCCTGCATGTTTGCTATGTACTTTAGTGGAAGTGCGTCTGACCCAAAAAGCCACAAGTGTTGTCCAACACTATTCAAGGCATACGCATCCGGCTTTTTGTTGATTTCTTATATATTTTTTTTTTTACCAATATTGTTGCCCGATGTGTGTGTGTGTGCGTGTGTGTGTGTGTATGAGTATATATATAAATATGCGTGTGCATATATCAAAGGCAGTGTTAAAGATTTTTCATTTCAGATTTGGGCGTCGCTTTCTCTCTCTAGCTCTCGGTCTCTCTGTCTCTGTCTCTGTCTCGCACTCTTCAGTCTGTCTCTTTCAGTGTGTGTCGTTTTGTGCCTGGCAAATGAAGCCACAATAATAAAACTAGACTCATGTGTGTGTGTGTGTGTGTACATTTGAACAGGGTTAAGTACGCAACACACAAATTATAGGTTTCCATCCACAACCTAAACCACACCACACCTCACACCACCCCACCCCTCCCCTGCTGCTGTTGCTGCTGCTGTTATCACTGCTCGTTGCCTGTTAACATTTTGTTAGCAGTTTGGTTGTTGTTAGCTGGTTTTGTCGGTCGGTTTTTGTGGTTTCTTTTTGGCATTTTGGTTTCTGTCCTTCACTTGTAATTTCTAATTCGTTGATGTTTATTGCACCATGTAAGTGGATACCGAAAAATGTCATTATTATGTATGACAATCTGTGATTAACTTTGCAATATAAATGCCAAGTTATATAAACCCAAACATGCTGAATTGCAAAATATAATTAATTGATTTGTAAAAGCTGTCGAAACATTTTGAATTGAAATAATAAAGTCGATTTTTAGCTCAGCTAATAACTTAATTTGTGTTTGTTTAACTTTATCATAATTTGAGGGTTTTTGAGAGAATCATTTTTTTTATTTTTATTTTGCAATATATATTTTTACTTAAACTTTGAATATGTTAAGTGCTGATTGCCCAGTTGGTCCATGCTTAAGAGTGATTCATTTATATTTTCTCTTCAATTGTTTTGTGTATAACAGTATTTTTGGCAACTGCCATATATAAGCCATAAAAACTAAAAGCTTCAGATCTTACAAGTCCATATAAAGGGGATTTAAAATTCGGAGTAGTTCCTCAAAAGCTATTGAGTAATTTCAACTTATAAAAGGAATTCCAAGTTTGCTGCGATATAAGTTAATTTTGCTTATAAAAATAATACTTATACATTTCGTACTATTCTTTGCTCTAATACAAGTACTTATATTGTAGTAGACTGACACATGGATTTAAAATTGAAAGTATTTCCCAAATGTATAAGTAAGAAATGTCCTAGTACTTTAACGTATAAGACTTAAAATAAATACTTATATTTTATTGTACAACTGCAATTTATGAAATTTGGAAATTTTATGAAATAAATCTGGGAACTAAATAACACTTATATTAAAGACGAAATATATATGAAAACCATAAAATACATAACTTATAATGCCCTTTCTAAGACAATCTTATATTTCCCAACTCAACCTCAAAACTAAAAACTTTAAATAATACTACAATTGGTCTAAAATATAAGTCAAAAGTCCTTTGAGTTTGCCTTTATTCTTATATGCCTTTATTTTCGAAATAGTCTTATACCAGTTGGAAAAATCCTCAAAAGCTCTGAGACTAAAGCTTTTTATGGCTAAAAGCTTTGAGTTGTTATACGAGGATGAACCTCGTTAAGTTTATCTGTTTTTTTGGTGTAGACTTTTGTGTTGTTGAATTTTTGATTGTTGCTGCTTGTCGAAAAAAATGCAGTAAAAATGACTTGAAATTTGGCCACATATTAAACTTAGTTTAAAATTGATAAAGGTGATTTTTGATGGATACTTAAAAACTATTTTCAGTCGTTTACAAAATAATATGAACTATTTTTGGTCGTTTAAAAAAACTTCAACTGTTTTTGATTCTTTAATTGTTGTTCAAAAGTTGCCAAAGTAGTCCACTTTTGGTTAGTTTAACTGCTTGGATACAGTTGAGCAAGAACAGTTAACTTTCCATGAACCGTTTGGAAAAATACTCGAATTTCATGCAAAAAGTGTCAAACACACTTAAACATTTTAAATACTTAAAAAAATTTGCATAAATTTTCAGGTTCAAAGAGAACATTTTACAAAAGTTGTCAAAGCGCCGTCAAAGTTTATTTGTTCGCCATTTTTTTGCAGTTTGCCTTTTGCCTTTGTAAAAATAAGAGGGGAAAATAAATAACAAAACACTTCGTGAAAAGTCACCAAACAATAGCAGAGTATTTAAACAGTCTGCAAAGCTAAAATTAGAAAACCTCCACACAGATTTCCCTCCCTCTTTAAAGGGTGTAAAAAGTCGAAAGTCTCAAGTGGAGTTGGTGTTGTCTTTGTTACTGGCAGCAAGCGTAATTATCCAGTGTTGCCTAATGTCAAAAAACACAATTAACGTGCAATATAATCTGTGGCAAAGGCAAATGTGGAAATGCAACACTCAGTTTTTATCTGGCAGGATGTCCATCCAACAAACAGGACATGTGCACAATTTTAAAGCACTTATCGATGTCATCAATCAGAAAGTGTGTGTGTGTGAGAGAGAGAGAGAGAGAGAAAGAGAGATATTCGATCTGAGCTTCAAACTGATGATGTCATTTCTCAAACACTTAGAGTTAGTCTCAGATACTCAGCTAGTTGTATAAGTTTATTAAGTGCAGGACATCAACGCCTGCTGCCATCCAGCCAGGATGTCGTTTCAAAAAAGTTTTACGCAACAAGATAAAAGATATTTGCCCCAATTGAATTTGATATTTTCCAATGCAGAAAATGTCGCTCGAGGAATAGAAATTGAGCCTGAATGCAATTGCAGCAATCGCAAATTGAAAAACATTTAATTGCACAACACTAATCAACTCACAATTGCCTTTCTTTAATTTGAAACATTTTGTGACATTTTGTGATATTTTGTGAGTTAAATTAATCGCAAATTGTTCAGCAGTTATTTTCCTTTAAAGTGCTACTAAGAAGTGTAGTTATAAGTCACGTTAGTCACTGACCATAATTAAACAATTAAATTATAAATTTAATAAATGGATGTTTGTATTCATAAATGATCATAATAATAATTAAATTTATAAATATATATATATATATATATATATATATATATTGTGGAGAAGTTTGAGAAAGAGTTGAGTTGTTGTGTGAAGCACATTTTGCTCAACTGTTATCCAATTAATCAGAAAAAATATAGAAACAGTCGATGGGTTTATAAATTTATAAAAAAAATTATATGACAGCAATTTGACACCGATCTACAAGAGAATGTCATCTTCATCGTGCTTAAGATAACAAGTTTTTCTTATTTTAAATCAGTTATGATCAGTCCTAAGTTTCTCAATCTTTAAGTTATAAATATTAAGTTTATCTTGCATGAGTTCAATCTGAAGACAGTGGATAATTATAGACATTGAAGGCGTACTATAGAAAACAAGAAATAATCATTAACCAACTTCACACAGATCGGTCTCAGTCGAGTATATATTCTTTACAAAATTCTATTATGAGTTCCCATTAGACTCTCATTAAATATGGCGGTATTTAGCGTCATGCTGCGCACCGTTTCCAAAACTATCTGCAGTGTAAATTAAGATGGTTAAAGTATATACAGAATGTGGACCATATGCTGCACTTGCTGTCAGTTTTATGCAATTAATTTGTGGCGGGCAACGGCTGAAAATTGCGCTGCACGCCAACTTTGGTCTAATAAAGTCAGCATTAAAACTTTAAAACAAATTAAGTAAGCGGCCGCAAGTTTTGTACCTTGTGCGGCTTCATAATTAAACACCTCAATCAGTGGGTAGGAAAAGGGGGCAGTTTGTTTCGTAATGCAGAGGGGTGTGTGTGTGTTGTGTGTGTGTGTGTGTGCGAAGCACCCCACCTGACACTCGACACTTTAACACTCGACGAAAGGAAACACAACTGAGACTTGCTCAAGTTGGGGCCTTAAAACAAGTAGGCTAAAGAACAAGTACTATTTAAATCAGAGTTGCGCAAAAAAAAAAAAATTATTTTTGTAAAAAAAAAAAATGCTCAACTCTCCAGGCAGAGGCAACAACAGCAGCAGCAACAACAGCAGCAACAGCAGGAGCAGCAGCGGAAGGCAACTGCCAGGAGACCAAGTTAAATATGAAGACCTGAAAAGGGCACAAAAGGGACGAAGTGGGGGAAAGATGCGCTCCGAGATACGTTGCCTGCAACTTGAAACCCTTTTCCGAAAGTTGCCCTTGCCTCTTGCCATTTTCTGTTTGTTTTATTTTCCCATATACTCTACCTTAAGAAATAACTTTTATTTCTACATAGAGTAGAGAACATTTTTAAAAAGAAAAACGTTCATCGATAAATGGAATATATATTATCTATATTAAATGAATATCTCCTTTCCAATCATCTTTATGCTTTAACTCTATTTTGAGTCAATCAAGAAAGAGCTGCTAACAACTCTCTTTAGAGTATAAAACCTTTCAAAATTAAACTTTTGTGTCTATAAAGAGAATATAGCTTCACGGAAACTGAACTATCATTTCCATATAGCTGTCTGATCTCATTGATAAATCATTTATAAATTACTAACCAAACCATTAATGGAATTTACGCAGATTCAGATAAGTTTATCAATATAAATTAAACGAATTGTTGTCTAGACATTAAATCTGTTAGGGTATTAAAACTTTGTCAGCTGTGGCAAACTTACTTTTTTAGCATGTTTTTGTATTTTATTTTTTATATATTTTTGTTTGTTGGTTAATTTAACGAATGCAGCGCGTTCAAAGTTAAAAATTAGCATTCTTATTTGGCATGTTGTTGACAAAACTCATCCAAAACTTGACGTTGCTGCGACTTGGCTGGGAATGGGACATATTAGCGTGGAGCGGGGGGAAGGTCGGCGAGGGGTGGGGGGCGGCGGGGATTGTTAAGTGTTAAGAACAATTGAAAGTCGAGGAAAAAATCGTAGAACACAAACTGTCACTTACCAATTAACAAAAGTTTCCAAATATGCATTTGTATGTCGAATGCTGTTGAGTCCATTCAAATTAGAAGCAGACAATTTTAAAGCTTCGCTCCTCCTCCTCCTCCTCTGCTCTTCCTCTTTCCTCTGCTGCTGCTGCTCCTGTTTTGGTTATTTTCGGGTTATGTTTCTTATGCCCTGCACAAGTGTTGTTGTTGTCGATGGATTTGTTTAGCAAGTTGGCAACCGGTCTCGGCCCGCAGCATTTTGTTCAAAAGTTTTTGGCTTTAATTGTTGCATTCGCCTCGGACAACAACAACAACAACAACAACAACAGCAATAACAGAAGGACAATAGCTTTGGCAATTAAACTTTCGGCTCGTTGGGTTCCTGGCAATCGTGCAGCAAATTACTGACCCCGTTTAGATTCGACTATCTTTCAGCCGGTCTTCTTCTACCTCTCTGATTTTATTTTTTTCTGCTCTTTATTTAGTTATCTTGCATCTCGCTTTCGCTCTCTGCTTCTCTGTTTATCTCTGTCTGTGCCTTCTGCAATTTTATGCAATTTTCTGTGGTAATTTTATGTTGCAATCAAAGTGCCTTCTTTTATCTGCTGCTGCCTCAATTTTTCTTCTCTTTTTTTGTTTTTGTTGGTTTTTTGTTGTTGCTGGTTTTCCTTTCTTTGCCTTGTTTGATTTTAATGTCTGCTGTTAATGGGATTGTAGTGCGACCTCGTCGAGAAATTCGCTGACATTGAATTTCAAATGATGAATATCTGCAATGAGAGATAATAAGATAAAATAAAATTTGTTAGGATTTTAGTTTTACGCAAATACATATATTACATTTTAGGCTAATTAAAGCTAAGCAAATGAATATGAAATGCTTCGAAATTTAATTCGAATTTACTGTTACGAGCTTAATAAAATTTTTATTAATATATTTATATATTATATTAATTATATTTAGTGGCAGACATTTTCTTAGCAATTGTGTATTTTATTGCAGTCATCGATAAAATCAAATTAACATTATCAGACAAATTCTATTCAAAATTTTATCACTCTAGCTCTTATAATCTCTAGTCGTCTCTACTGTTGATGCTGATCAAGAATATATATATATTACGGGTTCAGAGATATTTACTTCTGCCTGCTGCATTCTTTTCACAGCTTTAAAATACTACTTTTTTAAACATTTTTCAGTAAAACTTATAATTTATGTATTTTTTTGTGCCTTGAAGAATACATTTTTCAGTTCAGAGCAATTTTAAAATTATAATTTCAATTAACAGTAATTTTGTTGTAATTATTTCATTTAATAATTGAAAGTTCCATGAAATGATGAGCAGCTTGGCTTTGCATTAATAAAACATGTTTTCGGTTGATGAAAAGTTGATTAAACACCAACAAAAAAAATAAACATATTAAAGGCAATGGCTTATGGCCTTCAACTTTGTTGTTGTTGTTGTATATATATATATGTATATATTCGCGCATATTGGTTAATTATGCGCAGCGGACAAAGGCTTCTCACACAGAGACTCACAGACTGACTGGCTGGAATGTGGCTAAAATTTGCTTTCAGATGTTGTCATAATAATAATCAAATAATAAAAGCACATTTTTTATGCCCAAGCAACAACAAGCAGTAAAGTAATAAGTGCCACAAGTGGCGTCAAACTGATAAATGAAGGTCGAATTAATATATGATAAATATCAAAGAAATATTAATTAAATATTAACAAAATTTTCCACCTCTGACATGCAGGAATAAATAATTTTTAAAGCCATCGCAGCAAAAAAGTGATTAAAAAACAAAAATTAATAAATGAATGAAAAAAACCGTGTTTAAACACTGCATAAAATAAATGAAACATTTTGTTGATGACTTAAATAATGTTCTAGACAGCCGAAAGGGTTATTCAAATTAATTACATTTCAAACATATTTAAAGCTTTAAACAAAAATGTGGAACTTTTCGACAAACTTAAATAAGGATATAGATGGAAATATAAATTGTCTTTGGTATGTGAAATTAAAATGTCAGGAAATTGTTTGGCGCAGTTGTCAATTTCTAGCGGATCGGATTTTTTGTTGTTTTTTTGTTATCAACATTGTTACAATCCTGAGACTCACTTTTAGCTGTCTCCCATTCCATTCCATTCCATTCTATCCCAACCCATTCCATACCAATCATTCCAACTCGTCTCGTCTCGTCTCTTTTGTGCAGTGAATTACTTTTCTTGACGTTTTGTTTGCTAACAACCGCTAAAGACAATGGCATTGTCTCTCTGTGCCTGTCTGTCTGTAGAAAATTACGTAACACACACACACACACAGACAGAGATAGAGACAGACAGCCAGACACACACACAGACAGAGAAAGAGAGAGAGATAGTCTCATCATGTCACTCTCGGTTGCTATTTAATTTATGAAGTAGAGCGCGTAAAAATTGTGCATTGTGGCAAAAGTTGCAGCGTTGCTTAACACTGAAACGACAACATCGCTGCTTGTGGCATAAGTCAGTTCAACAAACAGGGTGGCCATGGTTACCATATACTTAATGCATTTTTCTGTACCCTTCCATTATTTTTTTTTTGCATTTTTTTATCTTTTTTTCTCTTTTTTGTTTTTTTCTCACACAACAAAAGACAGTTTAGAAATCAGTCAGCCGTTGACGAATTTCTCATTGTTTTGCAACGCAGCTTACCCCATGTGGCAAGCACTTAGCTGTACAAATGCACAAAGTGTTGCATGTATTGCAATGCGTTGCTTGCAGCCATTTCATATAGATCTTTAACATTTGCATGAAAGCTTTGCATTAAGTACTTTTTTTCCAAAATGTAATTTCAGTTAAACTTTATTTGAAATGGGATTAGAATCAGAGAATTTGATTCTAAAGCATTTAATTATGGTTTCGCGAATGCTTTGGCAAATTGCGCATACTAAAAATTGTATTACTTGTGCAGCATAGAAAATCGTATGAATTAAATGCCATATAAAACAATGTAAATTAATATTAAGTCGCTTCAGATTTGACAAAGTTACGCCAGTTAAACGAACAATGATTTTCGCTGAGTGTAGTAGTCTACACGCTTATCCACACACCTGCCTAAACCCTAGCCACAATCACACCACACACACACACACACACACACACACAAACACACACACATTTCACATATTAAAATTCTCTCGCACATACAACCAATTATGCAAAAACTTTTCCACACACATACAGAGAAAAACTTTCACCTAACGACGTGTAATCTGATTCCCATATTTTTTTTCACTTTATTATTGCAGCAGCAGCAGCAGCAGTAGATGTGAAAAAACCATTGGATAACAGTAGCTAAAACCGATCCAATAAATCAAAAGTTATTAATGTGCAACGTGTGTTTCCTGTTAAACTCAATTCCTGCACTCAACAAAACTGAACGAGAAGTGCAAAGTATTTCGGCTCAGTGTCGTCGACAACAATTAGTTGGATCGAAATTTACGCTCATTTCTCATTTATTGAGCCAAGAAATAGGGTCATATTAAATGCATATATTATGTAGTGGCGCCATCTAGCGTTCGCTTTCATTATTACGCACATATCGCGAAGTTTTGATGAGCTAGTCGACGGGGTAGGAATGGGGAGGGGCGGGTGCGGAGGTGGGAGACAAATTGGCGACGAGTCGACAACTTTTTGATTATGATTATGTTTGTGGGCAGCTTTAATCAGCATGTGGCTTATGGTAATTAAGCAGATAATATGCTCACACGATTATCATAATCACAACCATGTTGTTCATGCTGATAATGATGATGATGATGATGATGATTGTCCCGCCCGCCAGCTAAAAGTAGTAGCTAATGGCTGGCACGTGAGAGGCGTGTGTGTGAGTGTGTGTGTGGAGTGGAGAGGGAGGGGGGGGGGGGGGGGGGTGGATTCAGCTAACACTATTAGTGGTAATAGTTCGTGTCGATTAATTCTGTGGTTTAACTGGCAGCGCCACAATTGGTTTGACTATTGGATAACAAATCTGCTTTGCTCCAAAATCGATGGCAGTCTATTCAAATAAGTCAAGTGAATTAGTGTTAATGGCATATATATATATATATATATACTGTTTAAATATATATATATATATATAATTTAATAACTGAACCCATTAAAAATAGAAAGGAGTATAACAGAAAAGTAATGCTAAGCAGCAAGACGCAGTAGAAGTAGAATAATATATCATTCTTAATTTGCAATAAAAGTCAAGTCAACTTAGCCATATTCGTCTCTCCGTCTGCATGAACAAGCCGATCTCAGAGACTACAATATAGACTATATATATATATATATAAGCAATAAAAGTATGGAGTTTTGATTTATGTGGAGCATGCCGCAGCTGCCACAACTGAGTTCAGCAATGAGCCAGTGAACCGTCACATTAAACGCCAAGTCACTCAGACAATTGACATGGCCACTGACACGTGTAATCCAGCAATATAAATACATATATACGTATATACATATATACATATATACATATATATATATATATAAATATATATATATATATATATATATACATATACAATATACAGACTGAGAATAAAAAGAACTTGACTAGACGCCTGTTAAAAGCATTTTGGGCAAAATTTTGGCATTGTCATGCTCAACCAGCCAAGAAGATTCTTTCTTGCCACATCACGTCGCATCAACGAAACGAAACGCAACGCAAACTCAAATATGTGGATAACTCGCATGCCACACCACACATACACACACACATAGATACACATAGATTGCAGGGGGCAGAGACTGAGCTGAGCTGAGCTGAGACAGTTGGACGGACAAACCATGAAATATGACTGCTCGCTGTGGCGACAGCCATGTCGAACTATGATGTTGGATAAAATGCCATGCATCTATCTTGTTGCACATGCAGTTTAGCTTGGTTTAGCAAGTGAATTGAAATTGTTCCACATATCAAAGCACTGCTCAAAGTGCCACAAGCATCCTTGCCACTATTTGCAGGGACTCAAAATTGGCCAATTTAGTATTTAATCTAGTTCAACAAAAAGTAAACTTAACAAAATCCAGCAATATTTCGCCAACAATTCTGCGTAAAATTGACAAAAAAAAAAGAAAAAAAGAGAGGAAGTCATCAAATCTAACTCGGTCTGCGTGTTAAATGGCAGGCTGTGATTTAGCCATAACTTCATGATGTTAGCTCATGTCAGCTACAATTTGGAACTTGGCCATTTCAGAGGCAGCTGTCATTGGATTTCCTTGCAACATGATGGCTTAATCCGATTTGCAATGCAATTGTCGCTGCTGAGATATGCACTGCTGGTATTTCTGTACATGCACTCAGAGAAAAAACTGCATTCTCAATTTGTATATAAATATTCCTTTCAGAATTAGTTTCTAAATATAAAAACACATTAGAAAGGCTTACTCTAAATAAATAAAACATTTTTAACTAATTATTTTCCACAGTCAGCACCAAGTAATAAAATTTACAGGCTCGTAAGTATTTTTAATTTTCCTTAATACTAATGTTAATAAAATAAGCTACTTTCTACACAGCTGAAAATTATACAAATGTATTTTTTTAATCATTAGATGAAGTAATAGAAAAATCCTGATTTTTAGAAATATGCTTACTGAATAATAAAGTGTCTAAATTTTGTTGTTTTTTTTTTGAGTGTATGTTCTCGTATGCATTTGTATATGTATATGTGTATGTATGTGCCAGCAGTTGGCATAGATGGCGTCTGATGCCACGAGGTGCACTCTTGGCGAAGTCAAAACCACGATGCACGCGAGTCTGATCCACGAATGGGGCAAGTGCCTCTCCCCATTGTGGTTTGACAGAATGCATTTCTTTTTGCCTGACTTTCACTGCTGTTGTTGACAACTCCCCAGCTATTTTTGTCTGTGGTATGGCATTCATGTGCGACTGCCAATTCGAATGTGTATGTGAATATGAATGTGAATGTGAATGTGTATGTGAATGCCCTGCGGTCGGTCTCTGTAATTGTCCAAATTGCAAACACACTCAAGCACAACACATCTGTCGGGGGAGTCGATTATTATTCTGTCAGACAGTGTCATATGCAGTTTTATAACATACTCAAATGCAATGTTTTACTTTTCTCGTCAGCAACTATTCAGTTCACAATTATTGCCAATTCTCTTGGGGAAAACAGAACAGAACAAAGTACAAAGATATAATTGAACTCTACAGTTAATTGTAGTTTCTGTGGCAGAAATGTGTTCCTATCATTATGTTTGGCCGCTGTGGCAGCAACTAATTTAAAATCTGTCTCAGACTTTTATTTGATACTTGAAATATCTGGAATATTGTGAAATTTATACATGACATACGAGCAGGGTTCTTTTAAGTGCATAATAATGTACAAATTCAAATGTCTTAATAAAATGTAGTAAATATATTATAAAAAATAATATAGGTGCAACAATTTTTATTTCAAACAAGAGATCAATCCATGAAATATATAAACTATTTTTATGTATAGACTTTTTATAATCAGAGTATTGGCAAGCAGCTGTCAATAAATGCCAAACAAACATAAATATTTTTGTTATTTATTTGTTTTATTATTAATTATATATCTTACATCCTATATGGTTGCTTATATTTGGAGTACCATCGCGATTCATCTTCAGACTTATACAACAATTACCAAGTTATATTTGCAACATTTCTATTCATGTTACGCTAAAATCTGAAAGGGGCAACTATTTCAATCAAATATTCCAATCATACATTAATTTGCTTATTTTACAATGGAAATAACAAAACTGAATGCAAAGATCCTTCATGTAAGTAGATGACAACCCTACCAACACAACATCCACTGTTCACCGACACAAACCGCTCTCTAAATTCAACTCATTGGCGGCAGCTTAGTGTGGCAAATGAACATGCAGCGCGACAGAAGTGCGAAGAGCAACAAGGGAAGGAAGCAAAAAGCTGGTCAACCACGTGGCAATGTACAGAAATTGTTGGCTACTTTCATGCCAGTGTCCATGGGGCCCTGATTCCAGATGTCTGATGGGATTGTTGAATGGTAATGAAAATGGAGGGTGGAGTAAATGGAGTACGGGGAAGTAGGAGGAGTAGGGGCAGTAGGGGTTACTGGTTGAGGGTTGATGGTTGATGGTGTTTTGGAAATGGCCAACAAATTGAAAGCTCAATCATGTTGCAGCAGCAGCTGTTCGTGCGAGTGGCCAATGTGGGAAGAGTGTCTGTGCGTGTGTTCCACTGTTGGTTTTATGCGACGTTGAAGCCAACAACACCTTACACAACAGCAACAACAGCAACAACAACAATGACAAGCAACAACCGAGCTGAACACTCCACAACATAACAGAGCGGAGCAGAGCAGAGCAGAGCAGACCGGAGCGGAGCAGAGCGGAGCAGAACACATTGGCACATGAGCAAATTATGTAAATGTCATTAATCCTTATGGTACACAATAGTTTAACGGTTCGGCGCTTTATTGTCACGTCGACAACGCTCGTTGCGTGCCATCAACGGGTAACACAGCAAACTCGACCGATTTGATCCCATTCTGCCCCATGCCACCCTGCAACCCCATTGGACACTTAAAGGTCCACATTTGGACTATCTGCGCCTGATGCGTGTCAGATGCTTTTTATGCTTACGTGCGGCTCGGTCGACCAGGCGTTGTCATCCCCTACAGTATCAACACCCCCCTACTAACCCCAAAGACCCTCTTCTCCCCCGCCCCCCTCTCCCGCACCCTTGCACAGCGGGTCACTTGAACATTTTGTGTTAATTACGAAATCACTCGGCGCACGGTGCGCGCCAATTGAGATAACGCAGAGAACTCAGATAGAGATAGAGAGAGAATGGAGAGGAGAAGGGAGAGAACTGAGAACTGAGAGCTGAGTCTAGTGGCGATGCCAACTCAACACATTTCATAGTCAATTGCTTCGAACGCTACGTGATCCAATGTTCTGTGTTGTGCACCGTAATTATACTTTTATTCCTTGTACAACACTCCATAAATATATCTGTACATACATATAGATATGTATATATATATATGTAAAGAGTGCTGTCAGAGGAATAATATAAATATATCTAGTAGTATTACAAGTTATTTATAGCATTGTTTTCGCATTTAAGTTGCATATTGTTTTTTTTTTTAGCAAATGCCATTTAATTTATTCACTTCGATATCCTCAAAATAGCTGGCAATATATTAAGAACAGCTTAAATACTTGTTCATTTAGATTTGAATAATCTGAAAATCTGAATCAAACGTAAAATTGTGAATTAAAGCAAAGACTCTTTAACAGAGTAACTTTAATATAACATAAGTTATCATGAGTAAATATCATGAAAATATTTAAAAGTTGGCCACAACTAATGAGCAAGTTCGAAAAGATTGAGTAAAACGGAGCTAATCGAGACGATTAATATAATGTCAATATAAATGCATTCTCGATTTGAATTATATATCGTTATAAAGTGACTTTTATTGCCATTGGTAATCGATTCTTATCGATATCTGGGTAACTAATTATTGATCAAATGGAATAATGGCCATGAGTAAATCGATTCGTCTGCGGATGCTGATCAGGAATATATATCCGCCACATCATTTAGCATTTTCCCCCCAATGAATTCAGGCCATTAATATTATTTTGCACATTTCATTAAATAAATTGTGAAGTTTTTTTTAACAAAAGTGCGTCAATATCGATTTTTTCTTTTAACTTTTTACTTTGACATCATTTCACAATTGTTGTGTTTTATGGCAGATTGATTACATGTTGACTCGAGTAAATGATGTGTGGAATAAAGTGGAAATTGACCGACCACGCCCACCGCCAACTGCCCAACTGCACAAATAAGTTTCTTCTTAATGAGGCAAGCCTTTAATTTAAATGCGTGTTATTAAAAATTAAGTGCTGTTTTTACTCCCATTGTGTGCTTTTGTTTGCGAAAGTGTGCCTGTGTGTGTGTGTGTGGGCGTGGCAGTTGCAGTTGCAGTTGTAATTGTTGCAAAAACAAACAATAATCGAGTGTAAAGTGCGCCATAAGCGACGATAAAAGCTGCAATAATCAGAATGGCAACAGAGGCTGGAAAAAAAAGAAGAGTTTCCATTACCTATGTATGTATGTCCGCATACTTATGTGTGCAACTGTGCGAATTGCTGGCCATTTCAGCTAACTGCTGAGTTCATACTTGCCACACACACACACACACACGTTCCATCCCTGGTTCCTCTTGTTAATGTCTGCACATTTTCTGAATATTTTTCTTTCTTGTTCCTCGCGGCTTGCTCGACCTTTTCATTGGACTCAGACGTGCACACTTCATTTGGCCTTTATCGCATTTACGGGGCCGCCTTATACGATTAATTGTTTTGCTGCTCATTATCATAGCCACACACACACACACACACACACACACACACACACGCTCGCACATCGAAAATACAACAAATGTTAGCAGTAGTGCCCAGCCTCTTGGTCCGCCCATTTCAGCACGCACACGTGCATAATTAACAGAAAGCTCTTTGCTCTTGATACTCCCCAAACACACACACACACACACACACAGACAGAGAGAGACGTGGACGTGGTCATATCATTAACGAGCAAGCCGCATAAATTCGTCTTAATATGCCAAAAAAAAAAAAAATGAAACAAAAAAAAGACAGACAAGACTATCAGATGCCCTGTGCATATGCATACATTATTAATGCATTTAAAAATATTTATAAAACGTTTTAAATTGAATAAATCACTTTTGGTTTGGTGGCAATTTTGTAAATAAAATAAATAAAATTAATTAAAATATTTATTATATAAGAAATTACACATATTGGCAGGACAAACATATTTATTGATTTATATTTATTCATTTTTATTTTTATATATATTTATTTGTATTAATTTTATATATTTAAAGACCACACAGACGCAGCATAAGATAAAACACCCGTTTTGTGCATTTTATGATTGCAGGGCATTAAAATCACAGTTTGGTTTTATGTGCGCAGCGGAAATACTCTGAAGGTGCTCTCGAGTGCCACCAAAAGTGCGGGTGTAGTAAAATAAAAGGAGAGGAGTGTGTTGTTGTTGAGTGCTGCTCGCTACCGTTGCTGGTTTATTAATTCGATGGCGACATGTGACATGCGATATGCTACATGCGACATGCGACATGCGACATGCGACGAGCCACTTGTTAAGCTTTCTCGGCCAGGCCAGCCGTAAGTAAGCCCCAACACTTAGCTGGCCAAATATTACGATGGGAGGCGAGGCGCGACGAGGCGACATCATAAAAGGAATACTGCACTCCACAGCCACTTTATTTGGTCAAGCTGTGTGAACTGAATGTCCTATTGCCATGCAATTATGTTCCACTCACAGTGTCCTCCTGACTTGTTTAAATATTTCAAGAGCAAACATTTACTAAATCAATCAGTGCTCAAGAGCTAGCAGCAGACAATGGGCGCAACTCGATGACAATTTCAGATGATTCTCATTTGGAAATGAGTGCACCTGAAGAGGGCTCCTTAACAAACTAACTCCCCCTCCCCCTCCCCCCCGTTGGCAACGATGTCTTTATTGCCGGTCAAGTTGGCCTTGATTTAATGTTGATAATGGCTGATATAAACTAGAGAGCGAAAACTATGCGATAAATTTTCGCTAGCGCTGAGCAACACCAGACAAAACGTAGGAAACCAGATAGAGAGAGAGAGAGAGAGAGAGAGAGAGAGAGAGAGTTGTTGAGATGAAGGCAAACCAGAATTGCAATGGAAATAGTTGGAAACGCGTTAATGTACACTCAGAAAAAAGGTGCTAAAAAAGATCTTAGAAAAATACATATAATTTTCAGTTCTGTCTGCCTTTTTCTCAATCTAAAAATAAATTAGATTGATAATGTTGATTGGAAGCAATCTATTTACTTTTAAGAGCATCATTTTGTGAATCTTCAAATAATTAAAAAACAAATACAAAAATATTTAGTATGTGTAATTTTAAGAGATTAAATAGTGAATTTTAAAAAAATTAAGAAGCATTTATTGCAATTGTTAAAAAGAGTTTTTACTTTGTGTGTTTTTAGAGATTATTTTGTGAAAATTATTTCTGATTGATAAACTTTTTTAGATGTGATTTTCAGATATTATTTTGTGAATTCTAAAACTTAAATAAATTTGGCAAAATTATTTTGTTTAGTGCACTAATTGTTAAGTGCTCATTGCAAATGGTTGAATTGAAACGAGTACTGCCAGAAAGAGAGAAAGAGAGAGAGAGTGAGACAGATGTAGAAGGAACTTCGAGTGCATTTCCAATTAAGTAGAGCAAAATATTTTGGCTGCACTTTTACACCCATCGTAAAGTTTGTGGCAAGTGGCTAAACAGCCAATAAACTGTTGAACTTACGACAGGTCCTAATAGCTTTTCGTTCTTTTATTTATTCAACACGCAAAAGCAACAACAACAACAACAGAAACAGAAAAAGGAAGAGAAACAACAAACAGCAGAATGACAGGAAGTACAGCAACTTAGCTGTTGAAGTGTATTGACCCAGCTCTAAACACACATTTCGAATTCATTGAAAGCAACTTCAAACAAGAGTCAAAGAATAAATCGAAGTTATCAGAAATTGTTTTTATTGTTGTTGATTGATGCTGCTTTGATATTGATTAACTTTGACTTTTACATTGGCAGCAGTTAGTTGAGTGCTTCACTCATTTTCTCGTAGTAAAGATACTAAAATAAATATTTATGAACACAATTTATATAGTTCAAATGGCAAACTGCTTCAATTAAAATCTCTCTCTCTCTCTCTCTCTCTCTCTCTCTCTCTCTCTCTATCTCTCACTCGAAATGCTTAAAATCCAATCAGATACAAATTAAAGTAACCAGCATTTTCCGGCTGGGTTCCCAAACACACAAACACAAACACACATGTCGGAAACTGGTAATACTCCTTGTTTTCATTTTTATCTTGTTTTCCCTTGATAAGTCCCTCTTTTAAACTTGGCAGACAGGTAGTAGTCGATGGCAGTGGGAGTGGCAGCTCATAATGTATTTCTACTCGGTGAGAAGAGAAGTTTACGTAGCGCAAAACCGCATTTTGAATCAGAAACTGAATCTTTTTGCATTTCCAGTTGGCTGCCCGAACTTTTGCCACTCGACTACATTGCTTTTTGCAGCCGATAAAAAAAAGGCGGCGACGGGGGCTGGGGATAGTTGCCGATGGAGTCCAGCAGCGACTTAGATGTTGCAAATACAAAATGCTGAAGTGCAACGTGAAATTTAATACACTGCATGCTGAGCGAATAATAGAAGTCAATTGTATACCCATATACATTTTTGAAGATGTCCACAAATTGTATGCCAGACACACTGAGAAACATTTTCCTGGCATAGTTTAAGTTGATAATAGCTGCAGTGAAAATTTTAAGCTGGCAAATGAATGCATATAGCACAGTTTAAATGTGATGATCTGCTCCTTTAATTTTAATTATTAATAACTATTAATTAATTATTAATAAATGTAATTTGAATTATTAATAACTATTAGTCACTCGAATTTTCAATACAAATTTTGTGTGCACACAATGACTTAAGTTTGCTAATCGAGAACAATCGAAAAGTCTCGCTTGCAACAACATTTCCAAGTGCACATAGAGTATCAGAAATATGTTGAGGATCAACCGCAATGTTGTTATTTGCTGTGGTTGTTGTGCAAAGCGGAGTCTGTGGCAAGTCCTTAGCCCGTTTGCATGTTAGCCAGTTTACAGTTTACCATTTTCATGCCAGAGAGAGCTTCAGAACATTTCCAACTTGAGTAATGCTCCAGTGTGGCATATTGACTTTTACAGCTGGCTGCTGCCTGCTGCATGTTGCATGTTCCATGCCTGCCTATCTGCCTGGCTGCTTTGCATCTCAGAGTTCAACTGCCATATTGGCATGGCTTGCAAGACCTTTCAATAACATTTGGTTTTATCACTATGCAATTGTTGCAAGAAATGCTGAAATGCAAAAGAGCTCTCCAAGCGCACAATAAGCATCAGCATTTTCTATGTGTGTGTGTGTGTGTGTGTATGTGTGTATTTTTTTTTTGTAAATTGAATTGGTTTTGATTTTCATGCAACAACATTTGGTTTAATGTTGCATTGACTTGCACATATTGCCACCATTGTTAAAACACTTTTACGCAAAGTTTTTTGGCCAACAAAACTTAACAACAGGAAGCAGCTGATAACAGACGGCACACACACACACACCCATACACACACAACGCTATCCGAGTGGCAACAAACTGTTTTGAATTACAGCGGAAGGTGGCAGGTTCAAAGCACACATGCAATAGATAGCCATGGACAAGCGAGAGAAATGCCATGGTGAAAACTTCTGCCTGCACTTCTCACACATAGTCTCTCTCTCTCGCTTTCCCTCTCTTTCTATATATCTATGTGTGTGTGTTTAAACAAAAATGACAGCGCTTTTGTTTGGCTTTTTGACGGCGGCCGGAAATTGTGCGGCGGAATTCGGAAAAACACAGCTGGTGGCAAATAATAAGCCAGCAAAACACAAACTACAAATTTTCCACAGCTCCGCAGCAAAGAATGGCAGAATATTCACTTTGACTACTGCGACACATAACTTTCATCATTATTGTGTCCTCGTCTCTTTTGCAGACTCTGACTGCACTAAGTATACATATATATATAGCTGATCAGTTTCACTTGCTGAATCTGTCTGTCTTTTTCTATGCAAACTATTGCCTCAGTTTTGAAGATATCTTGATGAAACTTGCAACATCCGCATCTATATGCCACAGACTGTCACAATCTGTCAAAAAGTTGAGTTCTTGTAAGAAATACTTTATTGCTTGCCAAGGTATCCTAACTAAATACACAAATTATGTTTATTTAAAATCTTCTTTATACATTTGGCATACATTTGAACTGCAGCCAGCTAAATACATATTTAAATTATATTAAAAGAAAAACAACAAACCATTACAAAATGTTGTAAATAAATGTTTCATTATTTAAAGCGCTATTTAGTTAACCCATTAAAATAATAGTTAAATACGATTGCAAATTTAACACTCGCATTTAATACACTCATAATATATGTAAGTGATTTCACTCTCATTGAATATGTTTAAATATTTATAATCCACACACAATAAAATTGCTGCTAATGACGGTTAATCGATCATATATCATATAAAATGCATCTTGCCCACCATGTTGTATAAACATACATGTAAGAGTGCTGTAGTCGAGTGAACTCGACTACGATATACCCTAGAACCCTGAACCCAGTTATTAAATATATTCTATTATTATTAGCAAATTCCCTTTAAAAAGAATTGCACTAAAAATCGAGCAGCTCTGGAAGCGCCCTCTGCCGACACATAAAAACATATTGAGGCTCGCGTCGATTATCATGCCATCTCATTCTCACACATACGCTCGCATAATTATGCATTCAAAAAATGCTGATAAAAATGTGATCAATATGAGAATATATTTTCGACTATATCTTGGATGTTTCTTATGCGATGTTGATGAAATTTTGTCATTTATTGCTATCGGAAATTTAGCTATAACGCAAACCTGATCTGCGCCTAGTATACGAGAACCTATATTCCAAATTTAAAGTCTCTAGCTCTAACAGTCTCTGAGATCTGCTTGTTCATACAGATGGACGGACGGACGGACGGACATGGCTATATCGACTCGACTGTTGATCCTGATCAAGAATATATATACTTTGTAGGGTCGGAGATGTTTCGTTCTGCTTGTTACATACATTTGCACAAAACCATTATACCTCTTTTACCCATCAGGGTATAAAAAACAAAGTTTAATGAAAGGAGAAAAATGAGCAATAACAGGCTGATAGACGTCTGTCAGAAAAGCACTTTTGTAACACACGCAAACCCTCCACATATATATATATATATATATATATATATGTGTGTGTGCACGTGTACCTAAGGCAAATAAAACTTTCTTTTTTGTGTAACTTTTACGTGCCAAAAAGTATGTCGTCACGTTGGTGTTACGTATTTTTTTTGTTGTGTGTTTTTTTGTTGTTTTTTTGTTGTTTTTTTTATTGCTCAAGCCATTATCTGTGGATGACAAGTTGTGCGAGGCATGAAACAAGTCTTCGTCAAAGTTTTCTGTTGTTTGCTGCATGTTTTAATATTTACGGCATTGAAAAGTTATTTCATGTGTATGAAATTAATTTTGATTTTTCTTCACATTTTCTTTGTTTCTTTCAGGTGAAATGAGCAACCGTTTTATATCTAACAACTTTTTAATACTTTAATCTACATATTACAGCATTTTGTTGATATAAACTTAATTCAATTTAACTCATAAATTGCACTTTTAATTGATACATATCAGCTGAAATTGCAATTGCAGCTTTTAAGATTATTATTTAGTTGTGCATAAAATAAATATTGCTTTGGGCAACACAATTCAAATTTGATATTTTATCAATTATAATTGAAGCAAAGAATGTGCTGTTAAAGGCTACCCTGTATACTATGAGAAATGTTGTAAATGTGGTCTAGCAATATTTAAATAATAAATTATCAGTTAATAAATTAAACTCTCAACGTACTCAAGTGGCTTGCAAATGATTTTTAATTGATTGATTCTGTTAAATTTTATATTAAATTTCGGAAGCGAACAATTTAATTTTATATATATGTAATCTCTATAGACTTTAAAGACAGGCAGAGAAACTCAAATGATTGAATATACGCTCATCACATATTTATTGAGGCCGCAGGATATAATGAAATCATGCAATCAGATGATGTTGATTTAAACCAGATCAAAACTGAAAAGATTATGAATTTGCCTAAGTAAACATCAAATATAATTGAGTGTTTATTTAGAGCGATTACAAAAGAAATAAATATTGCCAAAAATTGTAAAAGCAAGCAGACCACTTTACAAAACAAACACAATAATTGGCCACTGCAAAAATCGTTAAGAATTTAACAATGAGTACAAACAAGTTTGCCACACACACACACACACACACATGCACAGACACACACAGACACACTTGAGCACACACGTTGCATGTGAAATAAATTCTTGAGTGGTGCGTTGGAAAAACTTGATGTCAAAATGTTGCAATGTTACATAAATTGAAATAGTTTTGTCGAAAAGACGCAATATGCATGCTAAACTTGCCACAAGAGAGCGAAAAGAGCTGACAGCTTTTTTTTAATTAAACTTAAGTTGAGGCTCCCAAAAGTTGTTGCCCTGCCCTGCTATTGTTTTTGCTGTTGTTGTTGTTGTTGCTGTTGTTGTCATTATATGCATTGTGTATATATATTTGAGATGAAATCACCAAATAATAGTCAAGTGCATATAGAAAAGTGGTCTGCGTAGCAGTCGTCAGTAGTCAAAAGTCATTTAAAAGTTTCAGTTTTAGTTTTAGTTTCTATTTTAGCATGCTTGGTCAGACATGGCTTAGCATGCGAGCGACTTATATCCTTATTCGACGAGTATCTCATATACAATTCTTATGAAACAGACCCGCTGCTTGCAGCAACCCTTTCAACCCAATGCCCAAAGTCGATACTAAGCAACAAAGCAAAAACTCTTCTTACAAAACACACAGTTGCAAAACTTTTTCGATATTTCAAATGTATAACAGCAACAACAAAAGAAAAACACAAAAACAAAAAAAAAAAAAACACAGAAAAAAAACATAGAAAAACCTTAGACAATAACTTTGAAATCCAATTACTTTACATCCCCATGCCTTATGACATGCGTAGTATGTACTTCTTGAATTCATAGCATTTCTGCTGCCTGCATATTAAATTAGCCAGCAAATTGGGTGTGTGTGCGTGTGTGTGTGTGAGTGTGCGTGTGTGTTTGGCCCAGAGCTGAAACATTTTCGACCTGCCAATTTAAAATCAAATTTCGTTTTTGCCACGTCACAAGGGTCAACAGGAGCAGGGCAACAACAGCAGTAGCAACAACTATCAGGAGACGATAGTGTGGGGAATTGCAGTCGAGAGTGCTCGACGAGGAAAAGGTTTTGTAACAATCAAAAATTGGCATCTATCAAATATCTAGATATAATCTAAATCGATTTTCATTAAATTGAGGCAGAGTCGGGTTATTTAAAAACTGATTTTAACTGTGATATATAGATTTGCATATAAGCAATGAGAATTTTGACTTTCGATATTATTTTCATTGAATGAGTTGGCAATTTGAATTTGCCTTTGCAATCGAAGAAGAATTCACAGTTTATCCCTTTTCATACCCTAGTCGGAGTATTCAAATAAGTGCAGGGTATGTATAAATTATAATAAAGCAATTGCATATTGCATAATCTCTACAGCAATCTCTCACCAGCGTTGCGTATACGCAATGTGTTACGTGCAATGACTGCAACTTTAAGTGGAAATTTGTTGTTGATGACTCAAACGCCAGCAAATTTGATTTATCAATGGGCAAACGGGAATGATTTACTTAAGTGTAAACGCATTTGCCACTCAACAACATTCAACAGCAACAGCAATAGCAGCAATAGCAGCAACAACAGCAGCAGACAAACAATATGCAATTCATTGCACTTGTTGTATGTCTGGCAACTCTCGGGAGTCTGCAACGAGACCATGGGAAAGAAAACAATAACAAACAAGGCCACTGCGCTTTTCACCTTAACAGAGCATAATGGCAATCAACTGATGGAATTGACACAGCCACAGCCACACAGCCACAGACCATGTCGCAATCTCAGCCTCAGTCTGAGTCTTAGCTTCTCAACGGAGGGGTGGTTGAGGAGTTGTGTGAATTGTTTGCCATGATTCATTTAAGCCCGAGATTAGGATTGAGGCAGAGTATTGCATTGCACTGCCGACAAATAGCCAAATAGCCGCAGGCAGAAAGCATTCTCAACATTTCTTACTTATTTTTTTTTTTGTGCAGCTATTCCTGATGTGGGTTGCGGCTGCTGCATTTGAAAAGAGACGTGCGAATTAAATTGGTTTCGATTTGTTTTCAATTTAGTATACAAATTTCGTGTATGTTTGTGTGCAAAGTGTTGTTCTCCAAAATGCTTAGACCAAATTAGAATTGGTTTCGTAACGACAAACAGGTAAAAACGTGAGCTGATTGCTTCGAACATTGTGCTTCAGTGTCTGTGTGTCTGTGTGTGTGTGAGTGTGTGTGTTAAGTATTTTTAGACTTTATTAAATTGACTGGATTTGGCAATTCTCGTTTTAACTTTGAGTTTTAAAAGCTAAAGACAGCTCAAGGCAAAGTGGCCAACTTTTCCATATGTTAGAAATAAAATGGGAGAATAAAATGTTGATTTTATATTAATGATGATAATATAAAAACAGTCAGAAGGGCTTTCAGTCTTTATAGCTGTAAAAAGCGGAAAAAACTTGAGTAATTATTTAGTTCAGCCAATTAAGCGCAGATTATATATTTTTCCAGGTATAACAATTTTTATTAAATTTAATTTGAATTTAAAAAACCTGCTCAAGACTGATTAAAACTAACAAAATAAAATCACTATTTGAAAACAGATATCTAGGGAGTATCAGACTCAACTTTACTAATAGGTTTTACTTTATTAATAATGGGAATTTACAAATCTACTCAAAGCTTGCTTAATGCTCATTTTTATTGTTATTTGTCCTTAGAAATCGATTTTAAGAAATTTTAAGTGTTTTGACACCAAAGCGAAATTTGACTTACCATTTACTGTGGCTATTTTGTGCACGACCTGCAATGAAATGAAATGAAAGTAAATTTTAATTATGCATTTTTGGTATAAGATTGTGTTAAATGTTGTCAAGCACAGATTTCATTTCATCAATGCAACCACAGACATCTACTTAGAGCCACAAAACATATCCGGCTAAATCTTAAAGTTTAATCGCACAACGCATTTTGTATGTCGCCATGTCGAGGATGCCAGAGCAGCAAACATGATTGTCAGACATTATTATTATTATTGTTGTTGTTGTTGTTGCTGTTGCTGCTGCTGCTGCTGCTGCTGCTGCTGCTGCTGCTGCTGCTGATGCTGCTGCTACTGTTGGTGCTGCTTGCCATTTCAGATTAGGGCTGTAGTTTAGTTGGCATGTACAGCCAGCCGACACATGCCTGCGAGCTTATTTATAATAAAAAATCATACATGGCCGCACAGACAATGAGACAATAGACAACGACAACGACGACGACGACGATGACGATGACGACGACGACGTAGCAACAACAATGTGGCATGGATACAAAAACAAATGACAGGCCCAGTTAAGCTGGAGAGGTGGAAAAGGACTCCGCCCATAAGTCGACTGCTGAATGCCAGTTGAGTTGAGGCTGAGCCATCATTAACTGCGTGCCTGCTGTCAGCCTATGTGTGTGTGTGTATATGTGTGTGTGTGTGTGTGTGGCTTACATAACTTCACACACACACACACACACATAAGCATACACACACACACCTCATCTAACCATTCATTGACATCATTGAGCATTGTAGATAACATTCAACCAAATGCTCTCGAGGATTATCCACCTTTGGGCAACCAAAACCAAACCAGTGTAATGAAATTTTCGAAATATCTATGATGATTTGAGGTTGCCATGATGTGTGTGTGTGTGTGTGTGTTTATATGTGTATTTTCGACACTTCCGCTCGCACAATGGGAGTATACTAACTATATTGTGTGCCAGGACTTTGGCCACTGGTTTCCGGCAATTTCAAGTGACTAAAGTCACACTCATAGCTCCTCACTTTTGAGTGTTGTGGGCCATTTTCATTGTTTGGCTTCGTTTTTTTTTTTATTTCATTTTTTTTATAGTGCCGGTACGAGCAGTTTAGTCCCGGCCAGGCCAGGCCAGGCCAGGGCAATCTGTGCATTGCCATGTGGCAGCTGTGGTTTTAACTTCTATGGTCGCTGGGCCCAAAAGCATTGTTATTAATTTTCCTAAATGGAAATATTGTGATTTAAGGCAATTTGCTGGCTCTCGAATGGTTTTCAGCAAATGTGTCAGAGCTTTAATTGCGTAAACTTACGCAACATGCTCTTTAAATGCTTTACAGAAAATAGAAAAGATTTGCAAAATATAAAATTAAACTTTAAGAACCATTTCATTTACCTGCTTATTAATTTATATATATATATATATTTGCACTTAATATTCTTAAATGTTAAATTGAAGAAGTGACTGCTCCGTTGATTATTTATTTGAAATACAATTATCTGGATGGCAGAGCACATTAATAGTTGCTATTAATAACAGAATAAATAAATCATTTTTACTACCTGTAATTGCCAGCAGCTAATTATGCCTCAGCAGCTAATTATGCCTCTCATATTTCAAGTTTCTGCGCTCCTCTAAATATGTGTATATGTTAAATCGTTATCGACAGATTTAAGTAGAGATTGCTCTGCTCTGCTTAGGTATTTTAAATACAAGTATCTTGTTTATAGAGCACAGAAGTAGTTTATACTGAAAACAGAATAAATAAATCATTCAGAGAAGGGCGATTACTTATGTTATTGCCAGGAGCACTTTATGCTGTCATATTTCAAGTTTTGAATTCTCTATCTCTCTCTGTCTGTCTGTCTGTCGCATGCATTCGCAGCTTGTATCTCCCTCTAGCATTGCATTGCGAAACGAGATTTTAATGGTACTTTTTATGCATTACATTTTTCAATATTTGCCTTCGTCTCGGGCATAAAACTGGGCGTTAAATTCAAACTGACAGCAGCATAATTTTATTATTTATGCTGATGACGACGACAAGGTATAACCGGAACAGGGGGCGTAATAAAGGCGCTGACTAAAAAGTTGTAACGAAATTATTGCACAAAAAATTTGTGGGGAATATAAACGTTGCTTTATGCGGATTCTGACTGAATGCAAACATGGAATGAAAACTGGGCGAGGTTTGAATGCAATCATAAATTTTTGTGTGTGTCATGCAAAATAACGTAATAACATTAAATATGCAAATGCCTTTTGTCAGCCATGCATTTACACATGACAAATACAAATACACACACACACACACATACACTTGAATGTATGTACAGTGAAATGGGCACATTTACTTTAACTCCTTGTCTGGGCTTTCATTCATAGAACTCCCTGTTGACTGCTGCTGCTGCTGCTGCTTTTGCTTCTGATGATGCTACTGCTTCTTTGGAGTCGACTTTATCACACATTTTGCAATTTGCATAAAGTGAAAATGATGCACATTTCTGTTTTCCTACTACGACAATTTGCCATTATTGATTTTCTTTGATTTTCTTAGCACACAGTGGCTTCGCTCAAGCAGCGGACTCACATCCTCTTGCTGTACATGTGTTTTCTGAATGACGTTGAGTGCTGCTATGCAAACATTTTCTAACGAACACTTAGTGCAAATAGATTGAACACAAGCACACACATCTGTGTCTGCGTCTGTGTGTGTGTGTGTGTGTGTGCGTGTGCGTGTGTGTGTTGTTTAGTGTGTGACAGTTTTTATGCTTCAGACTCGAATTCTATTTATATTATACCCCCTTTTTTTTATTGCATGCCAATTACTTCTTATTTTTTTTATGTTCCTGGAATTTCATTTCGATTCTTAAATCAAAGTTGACATTATGCACATTGCATTATATATATTTTATTGAGGGGGGGTGAAGGGGCTGTAAATAAGTTACCGCAATTGTTATTGCTATTCAGACTTGTACTCAACTCAAATGCCTTTTATTTATTTTTTGCTGATTCAAGTCTTTTCTAGCACCCAGTTCAATAAACACAGTTCCCAACATTTGTGACAGCCTGTTACCCAACGCCTGTGATATGTGCCAAAAGGCAAAGTGATGTAAATAATGCAGAAATATCATCCTTACAAATTGGACAACGCTCTGCACAGTCATCATTTTGAATTATTTATTAAAATTAAACCTGTTTGGGTAGATCAAAACTTTACAAATATAATATGATTTGATGGGTTAACATTTGCCACAGCCTAAACTCATTTTTTTTTTTTTGACAGAAAAATACTGCAATTCAATTTGAAAACGAAATTTTATTTGTAAAAGTGAATTTTGATGTTTCCAGCTTAGCTCAACTGGTTAATATTTTTTCAAAAATAACCTATTGCGTAAATTTAAATTAAATAATACTTATTTATTTTCATTTAAGTCAACAAGCTTTCATATGCTCTAGTCCAGAATTTGATAAATAAAACAATTAAAGTTGCTTAGCACATATCAGACTTGTTAGCAGATATATATATATATATATATATATATATACCACAAAGTTTTGTAATATGTTAAGGCATCCGGTTGGACACCTTTTTATGTTCAGTCAGGTACAATGTTTATTTTCATAACTTAAACCTAACATGACTTTAAAAGAAAATCAATCAAAAAATTTCGAAATATCTTTAGATAAAAATCTTTTAACATGCTAGACTTTCAACAAAGTTATTGTAAGTTATATTTTGCCCGTTCTTGTTGTTGTTTCCAGCCTGCTAGTCGTGGTTTATAATTTCATAGAATAACAAAAAGTTTGCTGGGCATTTTTGTGCATTTGGCGGTCGTGTTCAACAGAACTTTATATTGCTAGTAAAGTTTGTGCAACGGGTGCAACCAACAGTTGCAGCCATCTTCGCAAATTGGCCAATAAAGCGTGCTCAATATATATACATATATTGTGAACAACTTGTGGGTAAAACCTATCAAATAAAGTTGGCTTCAGATCACGCACCCAACAAATTGCCACAACTGTTGCCAAATTTTCGTATATTTCCAGTGTAATAATCATGTGCTGAAAGGGGACATTTTGAAATATCGAAAATATGTGGGATATTTGGAGAATGAATGTAATCATAAACCAACAGCATCAAATGTGCTTAATAGTAGATAAAGTCTCTGGATACAATTGGATATAGGGTATTTGCGATTCGAGCACAATCTTTCATCCATTTCACATGCCTTTGCCACTTTGTTAACATTTAATTGATACAATCTCCAGTGCATATTGCAGTCCAATCAAGCCAATACTTGCTAAATTCTCCAATAACTATTCTGAGCCTACACCCACACACACACACAACCACACACACACACTTACACACATATTGTCAACAAATTTATGTGGCAAGCGGTTCTAACATAGGCGAGAGTCGTGCGTGCGAATCCCGTGTCGAATGGTAAAATTAGTTTGGGGATTTAATTTGTAGTATAATGGGATTGATCATTAGTTGTTGTTTCCAGTGTATGTGTGTATTTGTGTGTCTATGTGTGTAAGCCTGTATTTGCACAATTGACCTAATATTTGCACGGTTCACGGTATGCGGCTCATTAGCATGGAAATCATGAAAAGCAGAAAATCAGGCAGGAATGGGATTTTTTATGGGCCAAAAGAGAACTACATTTAATTAAATTTCCTTTAAAATTGCGTTAGTGCTTATAAAATGTGAAAAACATCATAAGAAAATTGCCAACTGAATCTTATTAATAATTTGAAATGCAAAGTGGAATAAGTTGAGCGAAAATTATTTAAAATTGAAAACCAGACTTTAAGTTAATTATTTTCAATATTTGTTTACTTTTTAGATTGTTTGGCGAACTCCCTTTAATATTACAATAAATAAATACATTAATTAGCCAGCTTATTATTTTGTATACATTTTCAGACTATATTAATTGGATTAATAACAAAACAGAATAGATTTCTAAGTAACTTCATCGTTATATGGACACTGTGCTGTAATTATTTAAATTTATAATTTTTGTCTATCATTTTAGATTTTGTGCAGTTGGCATTTACTAATTAATTTCCGGTTTAAAAACACTGCGCACAAAAAAACTACACTTTAAAATTCCACACGCAAAACGGAAGCAAAGCTGTCAATAAATAGAATGTGGTATATAAATTTAATTCAATAAAAAAAAATCATTTGTTTTTCAATTAAATATATATAAATTAATAATTTGGATTTTATGTAAAAGTCAGTTAAAATTAATAGTTATTAACATGAATTTTCAAAGCAAATCACTGCCAGAATCACAGGCAGCGGTGCGAAATCAAAAATCACAATTCCTGTTAAATGTTTCAACTGTTTACAGCTGCGTGACCCTTTTGTGGCAATGTGTCCTGTGTGCCACACACAATATGTGTAAGGTCTGTGGGCAACTGCAAATTGCAGTCGCATATTTTTGGTTAGATAATTATTGGCCAGCCGCTGCACAAGCTACCGGATTTGGCAGCCAAACTGCGTTGCTTTGGTTAGCAGTAAAAATTATTCGACACTGTCCCCAAAAATTCAATTTTTCTGCCTAATGATTTTGGTTTGCACCAGAGGTTCTATGTGTGTGTGCGTGTGTGTGTGTGTGAGAGTGTGTTTGTTCAAAGCACTATGTGGTTAGGTGTGTGTTAAATTTATGGTCTGGCAAGTGAATGGCAATAGTAAAACGACTGCCGCTGAATTGTGAATGTGAATGTGGCAGTGAATGTACATATGAATGTGCGAATGTGAGTGTGAGTGCGAGTGTGATAGAATGTGAATGTGAATGTGGATATATGGTCACGCTGTTATGCTCATGAGCAGCAGACGTGAAATGCTCAGTGAAATGGCAATTGAATAGCGACGAGCAAATGTGGAAAAGGCAGCATAAATTAGCTATGTGGGCGAGATTTCCATTGCTGCCAGCCACAGAAAGAATTAGATGGTAATTAAGAGTTTGGCTATAAGCGAAAGCTGTAACAAAAACCAACTAACAGTTGCAGTTGTTTCGCTTGAATACGCTACGACTGAAACAAGTTTAACTTTATCATGCCATAATATAAAAATAATAACTATTATTATTATTATTATTATAAGAAGAGCATGCGACACTTAGATAATTAGTTTCATGGTTTTCATTATTTTCACTTATCGGATAAAATGTATTAAAGTTTCCCCAATGGCACACCTAAAAATAGCTTGTTATAAACTAGATTTCCAATTAAAAAGATTCTTGACCACGTATTACAACGAAAATTTGTAATAAGACGTGCAAAACTCAGTGAGCCACCCTTGACTAGAATTTGTTATTAGATTTTTTTTTTCCTGCTCGTTTCGCTTTTAGCTGCCATTTTCGCTTAGCTGGTTGGTTTTGGCCTTGGCTTGCTGAATACGTATTAAAGTGTTTTAATGTCAATTATGGTGCTTAACTGCAGAGGCATTATTAAAGTTAATTTAACTTCTTGTCTTCATTTAATCATTTATTTCACTGTCTGTTAACAATTAAGCCAAATTGCCAATAAGTTTTCATTAAACATTTAAATTGCAGCAGTGTTGTGAAAGGTGTTCAAAATTGAATTATTGCCGTTCAATAAACAGCAAATCGATAATGAATCGATGTGCCAATTACCCATTAAATTCCCAACGATAATCAAGTTTAGCAGACAGACAATCAGATCTGCAGATGCTGTTCAGTTGTTTGCCACAATGACAGCAATTTCAATCGCACTCGTATTTTGCACAGTGTGTGGCAACAACAGAGTCGAATTTAAACGGAGCAACTGCAAACGGCTAAGATAACACTTACAGAGTCATGAAGTGCATATCATCGATGTGCTGCAACAAAACAATTGCAATGCGAGCGCGACCCGCAAAAGGGCTGTTAAGGACATTGGAGCTTGCAACGCTGCAGCAATGGCAGCAGCAACAGAAATAGCCGTAAGAGCACCAAATTAATGCATTGTTCTGCTGGCGGGTGTAGCAAACGCGTCGCATTTATCAGGCACAATGCCACACATAAGTAACGCACAAAGGGCCCGCGAGCGAAAGGAGCGTCAGGACACGAAACAGGCTACCCTAAGCACACATAAACACACACACACACACACACCAACACACATATACACACGATAGGATCAGCGTACACACAATCGCGTAAGGGTCAGTTTTTGCCGCCTCGCCAACAATTTCGAGCAATTGAAACCTGCCCCAGGCGTCGAGTGTTTGTGGAGAACACCGCTTGGGGCAGCGACGCAATTGTTTCGCCAATAAATTTCTGTACAAATTGTATCCATTTTTCTCCCCCAAAAACTTTCAAAACTTTCAAAATGTACTTAACACGAATTTATTTTTAGATTTTAATCATATTCACTATAAGATTTCTTAATAATGAAAAATATCTTTATTATTATAATCAGTTTAATCGAAAGAAATTGTTAAATAATGCATCAAAAAATATGTAGAAAACAAACTGTTTTAACTTATGAACAATCAAGAAAAGTGTGGCAAGTAAATCACACATCCAATTTCGTTGCGAAAGTTTGGCGAATGCGTTTAATGGAACACTGCAGTCGCTGATTTTCTTTATGCACCAGCAGCACCACCAGCAGCAACAGCAGCAACAGCAGAAGCCGTATAAAACCTGCAACTGGCAACATTTGAAGTTGTCTTTTGCTTTACAGCAAAACCAATTATGATGGCGCAGGACTCATTAAAAGGGGTTAACCTGACCCCCCAATGCACCATGTATATATGTATATATATATATGTAAGTAAACTTAACTATCTGCTGGCGTATCTGCAACTTGTGCTGCTTCTGCTTCTCCGTTTCGCTGGGCTTCTATGAGTTATGTGTTGCGCAATTAACATTTGCTTTGCTGGCATAAAATAGTTTTGCATATAAGTTTTGTTTCTTTTTTATACCTTGATTTTTTTTTGTTTATGTTTTTTTGGTTTATTTGTTTTTTTTGGCAAGCACTTAAAATTAAAAATTACATTTTACTTGGCACAGTGCTGATGCCGGAAATGTTTTGCGCTGCGACAGTCGACGCATTTCTAAAGTCGTCTTTTTTTTTGTTATGCCATGCAAAAAGTTGGTTACAAGAACTAAGAAACTAAGTTCCATGGCGTTATTTTATTTGCCACTTGTGCTGAGTATGCCCGAGTGCTTAAGTTTGTGCCAAGTTGGCAGTCAGCTGGTTGAGAGGAAACACAACACAGGTTTGCCATTTGGCCGGCATGACCCCCCCTTTTTATGGACAACTTATTGCCAGCTATTGGTAAATTCATTAAGTGGCAAATAGACGCATAATGTTAACGTCAAGTTTTTCTTATTTGCTCGGAACATGGCCAAAATATTTGTTGCCAAAAATATTTATGTTGTCTATCTGTCGCCACAGACAGCAAAATTGTGCAATGTTTGTTTAGATAAATTAATATGCTGCCAATTAGACGCAACATGACAACACATTCATGATAAAAATAAAAAAAAAAACAACTTTAGAGAGAAAATTTGTTGCGTAATTTTTAGAAAACTGTTCAAAAACTGGCAACAATGTCAAAGCAAGATCAAAGAGCAAGGAAGTTATAACCAATTAAGTCCCGACTTTTAATATATATATATATATATATTAAGCACATGCAAGTTGCTGGCACTTGAAATAAACACACTGAAGTTGAGCACTCATCTGAGTAAGGGACACAAATTAGACTTTTTGACAGATGGCCTTGGCATATCCTTTCAAGCATTGTTTGCCTGACTAAATAAAGGATACACATATACATAAATATTTATATGGTTAAGGAGTGTGCTGGCCACCTTGTGTGTTTATCAAGTTGTTCATAAGGATTTGGCATGGCTACTGCACAAGTGGGTTTATTATGAATGTGAAGAAGTATTCGAGAGTATTATATTATGTGGGAGACGACGTCTTTGACGGCACATTTAGCACACATTAATAAAACCACAGGAACGTGCGTCAAACAAAAGAAAGCAACATAAATGAAAGCCAAAACAACTCTATAGGAAAAGAGACCAAAGTGAATCTGAGAGACACACAACACACACACAACACACACACACACACACACAAACACACTCAGGCTGACAGGAATAATCAGTCATCATAATGATGGCGAGACAAGGTCGAAGTGCTCTTGAATGGAGTATAAAAAGAACGCGTCGAGTGTTTGGAATGAGGAAATTAATTGAATTCATTATGGTTGATATATATGTAGGCATATTGTAGTATATATACATAATACAACATAAGCATGTGCTTCAAATAGGCATTTAATCAAATGCTTTATTCGACATATTAAATATCACGCTGAGTGCGAAGAATTTCAGTTGCTAAATTAAGCGAGTCATGTGCCACACATATTTATTATCTTTATGCAATCTGCAACCAGAAGAAATGAAAAGAAAACAATCCCCATTTCAACATTATTTCAGCTTTTGTATGATTTATATGATGTAAATGTGAAGAAAAGTCTCTATAAATAATATTCCCCATTTCGCATTTTTTATTCATTTCTTTTTTTTTAACGAGCTTTGACAAAAATACTTTTTTTTACAGTCACAACATTAATGTTACCTTTTTACTTGACTCTCTGCTACAACTGGATTCTACTTTGCTTTTACCAATTTTCTCGTGTAATTAATTATTAAATTTCTATGCTAAATTCGGAGATATCAAAAAATTTGTATTATCTTGTCAGTGATTTAGGAATCGTATTCAATATGAACACACAAAAAAAAAAAAAAAATTAATAAGATATGTGAAGTGTCGCTTGTCCTTTGTCCTGGGAAGATTTTGTTGTCTTCGCATTACACCAGGAATTAAGTAGATCCCGGCTTAACCAACACATTCACGTCCGACAACCTTTTGCCCTTTTCGACGTGTTTCCCATTTCGAATTGTTGGCTCCTTTTTATTTATTTTGTGCGAGGACAGTTTTATAAGTAATTCGTCGATAACTTTTAATGGTTGCCAGATACACTTAAATTTTACTATTACTCGTTTTAATTTGAAAACTTATTGAAGTAGTTTGACAATATAATAAGAAAGCGCACTTGAGTTTTCTCTATAGTCCATATCCAATAACATTAATGGTTAAGGTTATCTTTTGAATGGTCACGAAAACGCTGCTCTAAAAAGCAGTAATTATTCATAAATTGTCAGACTGCTGTCAGAATTATTTGATTTTTACTATTATTTGTCTTTTCGCAACTTATTAAAATGATTTCACTATTATTTCGTCTCAGCTGCAAGTGATAATAGTATTTTATAAACTTCGTATTGATTTTTATTTGCCATCTTAAGGAAAGCACTGGCTTTCAATGGACTTTCCAACTTCCCAAAGTTGAATTATATTATATATAAATATATAATACTTATATTTATGATGGGATAATGATATCTCTTTCTAATTATTGTGCCAACCCTCGCTTGTTACATGAGCAAAGATGTCTTCCAGGAATATGTTTATGCTGCTTTTTAATATTGCTCGTTTGCCGCTGTTTGCGATTGTTCTTCTTGTTATTGTTGCCTCTGCTTGCTGCATGCTGCATGTTTATATTTGTTACAAAATATTTTTTCAATGAATATTAAATGTGAGCACATATTACCAGTATTGTTCATTTTTTGATTGTTTTTCTTTTCTTGTAATTTATTACAATAAATATTGGTTTTGAGGGTGTCTGTATCTGATTGCTCATATGCCTTAAAATACAAAAATATGTAATAAAAAATTGAGATTTCTGCGGCTCAATCAAAGTGAATAAGAATAATGAATTACATCTTTACAAATAACTATGCAAATGAAATGTAAATGGGCTGTCAGCTGCAATTGGAGTATGGTGCCATTAAGCTCATCAGGATATCACTTGTATTATATTCATGTATATGAATTATTAATTTGTACGCATCCCATTTAATTCTGTGACCGACTTCTCAAAACATACATAAGTAAAAGTGCCGGAGGCGAGAGTGCCAGACTGCTCAATACCCTGGGAAATGTTATGAATAACACTAAGTGTGGATAATTGCTGACACAATTTAATATTAAATTGAAATAATATAAATTTAATACGGACAGACTAGTTTTGAAGCTGTCAAGTGAATAGAGCTATCAGAGATTCACATTTATAACATAAAAACCAATTTATAGACTTATTTAATTAATTTAAAGTGAATTTGATTAAATATTGATATATTTTCTAGTCAACAAAATACAGACTTATTCATTATTTTGTCTTAACAGAATTAGTTTCGATTCTGTGTGAAGGAATATGTATATATATATATATATATATATATATATATTATTATAGTAAATCACATATTTGTCATACATTTGGTATACATTCGCAGGGTATATCAAATGAAAAATTCATTTTATTCACAGTTGTGCCGGCTGTCTGATTTAATTTAATATTTATGATAATGATTTTCCATTTGTTTTCTTAACAGAAGATGTATGCCAGATATTTCGCACCTTGATTGCCCATATTGAGTACAATATTGAGCGACTGTGGCATAATAAATGTGTCAATTATTCACCATGCACCGAACAGAGATGAATGCAACAGAAGAATTCCAAGGAAATGGTGCAAATTAAAGTTGTAGCTGGTGTCAAGGATGCAGAAGGATGTGCTGGTGATGTTAATGGATGTCGGTGGTACCCTAATAGCTACCGCAACGTAAAGCCACCAATAATAAGGCAGCTCACTGGGTTTACCAGACGGAGAGACAAGAGGGAAATGCGACATGCGACATGAGACAAGCGACACATTCAAGACATTGAGCCACCGCCAAGAGACACGTGACACCCATTTGAAAATGGAGTTGCGGTGGCAGCTTTGCTGTTGCTGCTGCTGCTGCTGTACTGCTGTTCGTATCATTAATGGGGTTGCATGCAACGCTTGCAGCGACTCGCTTAAGTACTTCAATTAATTAATTGCAGTTCGCAAGGCAAAGTGTGTCGATGGCTCATTGCCAGCTGCGCTGCGAAGAGAGCAGAGTAAACCATAAAGTGCGCTTAGCGTTGAGCCAGACAGGCAACCATGCAGCCATGCAGCACGAGGCAGCAGCACACCTGATTAGCCTCATTTTCAGATACAAGCAGTATGCAACATGGCGAATGCTTGATATATTCTGTTGTTGACGTGTTATTAACATGGCAACCACACGAATGCATCATCAACAGCAGCCGCAAACAGATTTCTTGCCAGGTGTTGTTGTCCTCTCTGTCAGCTTGCTCCTTGTACTCTTTTTGCAGCTCCAAAATGTTGCCATACCATAAATAACTGATGATGCTTTGGCAAAGATACAGCAACATGCACGAAAAGATTGCTCAGACAACTCAAGTTTATGAAGATGAACGGCAGCGCATTTCACCTATGTCTATATATATATATGTACATATATCTATGATAGTTTGTGTGTATTTTTGGTGAATTATTTCAGTGATTACAGATCTTGACTGGAAATAAGGAAAAAGCTCAATTAATTGATACTTTCCCTTCCTGCCTGTCTTTAAAGCAAAACAAAAAAACGCATAATTTTCTTTGACATCATTTTTAACAAGAAATAACCAATTATTGGCAAAGTAAGTTTGCTTGCAATATTAGAGAAAATTTACTTGAAATTAATATGTATGCACCATAGCGAAAACTTATAAAATATGCAGGAAGTCAAGAGCAGACGACACGTCGTCGCACTCCAAGTTCAAAGGGCCATAAAATTTCACTTTAATTACCGCAAATCGCCCGCAACTAATTTAATAATAGCAACAGCAACTTGACCGTCTTCACACACAGACACAACCAAACAACCACGCACCCAGTTTTGAGGGGGTGCAGCTGCATAAACTGCCATTAAAAACATCTACGCAGACTAACCACATTGTACTTACACAGTGAGAAATTTAAACATTCCTAGAATTTATTTGTGAATTTATTTATCTGCCTTAAGGCGTAATTAAGCGAAATTCCAATAGAATTTATATTTAATACTTTGGATTTCATTATAATTTAATTGGAAAATGCGATACACGCTCAGCTTCAAATTTATTACTTCAATAGCATTTTTATTTAATCCTGCAAGGATTATATTTGGTTTTTTTTTTAAACAGCTATTAGTTAAACTGATTTCAACTGAAAATTCCTATGAACCATTTGTGCTGCGGTTTTGGCAGTAAAACAATAATATGGTTGATAAATTTAATGCATTCGCAGTAATAATAATAATAATAATATTTTAAGAAGTAATATTGTAAAGAATATTAAATGCATTCTCTCTCTCTCTCTCTCTCTCTCCCTCTCTAGATATATATTTAAAATTTAGCAAGAAGCAACTATAAAATAATTTAATGTTAAGCAAAACTGCATCTTTTTTCTCACAGTGTACACATGTTTGGGCCAAATTTACATTCGCAGTGCGCACAAAAGTTTCATCGCACTCAAAACGGCTCAAGCGAAAGCAACATCAGCAATCAGCAAGAACATCATAAAGGGACTCAGGAGAGAGTCGCCACGGAAGTGGAGGGGGGTGGAGAACTGGGTGGAGGAGTACTTTGGTTGAAGGTACTTCAGCGAGTACCACGAGGCCACCACAGATGGCATAAAACAATTGAACGTGCGCCGTTTGACGCGACTAGCAACTCCTGTTCCGACTGCTGCTTCTACTTCGACTCCGACTCCGACTCCTGCTGCTGTTTCTGCTCCTGTCCATAAAAACTAAGTGACACTCAAAATGGAGACGCTGGACTGGAAGCAGAGTCGGAGACTGTGATTAATTGCCACCCCTGCTCAAATTCGGGTGCTAGCAGACCTTAACAGTATCATTAAAAGTTTCCCAAGCGGTCAACGATGTCAACGTTGTCGTCTTCATTTGGGCTTATGATTATAATTGGCCATACCAACGCCAACGCTGACACCGACGTCTGGTTCAGCTCTCCAATTTGCTGTCAATACGGCCTGAACCTGTCAAATTCTGAACGCCAGTTTGCCACACAGGGCGTGTGTCCAAAGTTGCCCGGCTTTGAAATTGATGGTGTTTTTCTGGGGCTCATGAATACGTCAAAAACAAATATGCATAATATGCGGGACACTTGATTATATATTTCAAGCAGATGTCCACTGACGAAGGGGCAGCTACAAAAAAACCAAAAAAAAAAAAACATTTCTTCACCGTTCCAAAGTTTAATGAAATTTTAACAGAAAACTGACAGCCATGATAAATGCTTGCGACTGCTTGCAACTTATATATATATATATATTATTGGGTTCACTTGCAACACGTGCTGCAAGATAAAGTTGTGAATGAATTATGACAGAAGAATCAAAGTTCTCAACAAAATTTGAATACTGTAAAAATAGAAAAGGCGAACAGCATCTGTCAAATAGAAATACCCTTGCTTTAAACGGATGGAATTTTAATACAAAACATTTAAGCTGGTGGCTTAAATTAATATATGTAAAATGTTTATCAATAAAAATATACCAATTTATTTTATTTTTTTCTGCAATAGCATGCAAATTTGCAGCTTAATGTGCACAACTATTATTTATTTGCAATAATTTATTGTTATGTATTGAGCATATTTTTTTTAAAGCTAGCGTTTATGTTTTGTGCTTCGATTTTATGGCACACAACTCTCTTAAACATACATAAATCTGCCAATATATATAAAAAAAAAAATAAAATAAAAAAAACTCTTCTTCATTCATGATCGAAATTGTGTTTGGCAATTCATTACACTTGCTCGCCATGCCCTCTCTCACTCTCATTGTCTCACTGTCATTTCTCTATCTCTCTCTTTAGGTTACTGAAACAATACTGAATAAATGTATTTTAAAAATCGCGCAATAAATCACAGCGTTCTTAGAACAACGGGAATTCCCTTACCATAGCATAATTTATTTTCTAAGCCTCATCGCCCTTTTGATTTATTTTTTTGTAGTTATTTTTATACACTTTTTGTTGTTGTTCTTGAATAATTAATATATACACGAGCAGATTGGATTACAATTTTAGTTAGCTAGTAATAAAAAAAAAACTTTCGAACTTGTTTGAAGAAACTTTTCTAGGCAAAATAATTACGTTGAAATTAAGTTTATAATAGAATTTGAAGCATCAGACAAATTTTGTTAAAATCTCCCATAGGTAAAATTAGTTTTAAGCTGAGTAATGAAATATTAATCTCTGCAAGAGTATGTAAGCTTCTATGTGGACCCACTTGATTTTGTTATTTTGATTTTTTTCATATTTTTCTAGCTTCCGCTGTGGAGCATATTGCACAAATCTGAAGCTTATAATAAGTTTGCGATTTTTACGATTGTTTCGATCGGCTTGCGCGCTTGATTAAATTTCTGCTCAAGTTTTCAAAGCTTCATTAATCATTTTGTTTGAGTTTGCATAGTTTGTTCAAAAGTGCATGAAAAATAAGAAAAAAAAGATAATATATATCTATATATATATATAGAGGATGATGAAAATCTGTAGCTTGATGTTAGTGCTGTTGTTGGCGCTGCATTTGCCAATGCCAATAATAAAATTTACGCCTCTTCGCAGCACAAAATTGGATAAAATAAAAGGATAAAATTATGATGAGTTTTCTGCGCGACTTGCCATTATTTTATTCACTCGAACAAAATTTCAGCTGCTTTTTGTCTGCTGGCAGCCAACGGCAGCTGTGAATTATTGCTAAACAAATGAAGAGAATTATATAATTGGAACAGTTGTGTGTTAGAGAGAGAGTAATCGTAGTTTTTGTCCGATGTTCAGCTTGGACAGATGTGGAGTAAGAGCAATTTTAATTATTCCATTTTTTAGTAGTGCTCTGAGAAATGTGCCCACTGCGAATGCAAGTGGTAAATTTTCGTATACCCACATTCACGACAAACGAACAAAGGGCTTAATTTATTCATCATCAAAATGGCGTTGGTTAAAAGGCAACTTGGGCTAAGACAAAGCTGCGCAGTAGTTGCCCTGAGCCCAAAGTTATTTGTATCTCGGCTATGCAAGGAGATATCCAGCAACCAGACCGCAGTAACCAGCAACAACAACAACAACAACAACAACACTGACGACACCACAATGCTTCGAGTCAGTGAACGGCCAACGGGGCGGATGAATTTGCCTTGTTCACTTAGCAGCCAAACGGAGTCGCCGGCAACATGGACTGGACGAGGACAACGGCGCTGTCTCCATTGGCTTTCCGTTTCCTGCCTTGTGCAAATTTCATGGCAATATATTTTTGCTGGCCAACCAACTCAGCCATCATCAGTCATTTTGTCTAAAAGAATATATTGCAATTAAAAGCAGAAAATATGCTTTCACACTGGGTGCCAAGTGGGCAACATGGTTTGCTGTTACTGTTACTGCTGCTGCTGCTCTCCAACCACTTACGATCCCCCTTCCCTTATCCATCTGCAGTTTCCCTTGCTTTATTTATGAGAAGCAACACTTGGCTGGCAACGCCCACTGCATTTGGGTTGGAAACGAAGGAAAATAAGGAAAACTTTCAGTTTGGTTTGCTCAACGCTGTTTTGCTTGTTGCTGTTGATGTTTTACTGCATCCAGCAAATTAAAATTGCTTCATTCCACACAGCACAGCACAGCACACTGTCAGTCAGCATCCTTCTGTGTGCCACACCCCCTGCCGCCCCCCCTGCTGGCCAGCAGTCAATGGAAAGTGTGGCGAGATCTGTTTTAACGCTCGACACTTAATAAATTGTCGGAGCGTTGGATAGGCTTTAATGAAATTGCAGGCCAAAGTCCATTCAGTGCAAAATGCATTGCAGTTGTAGACAAGACATGATAATAAACTTATGTACATAAATTGATCACAGTGTAAGCTGCTGAATAGAAACGCAATGCAAATATTCTTAGTGCCGATAAAGTTGTATCAATAAATTCCACATAATTAACAAAAGAGGGAAATAAATTCTACTGAAATTACTGGGAATAACTCATTTAAATTCATACGTTTTTTTGATCCTTTTGGTTTGTCATTTAAGCAGCTGCATTTTTGTAAAGCAAAACACATTCCAACAGAATAATTCATAAGAAAAGTTTTTGTCGCGTACTGAAAGCTGAATTCAACAACACCTGTTCACAAAGAAGGAAATGAGAACTTGAAAAGACACTCGGCGGCTTAGAGGAAATGTCTCACAAATTTGACAAAAAGGAGGCCAACTCACAAAAAAAAGCAGCAACAACAAAAATGGCAGTAAGTAAATTCTGAATGCCGGAAAATGCATATATATATATATATATATATATATATATATATATATATATATATATATATATATATATTCATATATATATATATATAGGTTTATATATAAGTTTTAGGAAGTTATGCCTGAAATTCCGGGGTCCTCAAGTGGCGTCTTGCACATGTGGCTTTGAAAAGAATGCCTTGAAGGGAAACCATCTCAGCCCCCCCGCCTCTCTTTCCAACCCACTCTCTCTCACTCTCTCTCCCTCTCTCTCTCTCCCTCTCTCTCTCTCTGTGTATAACCCATCCGCACACTTTTCACACAAAACAATGAATGTCATCAAGATGGCATTGAGTTTTCATAAGATTCAACCACGCACGCTGAATTTCTGATGAGTGCTGAAGGCGCTCACTTTACTTACACATACATATACATATATCTGTTTATATATGTTGAGCAGGTCGGTGAAGAAGAAGAAGAAGCAGCAGCAGCAGCAACCCTTTCAGGCGTTATTTTTTTTATTCCGTTGACTGGCATTTTAAGCACGCTTTATGAAGCGTGTCAAATTTCACTGCTTTAATAGAAAAAAATTTATGCGCTCAGCCAAAAAGTTTGTTTAATGATGTTTCTGTTTTTCTTTTTTTTTTTGCCCAGATAGTTCAACAAGAACAAAGTTTTATTTTTTTTTTTTTTTTGCCTACAAAGTATTTATGTTTTGCAAGAGCAGAGATAATAAAATATTTGCTGTATATTTCGAGATCAGAGGTTAATGTTTGTTTTGATGATTGACAAGCAAAGTTATGTTTCGCTTAAGCAATGAGCGAATCTCTTTCTCGACATTTGCCCCACAGCAAGAATATATCAATCATACGACGTGTGTATGGCAAAATACAGCAACAGCTGATACGCTTCAATATTGTTTGCACTGTTGTTGTTTGCTTTAAGTCCCTAAAAACAATTTCGACGAAACAACATTACTTTTAAAGCCCCTGGAAACATGTGTAGCACTTACAGCATAGGGTTGAGCACTGACACACACACTGACACACACACACACACATGTTGCCACACAAAAGTAAACCTTTCACACTCGAGTTTAAAGACGAACTGACATATGGGTAAATCTTCGTGTTTTGTTATTTCCTAGATGGGGGGGGGGAAGGGGGTGGAGGAGCTACTGCTAAACAAATCACATCTGGGGCAAATAAAATCCCAGCTAAAGTCAGCACAAAAGATCTAGCGAACCGCCAACAAATAGACAGACGCAAATGCTTACACAACACACACACACACACACACATACACCCATACACACACATAAATGCACACTGACTTGCCGTTAAGTAATTCCATATTTTATTTGGCTTTGGCCAACTTGAGATACAGCGCATTGTGTGTTATATGTGGCAAGGCGCAGCTAAAGGATTTGAAAAAGGACTTCGACTTGAACTACGAATAGCACCAAAAAAAAAAAAAACACTCTGAACAAAGTACGCTTGTACAGGCAAAAAACAACCGATTATTAAAACCTAAATTTAGAATAAAAAAAAACTCGAATCTCCAATCTCGGATAAAAAAACGAGAATTAAGTGGAATGCTTGCATACAATATTCTTGACTAAAAAACAGAGTCGTTTTCTCAATTATTCGAACGGTTTTTCAATCCAGTGTGTGCCTTCAGCATACCTCGGAAAACTCAAAGCATGAATTTCAAATATTCAATATTTGTGAAAGGGCGAGTTGCCTTGGGCGATAAAAGTGTGACTCCAAGTCATATTTTTTCTGAGTGTACGACTACGACTAGAACTCCACAAGGCGATAGCAAAGTAATCACATTTGTTTGCGCATTTGTACGTAGATCTCTCCAGGCAAACAGGCAGGCAGGCAGGAGGCTGGCAGGCAGACTGCCAGGTAGCAAATAATAAAAAACTTATTTAAAGGGATTGCAATAAAGTGCCTGACACATTGGGATTTGTCCTGTCCTTTTTTTTTTGGTTGCTCCTCTTTTCGGTATGCCATTTCTACCTGCGAATATTTGGATCACACACACAAACACACCCATCTAAACACACTCCTGGCAATGCGTTCCCAAAAGAAAGGATTCGTTCACAAGGATTTTTTTTGGTGTTTTTTTTTTGCCGCATGCCAATGATGGGCCTCTGATGTGACCGCCCCACAATGGGCAAGCGCGCCAAGAGCCTAACGGTGCTCAGCCTCTCTGCTCCAAGGCTCCGCATCGCATTCGCTTTATGTGCAATTCCCTCAAGTGCTTTATTTGCCAAACATTTCAGTCGGCCGCCTCGTTGTTAACTCTTTGGTTTCTCTGCTTTGCTTTCCTCATTCATTTTTTGTATTTTTTTTGCTTTTATTCGTTTTTTGACATTTTTTTTCGTTTTTAAACTGTTGCATATAATTTATTGTAACTAAAAGTTTTTCTGTTTGGCCTGTTCTTATTTTTTTGTTGCTCTCTTGTGTACAATTTTTATAGAGCGCTGCTGTCTAAATGGGTGTATGTGTCTCTGACTGTGTGTTGTGTGTGTGCTTGTTCGACATTTTACTTTGGCAAAGTTTCAACTGTCAGCGTGGACTTTGCCTGTGAGATTAAAATTGACGTTAAGCTCAAGATTAGTAGTTGACTTACTTTTGACTTTTGTTCGCAACCCTTTCACATATTTCGATATTCGATCCTTTTCAATCTTTTTCGCAAATCTGGGCATTACTGTTAAGTCCTTTGAATTGGCACTTGCATTTACTATTATTAACTAGAAGTCACTTGCTGTCCGTAATCATATTCAAAGTTTTCAAATATTAAGTAGGGATCAAATGATTAATAAATTCGCAAGTGGACATAAACATTCTTTGCAAATATTTATTAAGGTTAACGTTCACAATCTGATTCTGTATACAGAATCACAGTCTTTCCCTAATGCATGAAGCTCGGGCCAGAATCTCATTTCCAACTTTTAAAGTAGAATTAATCTAAAGGTCAAACAATGATAATAAAAAAAGCCAGGCTTCATGGAAATCATGGAAATTCCGGCAATTGGAAATTTGGGAAACATTGCTAATCAAATTCGTTGCAAACGAAAATACTGAAAGCAAATAATGATTAAAAGAAACAAATCATTATTGAAATATATAATCTTCGTAGTAATGAGTAAAATTCAAAAAATTTTATTTTGTGGCGAAACTCTAACCAAAAAGGTATTGGCATTAGTAATCCCTTGTTTTAGGGTCGCTGGGTGCCAAAAAAAAGAACTTTAAACAATTTTAATAATATTAATACGTTAAAGCCGAGCTGAACTGCTTAATTAAATAATTATATTAGGGTAAAAAAAATGCAAGGTTTTGGAGAAAAATGAAATGGAAATGAGCCAGGGACAGGCACAGAGACAGAGACCAAAGAGACATCCGTTGCCACAACCACCGCTTCATATGCCTAATAACAAGGAAAAGTTGCCGCAATAACAAAATGTTGACATTAATTAAAATGTCATTTAAATGAAATATAACAGGGTCGCGACAATACTGTGAAATGCGCCCTCCCCCGCCCCCAAAAAAAGCACTCATGAAAAAGGGACACAATAAACAACAGCCAAAGGAGAAGATAACTGTGAGAAGAAGATGTTTTGGAGGAGAGAGGACCCAACACAAAGCAGACAACAAGCACTCAATGGGCAATGGAATTGGGATTGAAGTGCCAACGGACTGAAGACCCGGGACCCGGGACCTAGGACTAAGGACCAACTACCCAAAGCGGTACAAGTGTCGCAAGGATGTGTCCCCACGCATACAATACATGGGCTACAAACGCTCCATTAGGGTAATGAACAAGTTAACAGGCGCATATTTCTCATTTTTATTGCCAGAGGCCCTTGGGGCTCCCTCGGCTGAGGGTTCATGTTGCGTTTAAATTTTTAATTTCAATTGCATGGCGCAAATTAAGTGACACGCCCACGTACTTTCAAGAGCTTGTCAAATATGCACAGCACAGCACAGGCCCCAAAAATTCGATATGAAAGCTGTTCGCAAAGTTACCAAAAATAATTACAAATAAAATTGAACGAGCCACGCAAATATCTATTGCAAATAAATTAACAAACCCAAACAGATATTTTTGGCAAAAAAATTTTGTTGTCATTTAATGAACCATGCGAAATTCTTACCCAATTTGCATTTGATATATACCCTGTAGTGAAAGCAGAGATTGCATATGCAGACCTCAGATATGCAGCAAAGAACTAAAGCATTTATAATTAATATTTATTATATAATGAAAATGAATATAAATGACAACAAAATAAATATATGAATATAGAATCTCTTTATAATTATATAATGCATAACTCCATTATGAAAGAGAGTATCTCAAAGTTAATCAAAGCTCAAGTTAATTTATTTTTGTTATTAAACCGAGCGGCTGGGTAAATAGCTTGGTGGCCATGAAGTCTTGGTTGTTGGACATCGTCGCCAGCTCATTTGTAAATGGCCAACATTATGAGATACAGTCTTTGTCTCTCTGTTTCTCTCCCTTTCTCTCTCTTTCAGTCTGTCTTAGGCAATGACTAGGCAAATTTCTATCTGTCTGACTTGCTGGGGTTGTCTCTTGTGGCAAGCTGATTCAGCATAAAAAGATTAATGATTTCTCATTGGATTGTCGCCGCGGCGTTGAAAACAATGTTGTTGGGGTCACCCAGCAAGTTAGCAGCAGTTATATATATATATATATATATTTTTTTTTTTTTTGTCTGTCTGACAGCAGACGCCTTTGACTTTAGCCAATAAAATGAAATTAAATAAATTTTTGAGCCAAATCGTATTTGTTTATTTGTCAACGGGAGTTGTCCTTGTCATCCTTGTTGTTGTCGTTTCACTCGCTCCTCCAACCACTATCGATAATTCTTTTATTTTGTTTCATATTGGCTTTGCCATCTTCGTCTTATTTATGTCAATTTGTTAGCGAACATTTTCCGAGCCATTTCTTCTTGGACTTTATGTTTATTTGCCTTTGGTTCGTAATTTTCCAAAGTGGATGATTACAAAGTTTGCCATGAACCAAATGCGTTCGTAAATATAATATAAGCTTGTGTTAAAAGCGAAAACTTTTAAATACATTGTGTTTAATAAATATTGATAACATTTATGTATTCAAATTACAAAAAAAAAACAAACACAAAGCCCCAACAGAGATTTAGTGGAGTACGTACAACATAAAAATACCAAAATTTATTGCTATGGATTTTAGCAATATAACACAATATGCTGGGTTTTAGTATTGAACGTGTCTAATTCCCAGGTGAGCGAATATTCTATTAGCGGACAAAACAGTACTCGAAAATACGCAGAGCCAACACAAATCCTTTGGCATATTATATGACCATGTCCAAAGGCAGGAGCTGCATGCAGCACCATGCTGGCAATTATAACTCGCACAAAATACTCGAACAGCAATAAACAATTCACTTGACGGTTTATGCACTTCAAAATGTGCTGTACGAAAATAATAATAAAAAAAACAACAACTTTACAACACACACACACACATACACACACACACACACATTTATATCGATTATTTTTCAAAGATAGTTGAAGAGCATGAAAAACAATACAAATTGCCAGCTAGTATTTTAAAATTGGTAAAATGGAGTATACGCAACGTGGTACGAGTCAGTTATTGATGATGCATGGTAAGCCAAGGGGCTGTGGTTACCAGGCATTTGGTTGTCATGCAAATTTCTGCTGTCCTTTCAGCCAACGTAAGTAAATATTTAAGCAGACCCGTGCAAATGCAAACAACAACATGGCCAATAACCGGATCAGTGTGTGGTAAAGAAGAGCTCGTTTGTGTAACTCAAATTGAATGCAAATGTATGCACATAACATAACATTTGGGAGCAACCACAATAACAATAAGAACAACAACAACAACAACAACAACAACAACAACATTAGCAACCAACAGTTGGCACACCAGCTGTTTACATCGAGTTTCGCTTACAAATAATCTCACTCCTCGCTGACTTTTAAGCCAATAATAATATGTATGCCAATGTCAAAATGACAGAGACACTGGATTTTCAAAATGGCATAAGTGAAAAAGAATAGTTCTTCCATTAACAGTCTGTTTACCGTCATTTTTCCTACTTGGATAACATTTCCAAGCATTTCCGTTAGCAGCAATAATAAATGTTGCATAATAATGGCTATCTTAATTACAATAATTTACTTGTCTTATGCTGTCTGCAATAAGCTGCTAATAAGCCATAGATAATAATAATAAAAAAGCGATATTAAAAAATTGTTACGACGTTCACATTTTGTAAATGAGCGGAGAAATTGATGCCAACACGTTTTTAATTTGCAATCTGTTTGAGCTATAAATCTGTCAAGTTAAATGCATGCACAGTTTTTTTTTATAGACTTTTCTCCATTCACATTTGGCAACGGCCAGACAGATGGTCGTCGAGAGAGGGGAAGTACGGGGGGGCGGAGTTGTAAATGCCGACCACGTTCTGGAAAGGAAAACCACAAAACCAAACGCTTAACTTCGTCGGTGGTAATGCAAACGACAATTACAGCTTGCCTTCAAATGAACGTACAAACAGACGGACCGCAATTTGATGGCCAACAGAATAAAACAGACATCTACCAGGACAACCAAAGAGTGTGACAGAGACAGAGAGAAAGAGCAGGATAGAGCGAGCGATAGAGAATGGCAAATGGAAATGGCCAAAGCAAATCTGTGCGGTTAAACACAAGTGTCAGCTGTCATTTTAGTGCGAAGAATGCGAAAGAAAAAAAATATGCACATATACAAAAAAAACGTATACAAAACGATCTCGGGTATATATGCAAAGGCAATAATTCTTTGAGCAAGTGTAACAAGAAAATAAGGCCAATGGCAACCAGACGTAATGAAAAGTGCATAAAAAAAAACTCTGCAAAGGGCAAAGATAGACAGAGAGAGAGAGAGAGCGAGATAAAATGAGAGACTGAAAGATGAACACAACTGTCAGCAAGATTGAAACGAGGGTAACCGAAAAACTTTGTGCAAGATATCAGCATATATATATATGTATATATGTATGTGTATTACAAATGGACCAAACATACAGAGAGACATACATATATATCATATGTAGTGCTGCGTTCAGCATCGTTTGGATAAGACAGTCCTAACGCATTTCCATAAAACACACACAGATAGATGATAGTTTTTACCATGTACTATGCAGAGACTACCTCCGATTAGAGACATGTAAAACTCGCAAGAAGAAAAAAATTGGTGTGTGGTAAAGAATAAAGCTGGCTTAAAAGGGACAGTGACAGTTTGTGTCAGTTAAGAGTGTCTTTGAACTAGATTGCTAGTTTCGACAAGCGGCTTAGACTTCAGACACGAATTAAGAAAATTGAGAATGAAGGCATGCTGATTTAATACTTGCTTATTCAATGCTTAAGAGTCAGATATATATACATCAATATATATATATATGTAAAATACAAGCAAATCTTGTAACCTTTGTGAACTCAGTTTATTGCAATATTATAAGATAAATATTTGTACAATTTTCTTATCGTACAACAAACAAATATTAATATTAAGCATTTCCTTGGCAATTCTTTCTCTTTCTTTCACCCAGGAAATATTCATTTCGAATATCTTAAGGTGGAAAAGTATTTATATGATAAGCTCACAAAGTTTGAATTTTGCAGCAGCAGTGGCAGTTGAGGAGCGCAGAGCATCATGGACAAGGCGAATAGCTTAGGAAAGTGCATTCCTGGAGAGAACATCTGTTTCGCTGTCAAGCTGACCGGTCATAATGCCAGCAAATCGGCCCGATTATGTGCTTAAAGCAATCGCTATTGTCCTGTGCACATATTGCAAGTGCCATGAGACAAGGCGCAGGACTCTGGACAATGGGGGCATGTTGATGATGACTGGCCAAGCAAGTGCTTTCATCACCAAGCAGATGTCGTGTTGAGAGCTCCTTGTTGATACTTCTGCTGCTACTTGCTGCTACTTGCTGCTGTTGCTGCTGCTGCTGCTGCTGTTGCTGCTACTTGCTGCTGCTGCTGCTGTTGGATTTGCATAGCATTGCAGTTTTCTCTTGTTTCTCTTTTTCAAGCATCACGCGCTCAAGGACCTGCTGTGAATTGGCGCCAACGCCAACTATGCCGGCTATGTTTGTACGGATGTGTATATACACTAAAATCATAGTCATGTCCATGAATATCCGTAACTGATTATATCCAATTCAGCTTATAAGACCAAGGACACAGCAGCAGCAGCAGCAGCATCTCGCAAGCCAAGGCTAATATCCTTGCCAAGACTGACGGGAGTCAGCTGGCGGAATCTGTGCTGCCAAATTCAATAGCAAGTTTCAGCCAGGAATAAAACTAAGGAAACAAACTTACAAAAACTTACTGCTTGCTGCATAACAATTAGCTGAAAATTGCATTGGCAACTCGGATGGTTTTGACAACGGCTATTCAAATTTCTTTATTTTTATTTTTATTTCTTTTTATTTTTGTTTGATAAATATACATAAAAGTGATTATTCGCAGTAGATGCGTCAAGTTTATCTGCCTGACTATAGTGAAATTTATACTTAGTGTGATATCGATTATTTCAGACTACTTTGATAAGCAAACAAATATATTATTTGTTGATGAATATTAATATATGAGAAGTGATTATTCGCAGTAGATGCGTCAAGTTTATCTTCCTCAAATTCAAAGACCATAATGAAATATATACTTAGTGTGATATCGATTATTTCAGACTACTTTGATAAGCAAACAAATATATTATTTGTTGATGAATATTAATATTTGAGAAGTGATTATTCGCAGTAGATGCATCAAGTTTATCTTCCTCAAAATATATATTTGGAGATAAATCGATTATTTTCCTTTTGTTATTGAGTGTGCTGTTCTCTCGTTTATACCAGATATTTTATATCTCCCCTAAGATAAATAAATTTTGTAGCCTTGCTTGCTTTAACTTAGGAATTCTCAGGTGGATAATATAAATAGACATTAGGTTGTCCACAGAGCTTACGAACAAACTCGTATTAATTATGTTAAATTGATTTAAAATCTTTTACATAATTGTATTTACGCTGCATGTGGTTGGCAAATTGCTGACAGACCGCGTTGGATCCATTGATGAGCACCACGCAACCACTTTACATCGAAAAAAAAAAAAGAAAGGAAGGAAGAAAACCACTTGGCCGCAATTGCGCGATGTTAATGAACGCCAATTTTGGCGGCCACAACAAGTTGAAAATTATGGTAGTCATAATGTGCTCTCGAGTGTGCCACATGCAACACGGATTGTGTTGAAAACTCAGCCTGATACTGACAGGTGGCCGCACTTACAACGCTCATTCGCTTCGCACTTATTGCTGCAATTGTTGGATTCAAACACACGCAGATATATATCTCCCTCTGATTGCTGGATTGTGGGATTGTTGGATTGTTGGATTGCTGTTCGGTTGGTCCATAATGCAGGCAATTAATTATTTGCCACTGCTGGTGTGCTGCTGTTGCTGCTGAGTGACAGCTGGCCATATTATTATTGTTCCCATATACGCACCGAGGGATATATCCTGTTCAAAGGATGCCTGCTGTCTGCACGACGTGATTTATAATATCAATATGTATTGCCTTCATTATGCATTTTTCGCCCATTTGGCGCCCATTCGCCATTGGGTGCCCGAGTAATTGTAATTTCAGTTGTTTATAAATTTATGACCATCGAAGGCAGTGAATAGCAACACCATCCTGCGAAAATGGACACACAAATTTTGCTTACTTCCCTCCTTGCAACTGGGTTGCTGGTTGCCTGGTTGCCTGGTTGCAAGTTGGAGAGTACAAAATAATTGCATTTGCTCAGATTGCATTCTTTTTTGGTTCGGTGCGGGAGAAAATTGAAATTCTATATGCATGAAGAAAAGCGTACAGATAAAAAATACCAAAAAAAAAAATTAAAATGCGCAAACTTGGTAATAATTAAGCACAACGCTGGACTCTCTGTAGTTAAGCAGTTGAAGTCGAAGCGAGATTAAACAAAAGAAAAGAAAAATCAACAAAAATAAAAGGTTTGTTGAAAGTTTTGCAGAGCCATTTAGTGGTGCTGGCAGGACTCAAGTTATTAGATCGTAAGCTGATTTACTCAACGGATAAGCCGTTAGCTGTTAACATCATTAGACGTTGCTGCTGTCAATAATGGTTGTGCGAGAGTCTTTCGGTTGATTTTGGCTCACGGTTAACTTTCTCTGGGGTAAAATCCAAATAAATAAAATCGCACAATAAAAAATTGAACCGGATAAACTTTTGCGACGTGCTAACTGTGTGTACGCTAGCCAACAAGTATCTATATCTATCTATCTATCTATATATTTATATATATATACGCACATAGATATACAAAAAAAAAAGAAGTAAACTTGTGGAAAGGTGGAAAATCAAAGGTAATGGAAATACAAATAACAGCAAACGACATTCCAAACTAACTGTGACAGGTGCTGTTGGTGTGCAAAGATATACAAGTCAATAAATTGACAGTCAGCGCTGAAGCGAACAATTACTTGGGGATTAGCGAGGAGAACGTTTTTCTACGGTTGACCGGGGAGCAGTTTAGCAAGCTTTTGCTATTATAAAAGTCCGTGACTGGCGTTAAGTTTCCTCTCCAGCTGATAAGGGGAATGTGAGGGGGGGTGGGGGAGAGATGTAC